>JAQFVV010006204.1:13939865-14497365 GCA_028023455.1 Epiperipatus broadwayi
TTTAACCCTCCCCCCCTTCCATTTACAATTAAAACTCTATCTTCTAACTCTTTTGATTTTTCTAATTGTTCTGTCTTAGTTAAAGCATCTCTGCAATTATTCTGATTCATTATTAATTAATTACATCGACAGTGTTAAAATGATTTGTTGTTTTATTCCTAAAAGTAATTTTTTTTTAGATTTTATGTAAGGTTCTTTTTCAGCTTCACATCACAATTTATTTTAATTCTATTGAAATTTAATGTTTCAAAGATCAAATACTAAGAATATAATATATTTATACTTCTATTGATCTCCGTATATGTATTGAATATGTTGTCTGCATGGAAAATATATTGGTATTTATTGAATTCTCAAGTTTCATGTCAACTTCCAAACATGTAATATCAAGGAAAACATCTTTATTTTTTCATCAATATTTTACTCACCAATAATTTGAAGTATATAATAATCACAATTATGACATAAATAGATCAAAAACATTCCCAATTTCTTCTTAATTAGTATGAGTTCTTCATATATAAACTTTCATTATAAAGGTGTTGAATGAATGTAATCAAATTGAATAATATCAGGTAAACATTCAATGACAAACTTTATAATATTCTTCCTGAAAATAAGAGCCATGTTATTGACTTTTTGTTTTGTATCTTAATATGTTACATTTTTTCTTCTAATCTAAAATTTCTTAGTCAATTAACCATTATTTTATCAACTTTTAAGATGACAACATGGAAGTAACCTATTTCTATTTTTACTCTGTGATTTTTTTTTGTTACATATTTTAAATTACAACAGTAGTATAATTGCTACTTTATATTTTCCTTTTCTATTTGTGATATCAATAATATTCTCCAAACCATTTTAATCTAGCCAAGACACAAACAAAATATTGTTTTCCAAAAGATTTTGATGATGATGTTTTAGTTATATTTATATGTTGGACTATTTCAATCATCTAATATGAGTACTAAATGCCTTTCAAACACTATAACTGTATTTAAATATTCCAAATACATTCAACTGTTAGTAATAGCACACAATTTAGTAAAATGCACAATGTTTCAAGAGGTATTATTCTCCTCTCTTCTTCAGATGTTACTGGCCTGGCCAGTATCAGTATTAGCATGTGAATCAAACCTTGACCCTTAGATTCTTTGAGTATTGAATTTGAAGGCAATGCTATAACTAACTGAACCATCTTGCCAAAGACAACAGTCAGTAAAAATTTCATATACATATCTATGAGTTTTCTTCTGATTTCTCCACTGTTTTCTAAGAGCAAAGTTGATTAGTAATTTCCATACATTATGTATAATCACACTAGGCTGACTCATGGGATTGTTTATTGTTCACTAATTAATTTTGCTCTTAGAAAAAAGTGGAGAAATCAGGATGAACTTTATAAATAAGTATATGAAATTTCTATTTACTGTTGCCTTTGGCAAGATGGCTTTGTTGGTTAGAGTGTTACCTTAAAATTCAATACTCAAAAAATATAAGGGTCTAGGATTTGATTCCAATACTAGTACTCTCACTGGTCAAGCTAGCAACATCTGAAAAAGGGAGAACAATACCTCTCAGAACATTGTACATATACTAACCTGTGTGCTATTATCAACAGTTGAATGTATTTGGAATATTTAAATAAAGGTAATTTTTTCTAAAGGCAGTCAATGTTCATATTAGATGATAGAAATAGTCCAACATATAAATACAAAAGAAAATATTTTTATTCTTTCTCTTTATAAGTTTAATGCCTTCTGACTTCAAAGACCATTTTTTAGCAGTATAAAATCTATTTATTTTCTGTCTACACAGAAAATTATACAGATTATTATATAAAAGTAGTTTGTAATTGTTTTCTCCACTTCAATTTAAAATAGAATTTAATATTGTTATAATTGTTGTTCAAATCATTCTAAATTTCTGCTGTTGAATATAAATAATAGTACTATGATAATGGCTGCAGAAAGGAGTTTTGCTATTAATTGAAAGGAGACCCTTTGATTCCTCTTGGAGGCCTTAAAGGAACCGAGCAGGGCAAATTCCTAATGTCCACTCCATACATTCTTGTCGTTGCAGCTGTTATTACTATGTGATTATTCATATAGTATACAAACATGGATGGGCTGCTCACCAACACGCATTAGCCAGCGTGGTGAGTTTATTGCCTTTTTACCTCTGAGTTTAAGATCAAGAAATACCATGGTCTTTCTTCTCAGTGCCTGATAAAGCAGAATGAATGTTTGTGTAAATGATAAATATTTTCCCAATACATATATACAATTATGACAGACAAAAATAAAGCATGGCCCTTATTCCCAGGAGGCTGTAAAGTCACCAACCAAGGCAGCGGTTGGTGGCCAAAGGCGGAGGGTGCTAAGAATCCCCTGATTGCGGAGCCAGGCTGCCATTTGATGACAACTTTTTATTTAGGTACTTACAACTGAAGATCACTTTCAAGTGAAGAAAGATTGCAAGAATTAGAAGAAGAACTCTCTTATATTAAATGGGACATTATTGGACATTGTGAAGTTAGAAGAAAAGGTAAAGAGACAATTGATTTAAAAAGTGGACATATACTCTATTATAAAGGCACAAATGTTGGAAATACAAGTGGAATAGGATTCATTATAAATAAAAAGTGGAAGAACAATATTGTGGAGATTGATGGTGTATCGGACAGAGTGGCAAGATTAGTTATACAACTTAATAGCAGATACCAAATGCAGATAATTCAGGTTTATGTCCCAACAAGTTCTCATAGTGATGAAGTAGTAGAAGATTTTTATATGGATGTACAAAAGGCTTTTGATCAGAGTAAACACCATTTTAAAATTGTTATGGGAGACTTTAATGCTAGAATTGGTAAAAAAAATGAAAGATGAAAGTGCTGTGGGTAATTTTGGTTATGGTAATAGAAATGAGAGAGGACATAGACTTGTGGAGTTTGCAGAAAAAGAAAAACTTTATATTATGACTTCTTTTTTTGAGAAAAATGTTAAAAGAAAATGGACATGGAAGCATCCAAATGAGGGTACTGCAGAATTGGATTATATTTTGACTAACAGGAAATACATATTTCAAGATTGTAATGTTCTTAATAAATTTAACACAGGAAGTGATCATTGATTAGTAAGGTGTAAGATACGTGTTAATGTAAAACTAGAGAGACAAAAATTATTAAGAAAAACAATATTTACAGTTGATATTCCTAATCTTCGGAAACATTCTAATGAATTTAAATTAGAACTTACAAATCGGTTTCAAGTATTAGTAGATTTTGAACATGATTCAGATTTGAATGAAATTAATATGAAAATAACTGATACACTTTTGAAAACTGCAACAAAGATAGCTGGTAGAAAAAAACAGCAATTGGCCAATAAAATTACTACTGAGACTAAAGAATTTATGAAGAATAGAAGGAATAAGAAGATATACAAAAATGATGCATTAAAAAGAATTGAATATCTCGAATTTTGTAAAATGGTGTGGAAAAGAGTTGAAAATGATATAAGAAAGTATAACTGTGAACTAGCAAGGAAAGCTGTAGAAGAAAATAAAAGTCTTAAGAATGTAAAACAACATTTTGGTATTGGTAGGAAATGTATATCTGCAATAAGAAAAAAAGATGGAATTATTACTAAAAGGAGAGATGACATCATGAAATTGGTAGAAGATTTTTATCAAGAATTCTATAGTAATAAAGAACAAGTACCTCCTATATCTATTACATCTTCCAAATTGCCCAGAATTTTTAAATTAAGAAGTGAAACATGCAATTAAATGTATGAAGAAAGAAAAGGCTCCAGGTAATGATTGAATTATAATTGATATATTAAAAGAAGCAGGTGAAGAAATAGAAAAAAATTTAGCAAAGTTATATACCAAATGTCTAAATGATAAAGATGTACTGGATGATTGGAAGAATGCAGTAATAATATTAATATTTAAAAAAGGTGATAAAGAAGATATTAGAAATTACAGACCTATCAGCCTTTTATCAGTTTTATATAAAAATTTTACCAAGATAATTACTACTCGTCTACAGAGAACATTGGATTTCCACCAACCAAGAGAACAAGCTGGATTTAAAAATGGTTTTAGCACAGTAAATCATATCCAGGTATTGAGAGAAGTTATAGAAAGGACAAATGAATATGAGTTGCCATTATGCTTAGGATTTGTAGATTATGAAAAGGCATTTGATTCTATAAACATTTCTTCAGTGATTAAAGCATTAGATCATGAAGGTATAGATCCAGGATATTGTCATATTTTAAAGAATATTTATAAAAATGCAACAGCAACAATTAGATTACACAATGACACTGGGAAAGTCAACATTGAAAACGGTGTAAGACAAGGTGACTCCATATCTCCAAACTTTTTACAGCAGTGCTGCATGAAGTATTTTGTAGATTAAAATGGGAAACTAAAGGAGTGAAAGTAAATGGTGATTATTTAAGTCATTTAGATTTCGCAGATGATGTAGTTGTTTTTGCAAATAATGCTTCAGATCTGCAGGAAATGTTGCAGGAATTATCAGGTGAAAGTAGGACTAAAGATAAATGTTACAAAGACTAAAGTAATGTTTAATCGATTTGCTCAAAATATGAAAATAAAGATTGATTATGATGAATTAGAAGAAGTTAACAGTTACAAATACCTTGGTCAGATTATTAATACAGATGGAAACATAATGGAGGAAATTAATCATAGAATTAAACTTGGTTGGAGTGCTTTTGGTAGAAATAACTTGATACTAAAAGGAAATATGCCATTGTGTTTGAAAAGGAAGGTTTTTAACAAATGTGTTTTACCAGTTCTTACTTATGGATCTGAGACTTGGACACTTAATAGAAGAGCAATTCAGAGACTTCAGACCACTCAAAGAAGTATGGAGAGATGTATGTTGAGAGTAACAAGAAGAGATCATAAATGCAATGTATGGGTAAGAGAACAAACAGGTGTTACTGACCTCATTGAAAAAAATAAAAGATTGAAGTGGAGTTGGGTTGGACATATTGTTAGAAGAGATGATAATAGATGGACAATTGAAATTTTAAACTGGATTTCAAGAGATTGTAAAAGACCCAGAAAGAGACCACATGTGAGATGGATGGATGAAATAAGAAAGTGTGCAGGGGTGATGTGGAGAAGAGAAGCTAAAGATCGGAGAAGATGGATTAAACTTGGAGAGACCTTCATCCTGCAGTGGATTGATAATGGTTGATAATGATGATGATGACTATGATAATGAGAAAATATATACAAAACCAAATAATAATAATAATAATAATAATAATAATAATAATAATAATAATAATAATAATAATAATAACAATACCCAAGTCAACCCCAGAATTTATCTTTTCTGAAACCTATATAATGCTAGAAAAACTAAAACAAATAAAACTAGACCCTATACAACAATATCAAGCTTTTATCAATATTTTGTCATTTAATATAAACCACATAGTAATGAATAGACCATCACCATCCAGGCTACTAGAATATGCTGATAAAATACATGAAAATCTTACAGCAATCATGCCTACACATCATACCCAAAATTATATAAGAAACTTAACACAAGAATATAATAAGGCTTGTCAGTACCTAAAAGAGTATCTAAAAATTAAAAAAATCAAATTATGCATCACCCAGCAACATACATGGTCATGTAAATAAATAAAATGGTCCCTTGGAAGTGCACTTGAAATTAAAGTACCAATGGCCATACAATCCCAAAGAGGAATATTTGCTGGTCAAAATATAATAATGCCAATGTTTGAACATTTTAGACACAAAACTGCGATCAGCACCACCAATACAGTGGACAGCACACATATTTGGACCACCAAAAAATGAAAATTTATTCACAGCAGATGATTTCATTAAATAAATGAATGAAATGAACAAAAACTGTCATCCTGGAAGCCCAGGAATACCACTTTTTGTCTTAAAACACCTTAGCCAATTCACTTCAAAATATCTTTGTAATCTGGCAAACCATCTAGCTCAAGAAATTAGGAGTGTACAGGGAGTGTACCCCAAAGCAATAGTACCTTACAATAAAAAGAATAAAAAAATTCCTGCACTTGAAGACATAAGACCTATATCCATGGGACCGCTTCCAATGAAGATACTGGAAAAGGTAATAAAAGAAAAAATAGAGCCATTGTTGATGCCTTCCATCTCAGATACTCAGTTTGCTAAGAAAAAATCTTCAACTACACAAGCAGCTTTACTTTTCAAAACTATAATGGTAACTGTAAGAAATAAAAAAATATATAGCCCTTTGGTCATACAACTGGATATAGCATCAGCCTTTGACACTGTCAACATATCTGTATTGCTAGAGATGTTTAAAACCACAGACATCCCCAGATCCATGCTATATATAATAGCAAACCTATTAATAAACCGTGAGCTACACATAACTCTTAATAGTAGAAATTCTCCCTCTTTCTACCCCACCCAGTCACTATCACAGGGTTCACCTTTAAGTGCCCTACTCTTTATTTTTTATATCAACCCCTTAATTAAAGAAATAAATCAATCCTTTGAAGGCATACAGATACCAGGATCAACACAAAAAATAGCATGTTTGGCATATATGGATGATGTCACGGTGTTTCTAACTTCTAAAAAGCAGATACCACAGTTGAACAAGATAGTGGAAGAATATTCAGCCAATTATGGACTGAAGATAAATCCAGCAAAATCTGCATCTTGGCATATATTCTCAGGCAAACCATGTGAGTCCGTATTTCAGGGAAAACCAAATCCCTTTCTGGGTTTTCCATTTTATATGGGCACCACAAGAATGCGCTGTCACATACAAAACAAACTCAAAGAAGATGTTGAAAAAATAGCAAATTCATTGTCTAAAGCAAGCTATCAATATATGCGAAGACACAACTAATCAACAGAATAATCATGACTAGAATAATATGCTACATGCCAGTAATTGTTTTTTCTAAAGGATTCATCCACAAAATTACCTCCATATGCTGTAAACTTATGTGGGCCAGGAAAACAGTGGCCATATCAATTAAAAATCTTAGCCGACCACTAATAAAAAATGGCCTTGGCCTACACAGCCTCAACATTTTCCACATGCAAAAAGAAAAAAAATACAACAATTGGCTTAATTAATCAATTTACAAAATTAAAACATCTAATTAAAATAACACCTACTGATCGACCACCTCCAAAAGACTCACTCATTCAATCGGCAATATACCACTGCAACGCAATAGGAAAAATCCCCAACCAATGGGCAGAAAAATATAAATATTGGAAAATCTACAAACTAATGCAGAACCATACCACCAACAAAGAAATATTACCACTATTAAAAATAAACAATAAAGTATTAATTAAAAAATACAAGAAATGGGAGTTAGAGCCAAAATTTTTCAATTTTATCCTTAAAATAAACTTAGATGCCCTCCCAACCACATACTTTCTGGTACATAGAAGACTACATAGAGACATGGATCCTTTATGTGGCTTATGCCATCAGAATGAAGAAACTGTCCAGCACTTACTGTATCACTGCAAAGGTCTGGAACAAGTAAGAGTTATACTTTGCAACACATATAGGAAAAATAAAACCACAATGGAACAAGTAATGATGGCTTTCCAAAGTAAAACAATACCACTGATTAGGGCAGCAACTTTTGTTCTATATTCACTATGGTGCACAAGATGTACATTCCTAATGGGAAATAACACAAGGCGACATCCATCAACTTTTGATTACAAGTTAATGCAAATACAAATCTGGGACAAATTGATAACAAGTCCAGACATCTATGCAGCTACCTGGTCTCTGCTTAAACACAGAGCAAGATTGTAACTTAATCAAGGAAATAATAACTAAGTAATATGGAGCACCAACAAGGAAAAAACAAAAATAAATAAATAATAAAACAGGAAATAAAGCAAAAGAACAGAGCCCATCCCTATCCAGTAATAGCTTCAGTAACATCTGTGCACCTAATAACTATTGAAATGCAACTGTCTATAATACTCTGAACACTATTTGATAATGAACAAATCTGTAACATTCAATTAAGACAATATAATATAAAGATGTTATCTTGATTATTGTAATAACAATTGTAACCTGGTTGTAACTGGAAAACTTGTAGCACATAATCTACTATGTAACCATTAATGTATTCTTTTGAGACAATAAAGGCCTTTTGAAACATCATCATCATCATCATCATCATCATCATCATCATCATCATCATCATCATCATCATCATCATCATCATCATCATCATAATAATAATAATAATAATAATAATAATAATAATAATAATAATAATAATAATAATAATAATAATAATAATAATAATAATAATAATAATAATAATAATAATAATAATAATAATAATAATAATAATAATAATAATAATAATAATAATAATAATAATAATAATAATAATAATAATAAAGATAACATAAAAACAAAATAATAAAGATCTTTCTTATCAAAAATATTTAGTAGATAAAGAAAAACCCATCAATCCAAATATCAATATAAAATAAAAGATATAATCAGTAGATGATACAAAATTTTAAATTTCTGAAAATTCCCACACTTTTTATAGTCAGTCAGTGAACAATAGTCAATATAATCAACATAAGTAATATGTTAAAATTAGCAATTAATAATTTTGTAACTAAATAAAAACTCAAATAAACAGCAAATTTTAAATTACAACTAGCACTTAATACACTAGAAAATTAAATAAAGACTCAACTATAGAAATTACAAATGAACTTATCAAAAAAAATAAAAAAAATAAAAAGCACTAATATACTTATATAGAGATAGAATATAAAAATAAATTATAAATAATGGCATGTTTATTGTATAAAAATATTATACATTAATATATGAAAAATTTAATTTTTGATTTTCTAAATAAATTCTAAAAGCTATTGGATATGATCACTAGTAAATTCACAAACGCACCCACAAAATAAACACACTGGTATAAATCCAGTTTGTAATGCCAATGTTATTAAATAAATTAGAATCATATAATATTATTGTATATCATATTTGAAAAAAATATTGGATAAATGAAAAATGATGATAGTTTAGTAGGTGATGTATGATATTTATTTTTGATCACCAGTGGGACAATTTTCAAATGAAAGACAAATCAATAAGAAATTAAATTGTGATATATGTTGAATTTATTCATTTATGGAAAGTTAATTATAAAATAATAACAAAATAATCAATATTAATATTATTTGTTTTTACTATACAGTTTTTTTTTCTTTACTTATTATCTGAACTTGAAACTGAATTCTCTATTATAATGCAGATTTGAATAATATAAAAATCGTATATAAAATGTATTTTAATTTTCTTCTTTAATTAAATGTCTACAAACACTTTATTGTGATTTTTTTCACTATTTATTTATTTTTAGAAATTATATTTATGCAATAAATAAATTTACTATATTAACAGAAACGAATTTTTTATTGACGAATCTTTCATTTGCAATTTGTTCATCTAGTGATAGAATGTGATTACAAGAAAACTCATAAAAAACCTATATGTAAAATGCATCATACTATTAGTACTATTTTGATTCTTATTTAAATATTTAGCTAAAAAAGTATTTGATGTTGATAAACATTTCTATGATTCTATTAATTAAAAAAATAAAATAAAAATCCTGTGAAATTTGTTCTAGAAATTACCAGGATACAAATCCCAGTTATGAGCCTGTGGAAAGAATTAAAGATATAGGTAAAATAATTATTCTTTCAAAAAGTATCCAATAAATTTTTGTCAAAAAGAATATATGTGCCCATAAAGTAAAAAAAATCATATCTTTTGAATCTGTAATCATTAAAACAATAATAAAATTAGTTCACTGAAAATTATCGAATAAAGAAATAAATAATTATTTATACAAGAACAAAATTATTTGTTAACTTCATAAAAGGTAGCTGGATAAAAATATAAATATTTGGATAGATTTCTGATTGAGAAAAATAATATTTTGGTTTAAAAACTGTTTATTATGATTTTTTTTAATATTTAAATATAACATCTTTGAAAATGAATGTATAATTAATAAAGAGTAAAAAATATACAAATCTAAAAAAGTAAGCTAATAAAATATTAATAAAATGATTCATTTTCTCTTCTAAAATACTGTCTCAACAAAATTTTGAAAATATTATTAATAAAAGTTTATAAGGCAACAAGAAATTTAAGTAATATTAAAGTAAAATATGAAAATAACATTCAAACTATTGGTTTATTGTATATTGCATTTTAAATTACATAATAGCTTAAAATTCTATCACAATTGTTATAAAAAATTGTTCAAAATAATTTGAATCATATTTTAATCTTGATTGTAAGAATATCTCACGATATACTATGCATTTCTAATACACTTCACAATAATAATTATTGCTCATAATTAAACATTTAATATCAACTTACATAATAAAAGAAAAAAAAGTTTGAAAAATGTTTTATGATGATGAAGATGTATAAAATATAAATAAAATTTTAAATTAGGAAACAAAGAAAAACAATTTCAATACATTATGGATTATAAAAGTTATTAAATTGGAATTTATAAAATTTATTTGTTATTTTCAAATATTTTTTATTCATTATGTAATATAATGTTCAAAACCATGACAGTATTCACATCACACTGAAATAAAATGGTTGGTTTTACTTTCAAACTTTTATCTGTTTATTCATTTTATTTACATTATGTGAGATTATTTTTAATTAATTTTGTTTTATTTATTTATTTTTGATGTGATTAAAAATTATTGAGTAATATTTTAAAAAATAAAAATATTATTAAAGTAATTTATTATTTGTTATAGAAACTTTATTTTATTTTATATATATGAATTTATTTTTTAAGCATGTAAAAAATTGTATTACAAATTAGTTTAATTATATATATAAAGTAGTTTTTGTTTCAAACCATGTATTATTTTTTATTACTTCCCAATGTTTTAACAAAATAAAATCTGTCATGGAAAGCTTAACTTTCAAAAAAAAAACCAAAACAATTATATCTCAAATAGTAAGAAGATTGAGTGTGAGGTAAAAAATAAGATTTATCATGAAGTAGTTTAGCATTCAGAATATGTTAATTAACAAAATGTTTATTTTTTTCATTTTTCCATTAATTGATTTCAAGTTTATATCAGAAGAAATGGATAAAATAAGTGGTTTCTATAAGGTTGGAATACATTGTGCTTTATCAGCTCTATTTAAATAAGTTTTTTTTTTTTGGATATTTCAATCAGATCGCTCATAATTTTCAAATCATACTTCTACAAATTAGCAAGTATTTTAGCATGATCACAATCAGGTTTGTGATCATTTTTTTTAAAAAAAAAGTGAAATAAAAGCTGATGTATTTAACTTCTGATTAAAGATATTTTTATGTTCATTAATTCTGATATTAATCTATCTATTAAACTGACATACATAGTGTTTTAAACCCTGTAAACATGGAATTACATGCACACTCCAGTTTTTCAAAAGTAATATGTCTTTTGATTTATGAAAAAAATCACTAATCTTTTTGCTTGTGGAAAAAATAGTCTTTATGTTAAAATTAGATCATCTTCTACTGATTTAATCAGTGACTCCTTTAATATAAAGAAAAAATCTTCTATAACTAGATGAATTATCAATTTTATTCTCTTTCTTCTTTTTAGTGTCAATGTTATGTAATACTTATATAGGATGTTTTTATTGTCACCATTAGGAAGTAGAATATTTTTATTAGGTCTATTTTTTGAGTAAGGTGATCATTATCAGACAAACTACAAGATGTCATCAAAAGATTTTTTGCTACACAAAATATTTGTGCAGAATGATGATGAGAATTAAAATTAAGATATCTGTTTTATGGGTAGATTTTTTGTAAACCAATATTGATAAAGAGTTATCATATTTTCTTGCTATCATAATATCTAGAAAAAAAAGTAATTTTTTATTATCAACTTCAGTAGAAAACTTAATATTAGTATGCCAATCATTAAAAAAACAATAAAAGAGTTCAAAGCATTACTGACTATGAGACCATATAAGAAATGTATCATACACATATCTGAGCTAAATAGGTTTCTTAATAGCTGCATTTAATACTTGACTTTCAAAATTATTTATAAAAAGATAAGCAACTACAGGTGAAAGTGAAGATCCCACAGAGAGACATCTATAAAAGTATTTTCAAGGCAATATTTTGCTAGAGGAATAAAAAAGTCAGGAAAATTATTGTATTGATTTATTATAGATAAATCTTCTTCAACAGAATTCTAATACACATAGAAAGAACATAAAATTAACTAAATTGATTTATCAATTTTGATATTTTTCTGTTTACTAGTATCCCTGTTGAAAAAGCTTTATCTATAACAGCTCAATACAATAACTTGGCTGACTTTATTATTCCAACAGGAAATTATTACTTTGAAAATATACTTTTTATTCATGATTTTCAAAGGTATCAATAAATTAAAGGACTTTCTATTGGAATTTCACTACCATTTCTAATTCCTGATTTCTTCATGAATAATTTTGAAAGTCAATATTAATTGCAGCTACTAAGAAGATATATTTATTTGACTCAGATATGTGGATGATATTTATTATATGGTCTCATGGTAATGATGATTTGAATAATTTTATTTATTTAAGTTATTATTTTAAATAATTAGTAGTTAAATTATTCTAGAATGATCTAAAGTGGTGTCATGTGTTTTTAAAGTACGTGTACTGGCCCTTAAGTTTACATTTAGTCAGCAATATTGATTTTAGTTCCTGGTTGACAAAATTGAAAATTTAAAATGTTGCAAAAATAATATTATAAAATTATCTTAAAAAGTGGCAATTAATTTTTCTTGTGTTGTATAAATAATATTTTATTTTTAAAATTAATATTTATCTATTCATCCTAGCTTCATTTATTTACCCTAATTAACCTTAAATTTCCGATGCAATGGGGCTTTATACGTTCAATCCACGCTAATGTCCATAATGAATAACTTGTTTCAAATACGTAGTAAAATTAATTAGTTTAGTTTAAATTGGATCAATTCTCTGAATAAATTCATGATAAAATGTTCATGAATTTACATATATTAAATTGCCTGGATTGTGCGTATATATGTTTGTAAATATTAAATATATATAATTGTTCGAAAGTTTCATTCTCGAATACTTTTTTTTACTTTTAAATAATTTGTAAAGTTTTCGATTTAAAGCTACATTCCTTCCAAAGCTTTCAAATTCTCAAAAACAACAGTAAAGTTTTATTAATAAAAAAAGATAAGAATTCAATTTTTAATTAAAATCATTTCAGACTTTAAGAATTCATTTTCTAATTAGGAAAGGAATTCAAAAATTAGTTGAAAGCCTTATCGAAATGTATTTGAAAACAACTAATTGATAATAAAAGACTAGCCTTAAGGCATCTGGACAATATATATAGCCCTGAAAAGTCAGGAGAAGGGGCTAGCTTTGTTGTAGAGTAGTGCAGTGAACTCTTGCGTATAAAAAATTAAATACATCATGATAGAGGGCTAGAACATCAGGAATCTCTACGGTTCCTAAAGTCCCGAGAAATCTTCACTGGAGCTGTTGAACCTTTTCCGGATCGATCATTCTGCTAAAATTATGGAGGCTACTAAAATGCGGTTCCAATAATCAATCAATGGTGCCTACGTTTTTAACAACCTGAGGTGTAACTTAAGGACCAGCACGGAAGGGGTAATATATGTTTCTATAATGGACGTTAAACTTTCTGGCCAGTTCGAACTTTATTTTACACTCCTCCTTATTAAACTCTTTTATTCTTTAATGTAAAATCTTTGTAACACCTTTTATTTATAAAACTACTGTAAATCTATAGCTAATTCTTTAAATCTCTAGTCTTTAAACTTTTTCTTTTCTTACCTGCGGTTTGTTTAATATATATATTAGTGTCTTTATTAATGTCGTATTTAAAAATTATATGCCAATAATCTTTCGACTCATGAGCTCCTTGATTCCATTTGCCTCACGCAAATAATATAACATTAATTTCAAATAGTAATTCTCCCCATTAGAGCTAAATTTATAAGTTCTATTAATCATCGAGTCAAAGGAAAATATTACATGTTTACTATTTTTACATTTAGCTAATAATAAATTATTAGCTCAATTTTTCACCTATGTCCCCAGCTCCTATCTAAGTTATAAGTATTTATATATATTCACATAATGTTAAATGATTTTTTTGTTCCACTAATATTTATTTATGCAAATATAATCTTAAATGTCTTTATTGCAAAAAGGGTCAATAAAGGGTTAAATGTATTTTAATTCCACTTTTGGTATTTTATATTAATATTCAGGAAGGGCACGATATTAGGGCATAATTAAAATAGTTTAAATGTTTTAAAATAGTTCGATAAAAGTTAGTTTGACTTTAATTAATTGGTCAAGTCATCACGTAGAGCATTTTACATGGGTTTGATTTTTCAACGATGACTATCAAGTCATCATCATCAAATGTTGCTGACATAGGGCCATCTTCCGCTCCGTTAGGCTGGTTGGTGATCATATTCTCTTATTTAAATTTCTCGAGGAAGAAAGTACTTCCTTTCCGATTCATTAGTCAAAGGGCTAAGACTTCCAAATGCAAGCCGCCATAGGACTTCGATCATCGACTAGCGATCATCTTTCAATTTTACTCTCTGCCTTGTAATTCGTCAGTACCATTGCATCTTTGTTCCGGTAAAACCCGCTCCGTGCTCGTAATTCGTGATGAAGTGATTTAAATTAAAGTCGAACCAATTCTCAAATATATTTAGTTTAAATCAGTTTTCAAATCAAGATTAAAGTTATGCCTTAAAATACGTTTTGCTCTTCATGAATAGATTCCCGAATGTGAAAATAAATCTCACATTCCACCGTAATAAAGTTAGAACAATCATTTCCGTTCTTAATGAATACCTTTATCTGCCTTTATATTTCTCGTTGGGGGCATAGACATAGAATCCCATGTTGTGTAATACTTGTTGGCATATGATAAGGACCACCACTCTTATTATATTTATAAATTCTTTTAAAGACTAGAGGTAATTAATGCATTCTATATTTTGATTGAAACAAAACAAATTATTATTATTATTAAATATTTCTAACATACTTGGTGTCTTAGTTCATCATTCCTTTTATAATTATTTAAATGTTCATACCCGCTATCTGTGTTGGCAACCCGAACATACATATGATTTGATTTAAAAAGTATTCAAAGTAATTAATTATTAGATATTCGTGTCAGTGCAAGGGTCTATGGTCCTCACCAACCGTGGAGCTAGTTCTTGGCGCATAGCACTGTGCCGTCGATTTCTGCTATCTGAGCTGTTGAGTTGGGTTTGAATTCAGTTTTGGTTAAGCTGAGAAAGAATCCGATTTGACATTGGGGGTGGTGGTTTTCGACCGGTACAATATCCAGATTGCTAAAAATATTTTAATGTTAACATAAAGGAACTTTTATTTTATAAAATATTAAATGCCTTTTTATATAATATAATATTTAATTAGTCATATTATTTAGAAAATTATTCTGTAACAAAAAAGTAATAGATATGTAAATTAGTGTCTAAGAATTAATTGAATTAACCAATGAAATTACTGGATAAAAATGTATAAATATAGGTGTTCAATCATTCTAGACAGTTGTCTTGTCTTGTTTTTTGTCTCATCTTATCTTTAAACTATCTTAATTTAAGTTTAAATTTTTACAAAAGAAATTTTTTTAATAAAAGTTAAAAGTATAATTTTAAATAATTATTGTAATGTATTCCATGAGTGGATAAACAAATTAATTCCCTGTCAGTAAAATTTTCATAATGAAGCTTAACAAAACCATGGTAACATTATAAAGACCAATAGTTATCTTATTACTGGCCTAAAAAACTAGAAGAAGCTGTAATAATTGTAACTATATCATCAAGAAAAACATAAGAAATCTTAAGAATTTTATATTTAATGTTATTTGCATGTGTGAAGTGAAAGATTTACATTCAACAATTATGATAAATCCTCATAAATATAAACTGTCATGAAATTTATATTCTGTTATTATGTTGTGTATAAATTATGAAAGCTATTTACTAAATTATACATGCTTTAGAAGGAAAAAAGAAAGAATAAAAGTGATATTATACAAATAAATTAAAGGCTTATAATGGAACTTAATAAATATGAATATAGTTTATATTATCTGCAAATGTGTTTGTAAAAATGATTTTTACTACTAATTTGATTAAAAGAGAACAGCCTAAATGAACATTATATTTTTAAAATCATATGAATCAAGATGAAGAGAAAATGTTTTTTTTCTTTTCATTTTATATTTTAAAAGAGTTTTAGTGTTTAAAAGAGAAACAAATTTTAATATTATCTTAAAATTATCTTTATGTGTTTTATAAACATTACCTGAGTGAAGAGATTATACAATATTGTAAGAAATTATTTAATTAATGTGTGTGTATTAGAAAAGATAAAAATGTAGAATTTTTAAGAAACAAGACTTTGAGTTTGAACTCAGATTTTCACACAATTCTCAACTATCCACACAATCTCATACTGCTGACACACTTGATCACATACATGTCAAAAAGGTTGGTGATTATTTTTATTTTTGACATGAGTGTGATCAAGTGTGTCAGCAGTATGAGATAGTGTGGATAGTTGAGGATTGTGTGAAAATCTGAGTTCAAACCCACTACATATTTCGTATTGGAGTGCATGTATGAAAAAACCTGTACTCTAGAATAAAATTATATATTGAAACATCTTATTAGAAATTACTGTCATCTAAATATGAGCATATTGTCTGCTAAAAAATCATTAACTGATAAATGATATTATTCTTTGAAAGGTATAATTATATGTACTTCTTGATAAGAAATATTAATTTTGTCATATTTTTGCCATAAATCTGGACCAGCATATATATAAAAGAAATGTATATAAGGAAATTACTGCTTAATATAAAATTTATTTTAATGAATGTTTGCTTCTGAAATATCTGTTCTGCTTGAAAGGCTAAAAAAATGGACTAAGAGAGACTATTTATCATGTATTGATGGATAGTATTTCATAGAAATTTTAAATGATTTAATTTTGTGTATTACAATAAGTTTTTTTCAAACTTTTTCATAGTCAATAGCAACAGAATGAGCTCTCTTTTTTTTTTTTATCGATGGCTCTGAACGAATGAAAGCCAAACAAAAACTTTATGTAGCTTTGAATTTATTATTTTTCTATTTTTAGTATTATTTTTGTATTTAAAATAATATTCAGTTAATATCTTTGTTTAGTTTTAAGATTGAAATATTTATTTTAAAAATAAAGAAAAATAATAGGCATAAGAAAATTGAGTTTTTCTGAAAGGTAAACATAAATATATATCTATAACTTGTGATATGTTTGGATGACCAAGAAGAAAAGGTATTACCATATTTAATTCCAATATTTTTGTGATTAAAGGTAAATTATTATGCATTTTAATAATATTATAATGTATATTTTGTTTATTTTTCATATTGTGTATTTAAATCTGATAGAATCATATTGATATGATTAAAAATATACTAATTGTTCTAAGAATGCAATGTAAAGGTAAAAAATACTGGGTGTGTTATCTGAAGGTATTTAAACAGTTTTATGAATGCTTAAGTATACATATTTTTAAACATAATTATGAGTTTCTAAGATATCATTATAGATAGTATCTGTTTAGGTACAATAAATGCAAAACACTGATCTCTGAATTATTTAGTATTATAATAGTAAATAGATGTGTGATAATAATGAATATTTAATGAAATAATTTATGTATACAATGTTTTTGAACCTTCTTGACTTTCATTCAATGTTTATTTTGGAAATGTAGTTTGGGTATTATTTTATGTAAAGTATTTAAAATTTCTTTGTGATGTTGAGAGAAGTATTCAGAATGTGGAAGATGAAGGATAGTAATCTGGGAAATTAGTTGTAAAACAAAATCCTGGGTGCAACTGATATTGAGAAGGAAAAGTATATTTGAATTATATTATTGAGAATTAATGAGCTAAACACAGGTAACAATGTTCAGTATATTCATTGCATGGACAGTTGTGTTATTTCCATAGTTCAATAAAACTCAAATAGAAACCATGACCAGAATTTAAGATAGATGATTAGTATATGATCTTAAGCACTGTAACAATAATATTTTCTATTAGTTTGGGGATTTTATGCATAAACCTTCTGGCATCCATTGATTACCCTAGCTTGTGTGTGGGCAATACATATAGTGAGTTTTGCCTGTTCTAATAATAGTTATAAGCAAGCATAAAAAGTGGTGATCATGGGATAAAAGATAATAGTATTATTAATGTAATGTTCTGTTTTATATAATTATATACAGCAAATAGTTAGAATGAAGACTATTTAATGTTTATGTATTACCTTCATACTATTTTTTATATAATTATTTTAATTTGATTAATTAATTTTCTTTTATTATTTTGTAAATATATAAAATTTTACAAAATTATATTGTTGTTAATTCAAATATGTTGTTAAAGAATAAAATTGTTAATGTTTTTGGAATTCATATTGTCTTGAGAGTTTCTTTATTTGATGTGTCCAAATGTTTTTGAATCTTCGTATCCACATACATGAGTTATAAAAAATAATTTGGATCATTATATTACTGCATATGATTAACTAAAATATATTATTATAATTATTATTATTATTACAGAATATCTTATTATTCATGATTATACAAGGCTAATTTTGAAATATTTAATATTGCAATTATATTAAAAATATAATATTTCCTATAAATACTACATAAGAAATAAAAAGATTTATAGCATAACATGGGATGAAATGTTTCATAATTTATTAAAAATAATCTATATAGTTTTTATAAGAATTTATAATCTTGTTTATGATTTTTGAGAAGTAGTAGTTAACTAAAAGTATTATTTTAAGAAATTTAAAAATAATTGTTCATTGTTGTTTTGGTGAGTGTAGTTGAATATATATAAAATCCTTCATTATATTTGGCTACATTGTATTAGTTTGTTTATCATTATTATCAGAAGAACTAGAGGTGTTGAATAATTATAAGGGTTAGATGAAGTGACAATGGATAGCAATCTTAGTTAATGTTAAATTTAAATATTATTTTTATGAAATGATAATAATTATTTTGTTTTAAAAATAAATTTTATAAATTACTTAATTAGGATTTATTTTATGCATGTTGTGAGATATGATAGTATTAAAAAGTAGTTTTGTTATATAAATTAAGTAGATATAAAATTTTTATGCCATTGAGAATATATTTGGCATACATCCTCAATGTTAAACCAAGGGTGTGCCTTGCTAAATGTCTCGTGCAATGTTTTTAAAATTTTTGTCAGTATTATTGTCGAACCATATCATAAAAGCAAATAATGAGCTAGTTGTAGTTTAGGTTGTTATCATAATAATGAGCTGGGAATTCAATTTTAACCTTCATATTTATGTTATGTGTTTTTTTATTATGTTAGTTTATTATTTAAATAAGAAAAATTATTTTAAATGTTAATTTTATTAGATACAATATGTTAGAAATATATTTTGAGCTAGACAAAGTATTGTTTTAATAAGTATTATTCTGATAAGTTGATTGTTATTTGATATGAGTCAGAGAGTTGTTTTTTTAATTCAATGAGGGTACAATATATATATATATATATCATTTTCTATATTTCCTTTTACTTTTAATATTTAATATAGTATTTGTTTTTTAAATTTATATATGAACTTTGAAAAGATATAGTAAAATGTTATTTTTGTTATTGAATATATATATATATATATATATATATATATATATATATATATATATATATATATATATATATATATATATATATATATATATCCATTATCATAATTAATAACAATAGTAACCTATTAATTATATAAAATTGTAGTGAAATATCTGATTACATTTAAATTTGTTTACTTAATTTTAATTTCTTTTTATGTCTTAACTTCAAACACAATTATTTGTTATATAGTAATTCAAAATATTGTTTATTCAAATACTTTGAATATACAGTACTTTTAAAAGGTTGTTATTTAACTTAGAAACTCTGTTTTTTTTAAGTTTAGGATACATTTTTTAGTCCATTTTTAACATATTTCTATGCAATGGATTTCCTTGAAGTTTTCTATATAATAGAAATCGATGACAATACAACAATATTCTAATAAAATATTTTAACATTGTTTAGTCACTTAAAATATCATAACGGTGTTAAAGGACTAAATTTTAAACATTGATATTGGTTTAGTAAGTTTTATCAATAATCTACATGAGAGGGTAGTATATATTTAAATTGCTTTTATTTTTTTAAAAGGCTTATATTAAAAAGTGTTAAATATAAATTAAAATATAAAGACAAATCTTCATTGTAAAAATTGCTTTTTAAAAAAATGGATGAAATTTTAATTTTTCTTGATTATAAAAGTTTATTTTATAAGTATGTTTCTTTCATAAATAAAACAATATTGGAATTGATATTTAATACAAGCAATTTTTCTTTCAAATATTAAATAAAAAGCAACACTGTTTTATTATTTATTTTAAATACGAATAATTACAAAAATTAAAAAGAAAATAATATATATATCATTTGTAATGAAAGTTTTTATTTACTGTGCACTAAAAAGCTAAAAATAATTGTTTTCATTGACCACAATTTGTTTTTTTTTTTTTATTTAACTTAAAAGTTTGGGGTATCCAGAAATTAATTAATTCAATCACTTTTTGAAGTGGATTTTCCACACTTTCATTTTTAGTGAAACATAAAATATTTATTGTATATATTATTTTCAATTAATTTTATATCACAATTCAGCAATTTTATTTGCTCAAATTTTAATTTTAATTTGTTTTGAAAACTGATTAAAAATATTTTAAATTACAACCCTTTATTTAATTATAAATTACTTGTGTTATTATTGACTTTTCATTAGGTATATATGTAATTCTGTTAATCTAATACTCTTCATTTACAAATCTTTCTACATTAACAGTGTATTTGGATTTAAACAAATAGTAATAATAATTCAACAATATACATAAATTATCAACTTATTATATATTTTTAATATCCATAAAATATTTATGTTGCCATAAAAGCATTCACATTAGGCATACATTTACATTTGCAATATATTTTGAACATTAAATATTTATTTTTTATGGAAGTACACTATTTACTAAAAAATTTCTCATTAGTTAATTTTCTTATTTTAATTTATCAACTGTAAATATTAAATAACAACAATAATTGTTAATTTAAATATCTATTAGAATTATTTTAATATTGATAAAAATATTTATATATTATATAATATAATAGCTAAAAATTGACTCTTTCATTTTTCCTTTCAATTTTTATAGGATAAATGTTTGTAATTCTCATTTTGTACCTTATGTTCTATTAAATACAAGTATATTGTATATACTTTTAAGTTAGATGTAATTAAAGGGGACCAATTGATGAGCATTGGTTCAGCATGAAATACATATATTGGAAATCATTTTTCCTTTTTGAATGTATGTTTTCATGTGTATTGGTAATATAAGATGGAGTGAATAAAAAAGGGAAGTTTAAAAGTCTGGATTCAAACCCCTATTCTTATTTTATGTTATATATCTTCAATTGTTTTTGATAATATTCAGTAAAATTTATCAATTAAAGCTTGTTTTTTTTTTAAATCTTGTTCTAAATTTTTATTAGCTTTTAAATAGCAATTAATAAAAATGTGAAAAAAAATTAAAAAGGAAAACGAATCTATGCCACCCTCGACCATTAATCATATTTATACTATTTACTGAACTGTTTTTTTTTTAAATATATGTATGTAAATTTAATTCATGTACTATGCTCTTTTTTTAAAAAAAAAATAAAAATACTAATATCATAATTAATGCTAAATTCATAAAATCCATTGGTTATGAAAAAATAATTTTATCTCAGAAACAGTTGGTAAAGATTAATATTATTCCAACCTGCATGTATTTGATGAATTACAAACACACTGCTTTTGCTACATTTTTATATAAAAATACATAATCATACAATAGTTTTATAAGTTTAATAATAATGTGCGTTTAGTTTTATTTAAATAAATCTGAAACTAATATGATGATTTATTTATTTTTTTGATAGAAAATAATATAATAATTTATTTGAAAGATATTATTTATTAAAAAAATTATAAAGCAAACGACAAACTGAATTAAGCATATAGTGAATATATAGAAATTATGGGAAAATGTACTAGAAAAACATATATAGGGTTAAATCAAACACGAGAAAAAGAAAGATAATGCACTTAATTGGTTATATAACAAAAAATAATACAGCAAAAAAACAAAAAAGTATGAAAAGAAAAATCAGACTTTTCGTAGATAATTTTTTTAATGAAATATTATGCAAAAGATTTTTTAAAAAAAAATAAAAAAAATAAGTGAAAATCAATCTTGATATATTCAGCAAAAAACATTTTATAGTTTTTTTTTTTTAAGTGTCATAGCATCGGACGGGGCGCGAAACCCGCAACCCGGGCTACTGCCTGCAAGTGCAAGGCAGTCGCGTTGACCTCTCGACCACCAATGCAAGACAACATTTTATAGTTAGTTTATTTTTTGCTAGTATAAAAAAAGTGTTTGTTTTTTATTTAAATTGTATACTAGTTTCGAAGTGTTATAATAAATATCGCAGTTCATCACAAACTGTTGTTTTGTTTCTCAAACTATAAGGAACATTATGAACAATTCTTGAAATGTCATTTCTAAAATAAAGGTATTCCCGTAAGGCCATGTAAAATTCAAACAACCAATTGATAAGTTGATTCTAACAGAACTATTCAATTGGCCAAACAGAATTCTTTCTCATCTTATTCATTCGATAAATAATCCAGGAACTATTATCTTATTGAATTTGCCCCTTTACAACTATGCTAAATTGAATAGGGCATTCGCTACTAATATTTATATGTCAGATAGATATATGGATAAATGGAGACAGATAAATATATAAATCATGCTAAAATTTATTGAATCATAATAAATAAATAAATAAAACGACAGTTCTATCATTTCCACAATTTCCTTATCCACTCTTTTAAATATTTATTAGAAAAAAATGAAAATTAAAAAATAAATATTTTTCAACATTTTTAGTTGTTAATGCATGTAAAGTAAGTATATACATATGTATTTGTGTGTATGTCTTGTGCATGTTTTATACAATATGTACATGCACCTATTTACACACATTAAAATAATATAAATTGATACTATTGAGAATTTTAATATTCACACTCAGTTTGAAACTAAATGCTATAGACATGAGGGAGGAGGGAGCTAAAGGATTTGCATTATTATTTTTTATTAATGAAAGTTACTTAATATTTATTAAAAAAGATGATACAATATTTGCTCTGCAAAGCAAGAAAATTATATACATAAAAAAATCATCTTTGGAAATAAATATATTTTTCTATGATTGTTATACAGAATAAATATAATAATTTAGTCAAGCGTTGATAGCCAAGAGGTCAGCACAGTTGCCTTGCAAGCAAGCAGTTGGTTGCAGACAGTTGTTGCAGGTTCACCTCCTGGCTGATGCTATGACATATAGCTTTTTTTATATAAATACATAGTTATATATATAGCAGATAATGTTCTTTAAAATAGATAATTCCATGATTTGTAATAATATATATATATATAATTCCATGATTTGTAATAATAATATAAAAAAAACCAGAATTCATAGAATAGCCTTATTGATAGTTAGTATTGCAATATGTTCTATCTTTGAATTAAGACTTCATAAAATTAAGACTTTTTTAAAGATCCAAACAGATTTAGGATTTTTCTTTCAGTTAATTCATCCACAAAAGTAAAAATAATGATATATGTTAGTAAAAGAGTACAGTATATAACAATTGTTAGCTAAAATTAAACAAGTGAATCTATCAAACATGAGAATAATGCTTTCAATATTAATCTATATGACTAATGAAATGAATCATATTCAAAAGTATGCTGTTTTAGCACTACATTACAAATACTAAATGACTTAACTAAATGTAACCATTTGTGTATAATTCATTAAAAATTCAATCACTTCAAACATATTAAGCATATATAAGTTTTTTTATGAAAAACTTCTATTTTTCGAATTATTTACATAACAAAAATTAAATAAAAATTCAAATATTTTGACCATATAAATAATAGTTGTAGATAATAATACAATCTTACTTTGATTTCAGAGATCTATAATCACAACACAACATATATAAACAAAGAAAGATACAAATGAGATGGTAACATCTATTTCACTGAAACATTTAATAGATGATTTAATATAGGATAAAACTGCATATCCAAAATAGAAAATATTTAATTTACAGTTGGTCAAGCCACATTACATACACTATGTACATCTTTAAGTATAATAATCTATTAGAAAATCATTTTCAAGAACAAATAGGAGAGTTACATAAGTTTCTAATGATTACGCAAGTATACGTTATTACAAGAAACTATATTTTTTTTATATATTAAAGAAATATTCAGATTAAGCGGAAACAATCAATATAAAAGTATTAAATTCTCTGCACACTGTTATTTAAAATTAGAATCAATCACATTGATCCCATTAAACAATAATAAAAATATGAATAGTTTTAATTAGAATGCAATCCTTTTATATGTTTATAATTATAGAGCTAAATAAATTAGCATAATTAATTAAGAAAACATAAAGCTAAAATATATGAAAATATTAATCTATATATCAAGTACTACTTGATGAAGAAATCAAAAAAAAAATATGCTTGTTATTAACTAATAACATTAAATTAAATTTTCAAAAATGGTGTCCATGTAGTCTTGAATTCATGAAAAAATTTAGATAATAACACAGATCAAAATTTATTGCAAAATAATTTCAAAATATTAAAAAAAAAGAAGTATATACTCTCATTCTTCTCATTTATTTTCTTTGCATTTTTTCATATATTCATATATATTGCTTATAATAACTTCTGTCATATACACTTTAATGCAAAAAAAAAATTCTTTATTTTCCTGACAGTTTTGACTATCCAACAGTCTTCATCAGAGCTTCTCAAACATTCTCTGCTTTTAAAAAACTCTGACAAAGACTGCTGGACAGTCAAAACTGTCAGGAAAATAAAGAAGTTTTTTTTTAAAAAAAGTTTATATAAAAGAAGTTATTTATTATAAGCAATATATATAAAATGGTTATATATTTTAGAATAATAACAAAATTATAGCTTAATTTATTTAATTAAAATAAATTAATGACTGCAATAAATATTTTATCTTTCTTTTATAAAAATCAATTTGTAAAGAAAAAGAATAAGGATATAGTATAGCAGATGTGTTAGAGAAATGCTATTACAAAGACTGATATTTATTATTTAACTTTACATAAGTATAAGATAAAATTTTAATGCAAATTATAATTAATATTTTCTTGTTTAGATATGCCTCTTTCCTCATATTCATATGTGCAGCATGTGCATTTTTACTAACAATGTTTTGAAAAAAAAATCTTGATTTTAATTTTTTACTTCATGGTATAAAATATAAGAAAATATTCTTTATCAGTAATGTAGCTTGAATTTTAATACCAATTATCATTTGCTTTTCATCAATAACTTTTATCATAAGAAGAATGAACAAAAATGATATAATTTTTTTTTTGATAAAGACTCTATTAAATTTTAATGAGTATCATTTTTTTTATAAAATTTGTACGATGTAAAGTCACATAGAAAAAGGGAGGAAGTTCCTCATTTTTAATAATGTTATTTGTCCTGATAAAAAAAAAGGGGGGGTATACTTTTTCATGAAAAGACAATATCAATTTTATTGGTTATAATTAAATATAGTTTTTTTTTTTTTTTTACAAATAATTTTTTTGATGTTTTAGTATATTTAGTTTTTAAAAGGTATCACAGATGGTTGGCACATTCTGCATTTATACTTGTGTCTGTGCGTGTTAAAAAATAAGTAATCTACTTATATGTGTGGGGGTGAAACTAAATGAGATGGATACAAGAAATCTATTATAAGCATATAATTTTACTTGATAAGATTAAGTGACATTGTCATATCAAAGAACAAACTGAAAAAAACTTTTATTTAAATAATCTGACTAAGCTTGTTATTCCCAGTCTCTAGATTTATCTGGATTAAAATGAATCTATAAGCATTTAGCTTTCAAGCAAGACACTTACTCCAACCATTGGAAAATTATTCAGAACAAATAATAAAATAATTTTAAAATATTAGAAATACAGTTTATATCGCATAATTATAAAAGACACCTAATTATTATAATGACAAGCTATAATGTACCTATCACAAAACTTAATAAAACTATATAAAATAAAAACAAATTATTTAAATAATAACATCTTTGATTAAAATAGTACTACTGTAACTTTTAATTCAGTAGCTTCATTAGAAACTGCATAGTAAAAAAAGCAACATATATTTATCTAGTGATTGATTTCATGAAAAGATCTACAAAAATTTTAATGATTATTTAAAAAGTGCTTTTCTTTTTATTAAAAAAAAATATCATGTTTTTTTTTTTTCAATTTAAAAACTCTATCAAAATTAATGATTAATATTATAATTCCATTTCCATTTGCATAATATCGCAGATCTAATTACAAAAATCAGAAATTAAAAACAGTAATTAAAACAGAAGTTCATCATTTTTAATTAAAAAAATCGTTTTTTTAAAACTCATTTTAGATTAAACAAATATCATTCTTGTTCAATTATAGTTGTATTAGAAAATAACAATTTGAATGTTATTTTTATACTAAAATATATATGTATAAGAGCATATTTTCACAATAAAATAATAATTTTAAAAAATAGTATTATATGGCTGGTCACTATAGATGAAGTAGTATATTTCTTGAGAAAAGAAATTTGCAGAAAGAAGGTAATAGGAAGGGTTGGCAACATAATACTTTACAATATTTTGCTGATCTATTGTAACTTAGATAAAAATGTCAAAGAAAAATAAAAATCTTTTGTAGCATATTTTGGGTAAAATATTCCAAAAATGGCTGCGAATAGAAAATAATAAAAAGATAAACTTTACGTTAGATAACGTCAGCCTATTTTAGAGTCATTTACAGTCTAGAGAAGATATTTTCATCTACTAAATATTTAATTTTACAATACACTGTTTATGGAAGCATATAACTAAGCAAATGAAATTAATAACGTTTCTGGATAATGGTTGCAAAAGGCCTATGTTTATGGAAGCATATAACTAAGCAAATGAAATTAATGACGTTTCTGTATAATGGTTGCAAAAGGCCTATGATTATTATAAAAGTGAGAGGTCTAAAATTATAAAAAAAAAAACTGATGGTAGATCTGTATAGCAATACAAATGAGTTAATTTGGTTTGGACTTAAGGGCTTTTATAATTTCATGGTATTTGATTGACTAATATGAAGAAAGAAATAGTGATTAGTAAAAGCATAAGGGTATTGTTTTAACTTTGATAACAAATCTTCAATTGTGAAGAAAAACCCAGAAACTACTCTGGCTAGAGATAGTTATTTTATAGCATTATGCCATCAGAAGTCATTTGATTACTAAACTTACAGTATATGGACCTTACTTAGGATGAAGATGGCTGTTCAGATAATAATGGTATTATTTATAGATATATATGGCAACATCACTTCATTAAAAATCCTCAAATCTGTATAAATTAACTTAATAGTGAGATGCCTATTTAATATTTTAATGTTACATAGACTTAGAGAAAGAATTTGGATAGTATTTAAAATATGAAATTGCAATGGGAAACTTTGATATAGACATAGATCAAGAAATGATACAGACTTGTGAATGTTGAAGTGAAAAAAAGACACAAAAAGAAAACAAAAGAAATGCAAATGAAAAACAGCAGAGTTGGATTAAATTTTTCCAAAACAAAGTATTATTTCAAGACTATAATGATTTTAATTAACTTATCACACCAAATTATTGTTGATTGCTCAGTTGTGTATTACTGCAAAACTAAAAATGCAAAAGTTGTTCAAAACAATAGCAATATCCTTCAAAAAAGATTTAAAATTGCAAATTCATTTAATTTGATATAAAACTTTGAAGTTTGTACAGACTTAAATAAGTGTTGTTTATGCAAATGTCAGAATATGTATTGCATTAAGTAATGTCTTAGATGACTATTTATTAGTCTGCATTATAGTGACATGTTTATTTCATGTTTAAATAGGTTTATTTAAACTTCATTGTAACAATATTTCATACTCTGTAGTCAAGTTGCAATCTTTAAGTGTCCATATATATTCAATGGACCATTAGTAAGAATGGATTTCCATTCTTGCTATTAAAAGGTGTGAAGGTTGCCTTGACAGCAGTTAGAAATATTGGTTGCTATATTTACTGTGAATGTTTAGGTGGTTACTGATTGGAAACTAATTTTATATATATATATATATATATATATATATATATATATATATATATATATATATATATATATATATATATATATATGAATAAAGACATCTGGGAAAAAAAATTTTTTACTAACACTCTTCAATTAGTCCACATAACTTCATCATTTGTTCACTATTTATTAATAGTAAATTACCACAATATGAACTATAAGTGCCAAATTTCTGTACTCATATTTCTGATGACATCTGTTTTAAATATAAATACACTAATGATTATTACTAATTATGTGGTTATGGGTAGCATAAATATATATATTACAAATAAATGAATTCATATATCATATGACCTGATTTAACAAGCTTGTATTACAAATATTATATAAAGAGCTTGTAAATAGCTCTTAACAAGCTTTTTAGAATATCCCCAATTTTAGATTATTTTCTACTACTGGCTTCCTCAATGACGTGCTAAAATAATCAAGCATTAGATTTAAAATACCAGGACAATCCCAGCACTTTACTTAATGGATAACTATTAAATAAAAAAATCTGAAATTTCAAACATTCATAGCTATTTGTAAGCTCATTATATAACATTTGTAATACAAGCTTATTAAATTAGGTTATGTGATATATGACCTTTATTTCTTTGTGATTTTATTTTTTGCTATTAAGGCTTTGGTGATTTTATATTTCTAAAACTATTAATATATGGTGTATTTGAACTTAGTTTAGTCCCATATGGCTATTTAAGTTAGATAGCAGAATTGGAAGACATATTAATGTTTGAAAATATCAGATTTTTTACTTAATAGTTATCCATTAAATAAAATGCTGGGCTTGTACTGGTATTTTAAATCTAATGCTTGAGTATCCTAACACCTCACTGAGAAAGCCAGTAGCAGAAACTGGTCTGAGGTTGAGGATATTCTGAAAAGCTTGTTAAGAGCTATTTTCAAGCTCATTTATATATATATATATATATATATATATATATGATATATATATATATATATATATATATATATATATAACCATTATAAATCAGTCAACACTCAAATAATCCTAATATAGGTAACAATCAACAACAATACCAATATAGATAACAATCAACTATCTCAAACTATTGTCAAGGCAATTTTTTTTAACAATAAGAGACTTGAAGTCAGATTTTCAAACTCCCCACAGCTATCTATCCTATCAACTTATACACATGGACCACATACATGTGAAAAATGTAAATAATATCCAATATTGATATTTTGTATTTAACCAGCACTCATCAGTTGGCCCAGATCACCATCTCCCACACATATATGCAATCACTTCTCACTTTATATTAAGAAAGCAATTTTCAAACTTTAATGAATAAGCATCAATCTTCTTCACTCTCCAACTTTTCTGTCATCCATTTTATTGAAAATCTGAGGATGCTCAAAGCCCTTTTTGCTGTGAGTATTACTGTTATACCCATGTTGTCTTTAAGTCAAATTGTCCCTTCATAGATATCAGTTGGCCCAGATTTCCATCTCCCACACATATATGCAATCACTGCTCAGTATATTAAGATAGCAAATCTTCAATGTTTAATGGATGAACATCAAACTTCTTCACTCTCCAACTCTTCAGTCATCCATTTTATTGGAAAATATGAGAATGAAATGTTCAAAACCCTTGTTGATATCAATGTTATTGTCATATGTATTTTGCCTTTAAATCAGTCTGATCCCTCACACATAGGACCTTAGTATATCCTTTTAATTAAACAGAAGAGGAATGGGCAGAATACAGGTGGAATATGTAATGTTTAAATAGAAATATATTGTCTACACTAAAGTTAAAGTAATAAAAAGAAACTTGAATTAAGACATTTAAACTCCCCACAGCTATTCAATCCATCTTATACAACTGATACACATGGTCACATACATGTAAAAAAGATAAAAGATCTCCAGTATACATCTTTCATACTGAATCCCCGATTTTCAATGATATGGATGGACAGCAGAGAAGATTGATGCTTGTCCATTAAAGTTTGAAAATTTTCTATCTTAATAGAAACTATACAGTGATTGCATATATGGGAAATTGTAATCTGAACCAACAGTTGAATGTTAATTCAGTATGAAATAAGTATATTGTAGATCATTTATCTTTTTTCACATGTATGTGTTATGTGTATCAAATGTATAAGGTTGATTGGGTAGCTTTGAGGAGTTTATAAATCTGAGTTCAAGACTGTTAGAATTACATTAACTTTAGTATCAGCAATAAAAATGTAGTTAAAAATTATATATATATATATTAATCATTAAGTGAATTTAAAGTTTCTAAATTAAGAATGTTATGATAATCTCTAGTCTAATAAATCATTTATAAAAATTATTAACGTATTTTTATAAAATTGAAGTTATCAAAGATATAAGTGCAAAACGTTTGCCCCTTAATAGTTCACATTTCCTAGTGTATGTATAGATTATAGTCAATTTCATTTTACATTTTAAAAACATAGTTACAGTAATTTGAAGGAAAAAAAACATGCTAATATACATATAAAGTAATAAGACTTTATATATTATTTTTGATCTTTTTAACTTACTCAATTTATTTAAAAATATTTTTGAACAATGCAATTATCATCAAATTCTTTGACATTTTCCAACAATCTCGGTGTTCTGCAATGAAGTATTTAAAAGTATAAATAATGTGGACCCTATTAAAATGGAATAAAGTTAAAGTTAGCAATGACAAAAATTACTATAACTATATTACTGATACTCACTACTCATAAATCTCTTATCTTTAAATTATCAACAAAAAAAAAAGACAACAATCATATGTATATAATTCAAACCTTTTATTTGGAAACAGTTTACAGACTACATTTCTGAATATTGCAATTAGTTTAGAAATTTATTTGACCTTATAAGTATCTGCAAACTTATAAAAAAAGTTTTTTTTTTTTTTTGAAACTCAAAAACTATTAAAAACTACTTACAATAAATTATGCAATAAAAATATTTATTTTATTTTATCTATAATATTTTTTAGATAATGATGTCGTGTGCAGTTTTGTACAGTTGTAAACTAAAGAATTTGAGATTTAAAAACTTCTGATCACAGTTCAATATCTAGTTCGTGTTCATTATATAATTCTGACCGAGACTAACCATTTAATTAGTATTAAATAAAATGTCATTTAAGTTTAATTTGGAGATTGTTGAATTAATTATAACTCATATGGTAGAATTGTGGGATATCATTAAATTTTGTTAATGTAAAAATTAAAATATATGGAATTTTTACAGTAACCCCAAATTACTATCTACTTTCCAATAGTTAGTTATCTTTCTTTTCTTTTGCTTACGTTTTTGATAAAAAAAACTGTACAATTGTATCATGAGATACTATAATAAATATAATTATCATAGGTTTTTTTTCTTATCGATACGTCAACAGAAAGAAGCGAAAAAAAATATTAAAATTGAGCTATGACACAAATCAAAATAATCATGATAAGGTCAAGGTCATTTTTTTGGGAAAGAAATGCAATTTTATAAAATACACAGATATACAAAATTAATTACATTTTTTTACATGAAAATAATTTATAGGATTCATTTCTGATATTACATTTTTTTATGAATTTTTTTGATACTAAAAATATCTGTAGCTGCAAAATAAAATAAAAAACGACTTCACAAGCTTAAAATTATTTATAATCAACAACGTTATAATATTTAGGAATTGAGTAGATGAATATTTATGAGTGAACACGTCCAGGTTTTTCCAGATTTCTCTTTGTGTCCTGACATATTCTTTTGGTACTTTATTTTTTTTATTTTTTTTTTTTAAACTTTTAATTTTAACTTTATATTTAATTTGTATTTTTTATATTTAATTTATATATTTATTTTAAATTAATATTTGATTTATTCATTTAATATTATATAATTGTCCCAAAATGGAAATGTCTCCCTATTATTTTGATATATTAGTTATATGCTATCAAATTGTGATTTTGTTTTAATAGATAATATATGCATACCAACAATTGTCTCTTGCTTTTGTTTATATTATAAAATAAGTATATTGTTAGTAATGTAAATGTGATTATATGTTGGTGATTTTTATTTTATTTTATACTGAAATATATAGTAATCTGCAATGAAGTTTTTTTTTGATCACGTGTGTCCTGGTTCAGCCCTGTCAAAGTATAGATACCCTAACTGTTAGTGTCTAGGGTCAATGACTTTAAGTAAAATGTTTGACACGACAATAATACACTACAATAGAATGGTATGTAAATAAATCTTTTTTTTTATAGTGCGATGTTTGTAAACTGTAATATTTAACACAGCATTACGCTGTTGCACATGCGCTTTGAAGATTTTAACTATAAATGAATGAATACTAACACTCAACCACAGACTTTATCATGTGGTTGAGTGTTAATATTCATTCATTTATAGTTAAAATCTTCAAAGCGCATGTGCAACAGCATAATGCTGTGTTAAATATTACAATAGAATTGGTAAAATTTAAGTAAAAATAATATTATTCAACCTTAATTCACACTTATTAGTCTATCTCACCTTAATTGTAAGATGCAAATGATAAAATATTGCTACACAAACTACAAGCTTGATTAAATATTAGGGAGAAAGGTGCTTGAGTTGACAGAGATTATTCATATTTGCTTTATTGAAAAAAAAAGTATCCTAAAATTTATATTTAGGCATGATAAAACATTTTCAATGACAAGGTTTTTTATAGTAGTATTAAGTTTAATTAATATACTTGATAATTTTTGCAAAGATCTATTGATTTTAATCAATCAAACTCATAATAATCCAAAAAACCCATCTTAAATAGCATTTCTTAGTCAATCATTGGTGGTTGAGAGGTCAGTGTGACTGCCTTATAAACAGTTGCTCAGGTTGCAGGTTCACTTTCCGACCGATGCTATGACACATGAAAAAAAAATAGCATTTGAAGCTCTATTGCATAACATTTAAAAACAGACTTTAAAGTAATTATAAATAATCAAGGATAATAAAAGTGTAAATGAACTCACTATTTTTTCTTATATTTGACTTTGCAAAAATAAATAATCAAATGAAGTGAAAGTAATAAATGAGTGAAATATGATTCTTCTATCTATTCACGTAAATAATATAGCAAAACAAGTTTTAATATTTTCATACAGAAGTGACAATCTTTGCAATAAAAAAGTAACTAAGACTCAAACCCAATAAATATTTGCACTAAGACTATTACAAAATCATTAGTAAAAATCTTCCAACTTGTCTACTAAAATGTTAGTCAAATCGACCAAAACAAGACAGGTTTAAAGGTGAATTTAGCAAAGTAGATTAAGTCTATGCATTAAGGTGTTTGTAGAAAAAGTAAATTTGTATGAGTTCTTATTTTGCTTTTGCTTTTTATATTATGAAAAGTCATTCAATTCTATAATGAAGCAGTCAGATCTGAGTTCGATCCTAGCTTCATGACATCTAACCATAAGCCCACTTCAAACCATAGTACTAACCTTAAATTTCCGATGCAATGGAGCTTTATACGTTCAATCCACGCTAATTTCCATAAAGAATAACTTATTTCATAAATGCGTATTCAAATTAATTAGTTTCAGATTTAAATTGATCAATTCTATTAATAAATTCATGATAGAATTATTCATGAATTTATATATTATAACTGCATGGATTGTGCATATATATTTGTAAATTTTAAATATATAAAATTGTTCGAAAGTTTCATTGCGTCGGGAATGTTTGATTTTATTTTTAAATAATTTGCTAAAGTTTTATTGATTAAATACTACATTCTTTCGATAAGCTTTCAGATTTTCCCTTTCCAAAAACAACAGTTAAAGTTTTATTAATTAGAAAAAAAGATAAGGATTTCCTAATTAAAATAATTTTCTGATTTTAAGAATTCATTTTCTAATTAGAAAATGAATTCGAGTTAGTGAGTTTGAAAGCCTTATCGAAAGAATGTATCTAAAAACAACCAGAAAATCTAAAAACATTGATAATGAAAGAAGCGCTAGCCTGAAGGCATCAAAGGACAGTACATATAGCTCGAAAAAGTTTGGAGAAGGGAGAAGCCATCTTTGTTGTAGAGAAGTGCAGTAAACTCTGTGTGTTTTAAATAGTGTTTTGATCATGGTAAGGGGCTAAACATCAGGAATCTGGATATCGGTTCCTGAAGTCCTCTGAAAATCTTCAATGGAGCTGCTGAATCTTTTCCAGACAAATCATGCTGCCAACATCAAATAAAATGCTGTTCAAGTAATCAACTAAATGCATGCCTACATTTTTACCAACTTGGACATGTAACCTAAGGATCCAGCCCTGAAGAAATGGGTAATATATTTCCATAATGAACCTTAAACTTTCTGGCCAGTTCCGAACTTTACTTTACACTCCCTTTAAGAGCTCTTTTCATTCTATAAATGTCATAATCTTTGTGTAATAAACTCTGTGTAAACTTACTTTTATTTATGCAATTATATCGTAATTCTCTCAACTTCTAGTCTTTAACTTTCCTTTCTTACGTGGCGGTTCATTTATTTTATTATGTATATTTATTGAGTAAATTTATTAATATTGTTATTTTTAATGATATGCCAATAATCCTTCGACTTGATGATCTCCTTCATTTTCTTTGCCTTATACAAGTAATATAAACTCAATTCTGATAGTTAATTCTCGCCCATTAGAACTAGATTTATACGGTTCTATCAATCATCGAGTCAAAAGAAATTATTAAATGTGTGTTATTTTTATAATTGGCTAATAATAAATTATTAGCTCCATCTCTAATCTGTGCCCCAGTTATTTTCTCATGTTTACCAATATGTATTTATTCATATATATAATGTTAAAATATTTTTGCAAAAGGGCCGATAAAGGAATCAGATATATTCTAATTCAAATTTCAATTACTTGCTACTTAGATTCAGGAAGGGCATGATGATTGGGGCATAATTAATATGATTTACAAATACTTTAAATAATTTTAGTTAAAAGCTTATTTGACTTTGATTAAATTGATCAAGTCATCATGTAGAGCATTCTATAATTGGGTTTTATTTTTCAAATGATGACTATCAAGTCATCATCTTCGAACATTGCTGACGTAGGGCAATCTTCCGCTCCGTCAGGCTGGTCGGCGATGATATTTCTGTTATTTTAAATTATTGAGGAAGAAAGCACTTCCTCTCCTGTTCATATTAGTCAGAGGGCATAAGACTTGTCATATGCAAGCCGCCATAGAACTTAGATTATCGACCAGCTATCGTCTTTCAATTTCATTTTATAGCTCATAATTCGTCAGCACCATTGCTTCTCTGTTCAGGTAAAGCCCACACTGATGCTCGTAATTCATGATGAAGTGATTTAAATTAAAGTCCAACAAATTCTCCATTATATCTCAAAATAAGTTCTCTAATAAAGATCAAGGTTATGCCCTAAAATACATATCTTGCTCTTCATGAATGGATTTGCGAATGTGAAAATAAATATCACATTCTTTCATATAAAATTAGAGTAAAAATTTCCTTTACTAATGAATAGCCTTATCTGCTTTTTATTCCTTGTTGGGGACATAGACATAGACTTTCAAATATTGCGTAATATTCTTCGGCATATAATGAGGACCGCCACTCTTATTATAATTATAAATTTTGTTTAAGGACTAGAATTAATTAACTTAATCTTTATTTAAAATTCAAACCAAACAAATTATTATTATTAAATATTTTCTAAACACACTTGGTTTCTTAGTTCTTAATTCTTTCATAATTATTTCAATGTTAATGCTCGCTGTCTGTGTTGGCAACCCGAACATATACATATGATTCGATTTAAATTTATTTTTATTCAGTTTATTATCAGATATTAATGTCAGTTCAGGGGTCTCTGATCCTCACCAACCATTGATCTAGTTTCTTGGCACATAGCACTGTGCCATTGATTTAGATTTCTACTAATCTGAGCTGTTGAGTTGGGTTTGAATTCGGTTTTGGTTCAGCTGAGTTGGGATCTGACTTGCAGTTCTTTTGGTGGGTTTTTTGACTGGTACAATAAATATTTGAGTAGTAATCCAAACCTTGTAGCATCAACCCATAAAGCTAGACTAATGTCAGATTCTGAAAACATTTATCAAAATATAATACATACAATATTAGTCATTTTTTGATAAGGACTTTTGATAGGGTAAGTTCAATTTTCCAAAGCTTTTTTGACCTAAGCTAAAAAAAAAAAAAAATCTAGATTTTTTCAGATGTATTTGTATTTCAAAAAAATGATTTAAAAATTTTTAAAAATGATACAAAAAATATTACATGAAATTAAGAACATAATTAAAATTAAATGTTAAAAAGTTTAAATTAATGTTCAATGGTTTTCAAAAGAACTTAAGATTGATAGTAATGAATTAGAAGCAGTTAATATCTATAAATATATAAATAAGATTATTAATACAAATGCAAACATAATAGATAAAATTAATTATAGAATTAAACTTTGTTAGTCCCTACTATCGCATTTTATACGCATGTGCTTGAGGCTACAGCCTTAATGAGTATTATTTCATTTAATAAAAAAAAATATTAAGAGGAATCTGCTTGAAAAGAAGGATTTTTAATGTATGCTTTTTTCAGTTTTTACATATAGACGTGAGACTTAGACAATAGAAAAACAATGCAATAAATTCAGATTTTACAATAATATTTAGAAATATGTATATTGGGAAGAAAAATATTCAATTTGAATTCAATAAATTAGAGAAATGCTTGTGTCAATGTTCACATGATGTTTTCTTCTAATATTGAATAAAAATCCTATTATAATTAATGATGAAAATAAATCATGATTTCAGTATTTATATGAGTAGGGCATTTCCATGATAAGATTTCATCCTATTATAGTAATATTTGACGATGAGCTCCAAATTACTCCACAATTCTTTCCTCAACCTAAGAATAACTAAATATTTACTAACAATAATTGGACTTGTGATCTCATTATCTAAAAATAATATATGCAAAATATTTCCAAATTTTATTCTAAACTCAACTCCAGTTTATGGACATAATGTGCCTATGTGTTTATCACTCTAGCATAATGCCTTTCTACACACTAAATCTACGTTATCAAAATTTTAAATAGAAGCAATAAGCAATAATTCAAGTAAATAATGCAATTTAAATTAGAATCTTTAAACTATCTAACACATTTAGCAAAAGTCTAAAGCTTTTGATATTATTAAACATCAATCCATATATTAGATTATTTATATTGTATTTAAACTGCAAAAGAGAAGTTTGTTGTTTAAATAATAATAGTAATAAACTTTACTAATTAAAATTTAATCATAAATAGCAATTTAAATAATTAATTTGACTATAACCTGAGTTGTTAAAAGTGTTAAATATAGCCAGATGTTTAACAGTGTGGCATAAATGCAAAATCTATATTATGTTTACTATTAATCAGAAACATAAATTATTCAAATATTTAAAATGCTACAAAATAAATTATATTATATGTATTATATTACAATTGAACTGTCTTGGACATATTAGAAAGATGCTTTATCTACTATCTAATGAAGCTCTTCTAATGAAATAAGTGTTACATTCATTAAATGTGAATGATTTTGAGATATGAACATATGCATCTTATTATTTTTCAGTAAATAATATCACCACTATCTATTTTAAATTCTATTAATTTTGAATTGATGTGACTATAAAAAAAATTAATAAACAAGTTTCTGATAAATTTGATATGTTGGACTATTTCCATCATCTATGAGTGAATGTTGAATGTACTGAAAATTTTAAACTTTATTTAAACTTTCCTAATACAAAAATATTGTTAGTAATAACACACAAATAGACAACATTGGTTAGTAATTATACAATGAATCAAGCAGTATTATTCCCCCCTCTTCTTCAGGTGTTGTTGGCCTGATAATCATGATGACAATATTCACATAGAAATGTGAACTCACATCTTTAGATCCTTGAATATAGAATTTAATTCAAATACTTTAAATTCTGTCAAAGGCAAAATTTGATATATTTATATATGGGGGTTGGTTCAAATCCTTGTGCAATTTTTTTCTTTTTTTTCAAGAGCAAGGTTAATTAGTTTTTTGTTAATATTAATTTTTCTTAAGAGCAAGATTAATTAGAAGCTTTCATACACTGTGTATTGCCACACTGGGTTGACTTATAGGATTATTTATCATTGTCATATGAGAAGCTTACTTGAATTTTCTTCTATGCATTTTTTTCTCTTCATCCAATATTTTTATATTTTTCCAATTAAGTATATGGTCATTAGTACATACATGATCTGCTACAGTAGTCACATCTTTTTTTTAACCATTAGTATGTATTTTTTCAATTGTTGTTCAACAGTGTGACAGGTCTCAACAATATATTATGTTCCACACTCACATGGCATTTACATAGATGCAGTTTTTGTTCTTCAGAATTTCCAGTTTAAGCTTAGTAGAAGTAAGAATTCCTCAAAATGTGGTATGGTTTCGGAAAGCTGTTTTAATGTTATATTGACTGCAGATTTTTTTTAATTTTTCTGCCAACCCTAATATGTATGGATACACTACAGTACCAATAATTGATTTCTCTTTTGGTGTCTCTTTGTATTGTTTATTAAAGGTTTTCTTTATGACCACTGATGAATAACCATTCTTTATAAGCATTTGTTCTATATGAATCTTTTCTTTTTCCAAATTACTGATTTCTGAACAAACCTCCTTTGCTCTGATTCATAGCGATAGTACAATTTCATGTTTAGTGCTTTTGGTATGATTGGATATATATGTGAAGATCTTGTCAGTGTATTAAACATAGAATTGTACTATCACTACGAAACAGAGCAGATGAGGTTTTTCAGAAACCAGTGATGTGGAAAAAGATTCACATAGAACAAATACTTCTGAAGAATGATTATCGATCAGAGATAATTAAGAAAATCTTTAATAGACAACACAAAGGGACAGCAAAAGAGAAAACAGATATTGGTACTGTAGGGTATTCATACATACCAGGAATGACAGATAACTTAAACAAATCTGTAGTCAATATAACATTAGAACAGCTTTCTAAAGCCATACCACACTTTGAGGAATTCTTACTTCTACTAAGCTTAAACAGGAAATGCTGAATAACAAAAACTGTATATATGAAATACCATGTGAATGTGGAAGGAAATATATTGGTGAGACCTATCATCCTGTTGAACAATGATTAAAAAAACACAAACTAATGGTTAAAAGAGGAAAAACAGATGTGTCTAACATAGAAGATTGTGTACGTACTAATGCCCATATGTTTAATTGGGAAATTACAAAAATATTGGATAAAGAGGGGGAAATGTATAGAAGAAAATTTCAAGGAAGATGCTCATATGACAATGAAAAATAATCATATAAAACCCAATGTAGCAATACACAAAGTATGGAAGCCTTTAATTAATATTGCTCTTAGGAAAAAATCAATATTAAAAAAATTAACCTTGCTCTTGAAAAAAAATTGAAGAATTCAGAAAGATTCATGTATAAATATATTAAATTTCTACTATCTCTTGCCTTTGATAGAATAGCTCAATTGTTTAGAGCATTTGCCTTAAATTCAATATTCAAGAATATAAAAGTGTGAGTTCAACTTCTATTGAATACTGTCACTGTGCATATCAGGCCAGAAACACCTGATGAAGAGTGGAGAATAATAATATTTGAAACATTGTGTAATTACTAAACTGTGTTGTTTATTTGTGTGTTATTACTAGCAAGTTGTTTGTATTTGGAAAGTTTAAATAAAGTTTAAAATTTTCTATACATTCAACATTTACTCCTTAGATAATAGAAATAGTCCAGCATATCACATGTAATAATATACCATCATCACAAATCTTCAGGCAAATACTATGTTTCTGATATAAATATAGTAATATCCACATGATATTTTTTATAATTTTGAAGAACAATAATTTAAATTTAGAATCTAGAAAATAAATTGCAGTAGAATTTTTATCAAGCGATCTCATTTAATAGCAATTTTATTTTTTGATACTATTGTGCAGATAGAAGTTTTAACCAAATTTATTTATTAATTAAATTACTTAATTTAAATAAATAAAAAGACATAATGCTGTATGTATTATCTAGTAGGCTTTACAATCCTATAAATAAACAAGAATTATTAAATATCTAGCTCAGCTAATATATAATATTTATAAAATAATAACTCTGACACAATTATCATAAAAATAATTCACTTCACATTTTCTAGAGACATTTTAAACAATTTTCAAATAAGACCCTATCTTGTATCACTGTTATGAATAATTTTATAAAACTAATCACACTATCAATGAATGAGCATGAAACTTATGACAAGTGTACCATTTTTTGTTGAACAAACAAATTAATGTTGCTAAGTAAAAGAGTTAGTCATTTGGAAATTATTTGAAATATTCCTAGTAAATCTGATTTATAAATTATTTTTATTATCTGCTCATCAGTTTATTGCTACATAAGTATTATTATATAATATGCATATATTTTAAATAAAAATTTTAAAATAAACACGATATGCAGTGTTAAATCAAATTATTTTAAGAGGGTGGCAACTAATGGTAAATTATCAAACCTACAATCAAATATTATTACATGGTCATTTTAATCTTTTGCCAAAGTTATTATCTACAATAATGTAGGCAACATAATATTTGGATATAGATAATCAATTAAATAATAAACTTGAAATATGTGAACATATTTTTCTGGTCTATTTATAACAGTTTACATTTTTGTTTAGTATGTGTGGAATGGATTATTGTATGGTTGTAAATCATTGACAATGTGTAAAAAATAGAGACAGATGGAAAGCATTTGAGATGTATTAAAATGGAGAAAGAGAGAAAAAATAAGTTTGATTAATAAAATGACAAATGAAGAAGTTTTGAAAAGAGTAAATGAAAAATGATTGATTGAGAAAATTAGATATAGATGATGAAACTAAATTGAACATATATTAAGAAGAAAGAATAGTTTAATGAAGATGCTTTGGAGAGAATGATGAATAAAAACAAGAAGAAATCACACAAAATATTATCTTTTCTGAATGATATAAGAGATGGGAAGAGATATGTGGATTTGATATGCTAAGCAATGAAGAGAAGTGAGTGGAGATATGGATAAATTTGTGATATGATTACTCTCTGGATCTGTCCATAGAAGAGAATACTATTGGTTGTTTGGAGACCAATTTATCTATCTGCATTAACTATTGATATATTTTTCATACTTTTTTTATAAAATAGATGCAAACATAAAAGAAAGAGCTTTTCACTTGAGCAATATATATACATAAAAAAAAATATATATATATATATATATATATATATATATATATATATATATATATATATATATATATATATATATATATATATATATTTTTTATATATAAGTGAATACAAACTTTATATCATTACAAGTAAAAAAAAAAACTACTGTTGGCTATTAGAAAATGTTTGCAATAAAACCTGTTTTGATCAGCACCCAAAAATGAAATGAAAATAGTCATCTTCTATTACTAAATTATTTTTTGTTTATAAGAAGAGTAAGTACTATCTAATGCAAATGTGGACTTATAAATACTATAAAATTAATTATATTTTGATTTATTGTACTTGAATTATTCACAGTGTAAAGTTGTATGCAAGGAAACTATTTTTGCTAATATTACAAAAATACAATTTAATAAAATATATTGTTGAATTAAAAGAATAGATATAAAAAGATTATATCTATGTAAACAGAGATAACTTTATGTTTTGATGTTGTCAAGATAGTATCTATTACTACTAACTGAAATCATCCTGATGGTAAACAAGTTTTATTCATTAACCTATAGTAACTCTTTTCTTGGAGATGCTTAAAATATTATTTACAGAATGTCAAAATAGATGTTATTGTTTCACATTTTCACAACTATAAAAATAGTTTTCTGAAATTAATTCCATTTAAGAACTTGGGTTTAAAGTAAAAGAGAAATTCCTTTTACTTCAGTAAACCCCAACAAAATAGCTATTACACAAGTTAATGCAGAAAACTTGATTAGGGTCAAAATGAATGCCAATTAGTAATAACTGATTGTTTTATGGCAACAACAAAAGCTAAAGTTATCTCTGTTTACATTCATGTAATCTCTTTTATAATAACATTCCATGAATACATTTAATTCAAAATTTCTAAATTAACTATGATACTTCATATTATTGTTTTCCATGATTATATATTGAGTAATTGTAAAATATGACAAAAAGTTCCATTATATACAAAAGAAGACTTCGCAGGTTATATTCAATACTAAGAAATAAAATCCTTTAAGTATTGAAAAATTAAAAAAATATATATCACAATGGTTAAAAAATATGATAGCTATTTTCAATGTTATCACATTAGGTATATAATTGTCTGATTTTTTCTAGTTACACTATAGCAGCATTATCTTATGCACTTAAAAAAAATCATTTATTCATAGCTTACATGTTAAATTTAAAAAGTAAAGATGAACAAAGTGTAAATATTCTTTCATTTAAAAATGCTACACCATTTTTACAATGCATATAAAAATAGTTAATGATCAATTAAAAACAAAGCCTGCATTTGAAATTGTTAAAAATTTGCTTAGAAGTATAGCATAAATATAAATTCTATGCATGTTTATCCAGATAGAATACTTTTTTTAATATTCACCATGATGCAATATATATATATATACTCCAATTTTAAAATATATTTTTTTAAAAAATCATTTTTAAATTATGAATGTGAAAATTCTGGAAAATATTGCCAAATTTTCTTCACCAGTTATTTTGAAGTTAATAGCAATAAAGAAATGATAAAGTAGTTTCTAGTTTGAAGATTAATTCTCAAAGAGGGAAGGTAAACATCATTACCTTTATATATTTTTTAGTTTGTAAGGATTACTATTTAATTTCTATTATTTATTTTGCATAAAATCTTGTGACTTTTTCCAGTATAGTAAAATATTAATATTCATGCATGTCAAAAATGTATCTTTTAATCAATAAAGTATCATTTTGTAATGTTAATTATTAATATTACAGCTCTAGTTGATCCAACATAGATCTTAATGATATTTTTTGGAACCAATTAAATATGGCCAGTGGAGAATATCATATAAAACAATACAAGTAATTGAATACCTTTATTTTAGTATCAGTGTTGTAATTTTATAGTATTCACTGGGAAACATTAATAAAGCTTTTAAATTTATGCTGAAATTCTGCTAGTGTCTTTTTTATTCAGCTATTCTCAAAGAATTCGGTACTTTGCTTATTCATGGGATCTATTAATTTCCATATTTAAAAACTACAACTGTATATTGTTTATATGAATTTTAAAAATAAATAGCAATTAAATAAATAATTCAATTTTACGATTAAAAATTGTTAATCCCCATCCCCTTCTTCATTGCTTTTCTTTTGTCATTTACGTTTTAAAAAACTTTGTTCAGAAGTTGAAAAATAATGTTTATTTAAATAAAAATATATACACTTCAGCGATATTTGAATTTTAATATATAATTATTCACATAAATTCGACCTTAAAAACAAAAAAAAAGAAATACTTTTATTTTTTTACTTGAAAAATGATTCCCTTGTTTTATTTTGACTATCTAAAATTTGAATTATTAAAGTACTTGAAATTGGTTTTGATGTTTACTTTTATATTAAAAAATTTATAATTGCTTTTATCAATCATTTATTTTGCAGCTTAGAGCTAATATATATATATAATAAATCTTATTTTGAACTTAAGTTTTTGGAAATAAATAGATTACTCATCTCCAGTGCCCAAACTATCAAGAAATAAGCTATTTGATCTTTTTTTTTTTTTTAATGTATGCATAAATCTAAAAAAAAGTTAAATGATCTCTTAAATAACTCAGTATAAAGAGAAACCTCTCCAACATTTCCTTATTGAATAACTATGGAGAAAAAAAAACAATATTTATTAGGCTTGCAAATTTCAGAGCAATGAGATTTACATCTCCCTATTCTGTTAGATATTCTTTATCACTGGATGGTTTTCTGAGTTAGCTATGCACCAGTTGTCTGAAAATTATTAACCTATATTTACAGTGGCAAGACCATTTTTAAATCAAAGTTGTTGTCGTGAAAGACAGATGTGTTACCGTTGCAAACAGAGTTTTATATAATTCATATAAGTTTACAGATATTTTTTTTTAAAATATGACGCTTAAAAGAATTGCATAATAAATACATCAACTATAATTTGATTGGATTAAGATATCATGAATATTTAATTTTAATAAACAACATATTTATTTATATTTTTGTGTGAGTATTCATAAATGAGAAAGATCAGGCAAATAATAAATATAAGTTTGACTTATATGCAGAAAATTTAAACATAACCATATTGTAATTTTCATTGATCATTACATAATCCTGTTGTAAAATCTTGTGCATTACCTTATTGAACAATATATGCAATATCAAACTGTGACAATAATTTAAAATGACTAATATATATATATAAAATAAAGTAACAAATCTAAATATACATTGTTGCAAAAAGTTTATCCAATAATATTCTTACAACTGCAGAGAATTACTGGATTGTTTATTCATTATTTACCAAACAAAACTAATAATGGTACTGTTTTTTTTTTCTTTTTTATCTTAGACTTCAATTAAAGCTATACATATATTATTTACTAATCATTTTGAATATCTATTTTTGACTAACTATGCGTCAAGTTATAAAAAAAAAATATCATATTAATAATTTTGGGGACCAATTAAATTGAATCCTCCATATAAAAAATAGAAAAAATCTTTTATTTCTGAATAGCAGAAAAAATATTCTGCCAGAAATATTGATAAAGTTTAGTTAAGATTTCATTGCTATATTAATTGAAAGCAAACTGGGTAAATAGAATATTACGATTACCATTGATGATGATCATGTTGCCAAAATGATTTATTGTCTTTCTGCCTGACCATTAATCTGAGATATACATATATAAACTTTGAACATGATAAAGTTATTGTTATTATAACTAAATATTGAAATATACATTATATATTTATACCATATCTGTATTTGTATTTAATTTTTTTTTTTTTACATATACATATATAAAGACATATAATTTTTATAAAAGTATAAAAAAATTAAAAATATGTAATAGTTGGACATTTATTTTCAAGTAGAAGTTTGCTCATTAAATTTTATTTTTTTGTTAATATTATTTTTGTTTCTTTGTATAATTTAGAAACGACTAATATTTCAATTTTTATATATATGCTCAATTGCTTGAAAAACAAATGACGTTCAAATACCAATTGGTTTGAGAGTTTTTTTTCACTTATCTTTTTTATCATGTTAAAAAATAAATACTACTAAAAGTTCAGTTATCCCCACATTATATGTAATAAAGATTAAAAAAAAAGTTTCTTTTTAAATTGTCTTTTTTTCGGGGGGGGGGTATTTTATACACAATAAAATAGTCATTATTTAAACATATCTTGTCCATTGATATGCTTTATTTGTTTATAATTTCCAAACTACTGCATAAAACAACATATATAGCAAAAAACTACATTTTTAGTTGTTTAGCATTAAATCTGAAAATATGCAAATATATAAATTTCAGGGAGTCTCTACGCTGGAAATTATTTAAATTCTATGGGTATGGCTACACCATGAAGGCTAAAAATCATGGGTGGCAAAACTTATTTTTTATCAAAACTAATTTGGAGATGATGATTACAAATAATGCATAAATCATAAAATATCCATTATTTAATATTAAATAATAATCATCTTCATTAGATGATTTCTTTGCCAAAAGTTCACATTAAGTTTGAACATCAGAAATGAGACCATTCCCATTTACAATTGAACTACACACTGCAGTATTTAAAAAATATTCTTAAAAATTTAATATTAGTGATACTGTCTCAAATTTTATTGTTCACTATAGATATCTTTTAAATCATTTTTATTACAGGAGCAGATTCCAAATCCCAATCAAAATTAGTAATTATAATGCAAATATTCAAATATAAACATATTACAACTACTTGTAATTTCTTTATCAGAATAGCAAGTAAGGCCATTAAAATACCTGTAAAAGTCAATATGAGAATAGATATTTATCAGATTACAGTTAATGAATTATATAATGTTCTAAAAATATATCAATCACATAATCACAAATGTTTGTATAATTAGAAACAATGTAGTTTGGAATAAAAAGATATTACTATTGTCAAAATTATGTGCACATAATAAAAGAAGACACTAAAAGATTTAGATATAAAGTGAGAGCTAAATATGCAATTGGAATTAGTGAATGTGAGAATATCTGAAAAAGTAAAAATGCAATAATTCTGCTAGGCCGAATAATGAATTTCTAATTAATGATACCAATTTTAAATTACTTTCACAATCGTCCATTTGAAATCTGTGCAAGAATTAAATAAGAAACAAAGCAACTATATAAAATAATATCATCAATAATGTCCTTTAAACTATGTCAGCAATCAAAAACTCTAATTATGATTTTTAAACAAGTAATATAATAATACTTTTACATCATTCCAATCTCAATCTAATAAAATATAGAAAAAAAGATTATCTTTAAAAGTTATTATCTTACAATATTAAAACAACCAAATAAGCCTGAAAACTGCTTTCACATCCAAAACTGTTATGTCTTGCCACTTGCATCAACTTACATTTTGGAACAACACAATTGAAGCTCTATAACGGCTTAACCACAAAAGAAGATTACTCGTAATTTAATTAATTTAAGAACTAAGATGGTTGATCTCAAATATATCTTTAAAACTCAATTATTGATAAATTATATAAATCAAAAAAAATAAATGTTTTATTGCTCATGATTCATAAAAATTTGAAAATAAAATGTAATGAGTCTGGGGTAATCATCTGTGAACTTTGAACTCCAGAGTTTATCATTGTATTATTGCATCAAATAGCACAGATCATCACATGAATATCTTAATCAATATTAATAAATATAAAATTAAATACAAATCTGAGATTAATTCTTCAACAAATCTTTGTTATTTAAATCCATCCACTCTGTCAACTCAAGAGACATTCTTCTGGATATATTAAATATAAAAATTTAAACAAGTATTCTTAATAAACACATTGACCATATCCTGTTACAACAGGGGCTTCCTTCTATAATTAGTTTGATAAAAGATATTGATATGATAGATAATCTATACTCTCAACCAACTATAATATACTATCTGTATGAATCTATAGAAAACATATCAAATTTGATTTTAACAATAACATTTACAGTCATTTTTTAATACTTTCATATTTAATGTTATAAAATACTTTATCAGAGAGCAGAAGAAAATCAAATATACCATTAAGATAATAAAGGTGTATTAAATTTATTAAAATTGCTATTCCACAAATTCATAGTTTTATTATACATATTTTTTCATATTTTACCCAAAACCTTTTTTGAATATAGCATGAGCTATCATAGTGTTAAAAAATGGAAGCAAATAATTAATAAAATATCTTAACTTTTCATGCAGTTAGTTTCTATTGTTATCCTGAATCACAAACATAACACTATATACAGTTAGGTATAGCCACTCACCATGCAAAGTTAGTACATATTCCAATTGCTATTATTGGATTAATTATCCTTGAAATCAAAATCCTTAAAAAACATAGGGTTAATATTATTACCAATAAACCAAAACCAATACTTCTTCCCAGTTACAATTAAATACCACTTGGAATCATATAATGCCACAATTTCATAATTTGGTAACTTTCTACATACTTGTTTCAACTCCAACAGATTAATTATGATAGTTTCAAAATACTCAATCTATTTAGAATATGTAATTTTTAACAGCTATAGCTTGATATCATTCATGATCTGATAGTGCAGAAATACACTCACTTCTTCAATTCTAATTATCAAAATCTGATAAATTCTTATCCAATAATAATGTTTTACAATAAACCCAGAATAATCTTTTTTTTATTTCAACAATGACCAAGAAATCATAACATTAACTACAGATACATTTAAAATTTCTACCATTAAAGTTTGAGGCCTGAACTTATTATAAAAAATCTACATTTAAAACAAAATATTATAGATCAGTTTCACAGTGTATCATTACATAAACAAAAATATATTACACATCAGTCGTTTATATCATTTTTCTAACAATTACATATTTTTATTATTCAGTTTAAATAGTTACAATTTTAAGTGAAGCAACACTGTTTTTTTAAAAAAATAATTAAATATTGCATTCTTTTTAATAATTATTTCTTTTATATATCATAGCTATCAAGTCTTCCTATCCAAAATATTATATATATATCAATGATACATCTTTTTTTTCTCATGTGTCATAGCATTGGCTGGGAAGTGAACCTGCTAACGCAGGGCAACTGCTTGTAAGACAGCTGTGCTGACCTCTTGACCACCAATGCTTGACAAAATGATTATCAGAAATTATCTTAACTGCTCATATGTCATTCAGCATAACAAGATAACTTTATTTAATATAAATTTATATCAGATTCTTGAATACTCAGTTTTCTAATACTCATGAACTGTTTCTTAACTTATTTTATCACAAACATTTTATGAATATTTCTTGCCTATCATTCTCAAATAATGCTTGCTATACTTTCCTTACAAATAACCTGCAGTAATTTTTTTTTTCAAACTTATCAAAATTACTATTTCTAATGATTTTATATTTATCATTGATGATAGTGATTCTAAATTCATTTTATTAATTCACAACTCACACTTTGAAAATATTTAGTTTGAAATTTTCTTAATTTATAAACAAAAAAAATAAAATTGACGTTATTTATATCTATATTTATATTAAAATATTTCAAACAGTTTATAAAATACTATGAATAAGTTTTTCTATGTATTCAAATTATCCTTACACTTTTTTATAAATTTAAAAGTAAAGAATAGTGTGCTGGTTTTAAAAATAAAATAGACAAATTAATAGTTATTAATTCATATGAATAACATTTCCCAGAATTTTTTAATTATAATGAAAAGCTACATGATTAAGATGTTTAGATAACTTTTAAAAAACCCATTATTTTTATAATAATTTTTAATAGGATGTTAGACAAATCTATCTCTATTTTTGCCTGCCCTATACAAAATATATAGACAGAATCTCTGTTAAAAAAAAATAATAATGAATTTAAATAGATAGATTATAGATATAATAGTTTTTTTTTTCCATATGTCAAAGCATCAGCCGGGAAGCGAACCCGCGACAACTGTCTACAAGCAACTGCTTGCTTGCAAGGCGGCTGTGCTGACCTCTCGGTTACCAACGCTTGACAGACATAATAGTTATATGATTTATAGCATGAAATATAAAATGTATAAAGAAAAAATATTGTTATTATGACTGAAAGCATAATATTACATCATGAACTTAAAATCTTTATTATTACTACTTTGTAAATATTATAAACACTTAATAACTTTTTACTTATATTAAAATAAGTATGTGCAGCTAAGTAACAACAATTTATTAGGTTTTTAAAATTTGGGTGTAAGGTATTTGTAAATAACATTTTGTGCACAACTCTAAAATATGACTAAGTAAATTCAATAGACTTTTTTTAAAAATTTATCTGATTGCTTTTAATGACTTAAATTAATGATATGAAGACTTTTAATGCTAATAATCTCCTTTTTACACAAACTGTGACAATGAAATTGGGTGATTGTTCAAGCACATTTTTATTCTTCAACCACACACACATGAGATCTGATTGTAATTTTTCATTGTTTCATGAAAAATGTTACACTTGTAATCTCTACATTTGTTTCAAATTTAATTTATAACAATTATATAAATCACCTTCAAATCTATTGCTCAAAAAATCTTATCAAATCTCAATTTTATAACTTTATATTAAACTTAATTTATTCATTAAAAAGGCTATTTATTTTTTTATTCTTGTAAAGAAAGTACTATTACAAGATATTTTAAATATCATTTCTAATCTTTCTGATCTTGTTAAACTTTAAAATATATCATATTCCATGAATCACTATATAACACATTTCATTTCATTCTTTTTGCAATTATTATTTTTTTCTATATTTTGGTTTAGATTTTGAAATTATTAAACAACATACAAAAAACTTACCAATAATCAACTTGTAATGTATTGACATGTTTAATCACCCTAATTCTACTACTACAGATAAAATGTATCATTAAAAAAATATGTTTCACTCTAATTACATAACCCAATTTTTTAAAACTATATTACTGTGTTATACAACTTTTGCACAGTTACTATACTCATATATTAACTTTAAAAAAAATCATTTATGTTATTAACTTAGGAACAATCTCACTAGAAGTTAGAGGTCAGATAATTTGTCAATAACATCATCATCTTTATGGTATTAAATGATTTCATTATATCTCATCACGAAGTAAAAATCATTTTTTTTGCAAAACTAAAATCATCTTACTAGTTCAAAATGTCATCTTTTATTAAAATACTAAAAAAATTGTTTTCTAAATTTATTGAAACTATCTATTTTTTTATATTTCACTCTTTAATAATAAATTTTTCATATTTTCTACTATCATATGAAATCAACTCTCTGATATATTCATTCAATGTTTTTTATTAATTTAGAATTTGAAATTATAATATTTTATGAGAATTCAATTTCATTTATGGTCTATTCTCTGGCATTTTTTAAATAACTTTTCTTTAATGTTCTTTCTTTTTTAAAAAAGAACATGTATGCCTATTTTAATCATTCTTATCCAAAGTAGATACTCCTCAAGATTTTTATTAATTCTTATTATTTTCCATCTACATTGACATATTATCTCATTGCTTACCATGGTATTGCCACTCATTTATTTTGTTGATGAAGTGTTCTTTTAGTTTAAAGGGAATTTATTTGAAAAAAAAAAATAAACATATGTAATTACACTCATGAATAATCAAGATTGCACTTTATATAAACAGTATGTGATAAAAAAAACCAGAATGATTTAGAATAATGATGAAAATAAAAAAAATAATTATAATTCATTACAATTTGAAAATCTGTCATATAAGAAACCAAATTACTGCATATATATCTGGTGGAGAGATTTATTTTATTATTTTTCATAAAAGATGGGTGTATCTTAAATTTGAAGCAAAAATTTTCAACATCTTATTTCTATGAATCTTTGCTTTATACTATACATGCCCATAATATTATAGTCAATATCTATATAGAATAGCATATTAAATCTTTTTAATCAATATTTTTTATTAATTTCATAAACAGCTTTAGCCCTCTCTCAAACCACTACTTTTACATTATTTTGGAGATTTTACCAGTATTTTATAGAGAAAAGTTTACTGTTTAACATTTATAATGTTTTTACAATTCCAAATCAATATAACAATGAGATAAAACCTGCTTTCCAAGGGACTGATTAGTTTGTTGTTGTTCTTTCCATAGAAGAATGCCTGTCAGAATTTTGACAGTTCCAATGTTTTTGTTGGCATTAAGACTACTTTGCTAATTTTACAAAATAAAGCTTTTCTCAAATACTGTTATGTGTACATTATGTTTGATTCTTAAAGTAAAAATGAAGGTTTCAAAATCTTTTGACATTATTTTGCTGAGATTGACAATTGCGATATTTTCATTTTGATTTTTTAATATGAAAATAAATGTTTTAGAATCTATTAATGTTATTTTGCCAATTTTACCATTATTTCATCAAGAAAACTTTACTTAATAACCTTTAGAATAGTTTTACAACTAACAAATCAATATAATAATGAGATAAGAACATGCCTTAATTGATTGAATGTTGTTTTCTTCACAACTTGTCAAAATTTTGATAGTTCTGATAGCTTCCTTTTGATTTCAAAACTGAAAATGAATAGTTAAAAATTTTAACATTAATTTGCTGATGTTGACAATTCTGATGTTTTCATTTTGAATTTCAAAGTGAAAATTAATGGTTTAGAATCTTATTTTACACATTTTAAATTTTTTTCAAAAAATATTTGTAAAAATATAAATTATTGTAAAAAAATGATTCAGATTTTAATAGAAAAATGTACCTTATACAAAAGCAAATTGACAAAGACATTATAACATTCAGCTGCAATTTAAGTAGGCAGAAGATAATATACATTATAAAATTGTGAAGAAGAGAATTCATGTTCTGAAAGAGAAGATGTAGAAAGTGAAAGTACCATATATCCAAAAAAGATTCCCAATAAATTAGATGAGTTTATTGTATTTATATTAGTTTCCTATTTAAGTATATATGTGTGTCTGAAAAGTCGGGAAATAATTTTTCAAATTTTTTGGCTTAAAATTCTACTACATCTTAAATTTAAAGGTGTTTTTATTTAAAGTAATATGATATTATAGAGAAGTATACATTTTGTACACTGTAGTACATAGAGTATAAATGTAACAATGTGGATTTCTGCTAAATTTGCATTTGGGAATAGTTGTATGAGTGAGTAAATGTTGCTGTTTTTTTTTCTTCTGTGCATTGTATTTATATAAGTTTTGACAGCTTCTAGATTTCTGCATTGAAGCAGAAAATGAGTTTGAGCCTCTCCTCTTCTCATTGGAAAAAGCCATATATGAAATCAAGCATCAATGTTGTTATATCTTTTATATTTGAGGAAATATAATGTTGACAAAAATCACATTTAATTTGATATCAAAATCAAAGTATTTGGGTTCAAATTTTCAGTACATGTGCCTTTGTAGTTATTTATTATTGTCAACAGTGATGAGATGCTTGTTTCACCTATATTTGGGTATAAGGTAGTGTAAATTTTTAATTCGTATTTTTTTCCTAATAAAATTATATTTTAAGGCTTGTGGATGTAATAGGTTCAAAGACTGTTGCCTAATATTTTGAATGTGTGGGGTGTCATGAATGTTGGTATTAGGAGTAATTATTTTTCAATTTGAAGTAGAATTTTCTTCATGGTTAATAGGAGTTAACTGTTTTCTGTATTCTGAATATATATATATATATATATATGTGTGTGTGTGTGTGTGTGTGTGTGTGTGTAATCCAATGATACTAGATGTGCTTGTAATTTTCTGATTGAAAAGTCAGCAGTTTTCATCCCCATGGAACTTTTCTACATAATGAGTAAACTCCTGTGGCAAATGACTTTGAAAAAATAATTACTATAGTGTAATATTCATATTGGCTTTTTCAAACCAAATTGTGCAAACGCTTTTTGCGAGTGTTAAATAATAAATGAATACCCTCTGACCCATACAAGATATAGAATTTATGCAGCAATAAAAGGAATCCTCTTATTACTATGACTCAAATATTTATATATGAGCAAATCTGAAGTACTGGCACAGAAGGTGTGACTATAGAACAGTCACTTTGAATTACTATATATAACTTATGAATGAATGACGCCGATGAAATTTACTAGAATTTACTGAACGTCATTCCAACTGAAATTAATCATATATATAAATTAGCATTTATTTTTTATAGCGTCTGTATACAATTGTAATCACATTCATATCAGCTTTTTCAAACCAAATTGTGCAAACGCTTTTTGCGAATGTTAAATAATAAAAGCGTTTGCACAATTTGGTTTGAAAAAGCCGATATGAATGTGATTACAATTGTATACAGATGCTATAAAAAATAAATGCTGATTTATATAGTGTAATATGTAATTTGTGTAATGATTAATATGTTGATAAGTAATGCTTTTGTATTAAATGAGAGATATGCTTTTGATAATGAGTTTGTTAATTTGTTTTGTATCTACTCTGACATTATCATATAATTTAGAATAAAACTTGAAGCATGTGGCATGTTTACCTTTAAATATTTTTGTGTGTTTTTTGTTGATGTGTATGTGCCAAACATATGATTTGTCTAAATTGAACTTTAATTTATATGTATTAGTATATTTATTTAGTATCATTAACAGTGTCTGTGGTTATTTTTTGTTGACAAAAAGTCTGTAACATCATTAATGTATATGTTGCATGATATACTGTATTTTAATATATGTTTGTGGTAATGCCTGGAAGTTGTTTTTCTTTTGCATTCAGTAAGTGAGAACTGAATAGTGAATCATGAGGAATTCATTGATGTTGATTGCATGAGCGAAATATTTTCCATTTAATGTCATATGGATTTCTATTTTTAATAATAAATTTGTAATTAAGTATGCAATAGGTTTGGATAATGTTGTATTATTGATTGTATTTATAAGATTGTTGATTGATATTGAATCAAATGTTATTTTATATGTAGTTGTATTAACATTGGACTGACCTGTTGATGAATATTTTTTTTTTGCAAATTGTGCAACTGATATTATTGATAATATATATAGTCAATATTTTCTTTGATGATTCTTTTTAGGAGTTTGATGCTCAGTGGACTCATAGATATAGGCCTTTTTTTTTTATAATGTTGTTAGTTGAATGATTTTTTTTTCAATTTTCAATGATTTTTCTAATATTCCTATTGCACTAACAATTTAATGAAATTTCCAATCTAAAACTAGATCTATAACTAAATCTATAATTTGCTTCCCAGATCCTTAGTAGGTAATTTATTTTTTTCTGATTTTATGTTTTATTAATAGCATTAATCGATTGATAATACACAGTTGCTTTGGAAAGATCTTTTCCTCATTGTATCTTAACAGATCTACTGTTTACAATCCAATTTTTTAAACTTAATTTAATCAAATTATATATGTGAGCAATTCTTCTTTTATCTTATTCATCCATGTAGTTCATCCATGTATTAATAATGGGGTCAAAATCTAAAGACTATATTGCATTATTTATTAACATATTGTTTAAAATGGTATCAGTGACAATCATTTTCAAATTTCCCTTTTGTTTTCTAAATATTGCTCTGCAATATGCTGATATCTGAGATCATTAATTAGCATTCTGTTGTAAAAGATGAATATGCTAAAATATTTTCTATCTTCATTCTTGAATTACGTTTTTGTCACTAAATTCTTTTGATGATTTCAAAATTTTGTCATGCCATGAAATAATACTCAGAAACTCGTATTTCATTTCTAGATTCAATATATGTATAATCTATTATGTATATTTTGTAACAAAGGCCTAGTTTTATTTACTTATCAAGTGAACATTTTAGGTAGGTAATGAAAGTAATTAATAATTCAAACCTTATAAAATATATACAATTTCAACCAATATATACATTTTTATACATTTTTTAATGCATCCAATTCTGTCAATTTATTGTTAAATTACACTATCATTAACTATGCAATTCCTGATTAGCATAGGATGCAATTACTGTTAAATTCCATCTTTACTATAAATAAGCACAGATTTATAAATATTCCAAAATTTGTTGATGAGACTAGACTAATGTCTACATTACTAAATCCAAAATATCTACATTACCAAGTACAAGTGACCTTTTATTGAATCTGAACAAAAAAATTAAGATTTCAAGGAAAGTCATTTTCTTATCCAATCCATCATTGGTTATTTAAATTTTAATCTGTGTTAATAATGTCTCATCTTCCTTGAGAATATTTTGTATAGATTTTGTAAGGGAACATTTATGATATGTAATGAAAAATAGATGAAAAAAATCAAACTTAACAAGAGAGTGAATTTGAGTATAAGATTGTGTCACACTAATTTAAACCATCTTATTTTCTATTCTATTATCTCAAAATGTTTCAAATCTGTAGTATTATGAAATTTCTCAGAACAATATATTTCAGAAATACTAATTTTATATATACACATAAATATTCACACATATGTTTTAAAATACCTATTAAAATCAATTATAAAAAAACATTGACAGTAGGCTATGTTTCATTCTTATTTTCATCATTTAATAAATATGTCACATCTTCACTAATAAAATTAACTTCTGCCCAGTTTTATATGAATGCTTCTAATATAGCATTTAGTAATATACTGTATGACTAATAATTAAGGTCATATGAAGTTTAAGCATCAAAATGAGAAAAACCATCAATTTATCAAATTATTTTTAAAAAATAGAAATAAACAATGTCACATGATCATTAAGCTCACCTGCCTGTCATGTGACCACTAAGTTGTTCAAGGCTACTACTTAGTAAAGCACCTTAATTAATTTTATTGAATTTATTTAGAGTTTTAAATTTTACATCTCCAGGGATTTATTTAGTGATAGTCAAATGTATGAGAAGCCCTCCCATGTGTGTTAAACAAATAAAAATTTAGTTTAGTCAATTAAATTGAAATATTACTCTATAAGATTATGTTATATTATCTTAATGATAATTTTATTAATTTAATTTATAAAAATAAGACAGGAAAGAATAATGTTGCCATTGATTAGTAAAAAAATACTTTTTTAATAATTTTATTGAATAGTTTACTATACCACAAATGAGTAGTTACCAGAGTTTTACAATAATTTCTGAGAATCAAGAAATACTGTAGATATGTGCTTTATTGCAAGAAAACTGCAAGAGTATTTTTAAAAACAAAGTATAATTTATGGGCAATGTTTATCAATTTGATCAAGGAATTTGATTTTATTAATGTAAAATTCCTGTAGTCGTTTTTTTCTTCATAGTTGCTAAATAATGGAATAAAAGCAACCACAATTTATGCTAGGAAAAAGTTTAAAGCATTTGAAATGAATAACCCAGTTTTACATAAAGATGATTATTAACTCGAATTTGGAACTTTATAAGGCAAGTATCATGGTATAATATAAACTTGATAGTAGAGTTTTAATTTTCATTGAATAAAAAGTAAGAATAGAAACTATGTTCTCTAACTTCTGGATTTATATTATGTTATTAATTGTATAATTTTTGCCAATTCAAAAGTTGACCCACAGAAGTTTTTTTTTTTTTTTTACTGATTTGAATGCATCATGTAAACACTTTGGTTTAGGAATTAGTATTTAAAAAAAATAGATACTGATCAATCACTATGAAGAAAAAAATATTATCTTTTAGTTTGAATGAATATTATCTTAAGAATATTAATCAATTAAAATGTTATGAAAGGTATTTTGATGTCGAAAAGCAATACAGTCTAATGTTTTTTTTTCATCATTGTCTTCAACACTGTCATATAAATATTTTATTAGATGCATTTAAAGCTTTTATTCTATCACACAATTTAGAAACATATGAAGATACAATATGTTTATATTTTATTAGAAAAGAAATATATTCATCTTTAAATGTGTTAATGTTCATATCTGGGCTAGCGATGATATAATAATTATTAACCTAATAAGTAATTAGTAATAATCATTAATTCAATTGTCTAAAGTGATTGGTGTCAAAGATGTAAGCTCATAAAGTTTGACAATTGTAAATCATATTATAATTATTTAAATATATACTTTATATTAGTTGTGTAAAAGACTGCCATTCTGTTAAATATGTTGTATAAAAATAATAAATGAGTCCTATCTTTATTGCATGAAGTCAATAAAATAATTTCATTTAAGAATGCTCTATAAGATAGACAATAAAATAGCAAAAAATAATAATTATGATTTTCAGCTTGCTGGTTGTAAAGATCTTTAATGTGAAATGAATAAATGAAATAACTAACTTTCCCAAAAAAATATTTTATAGTAAATTTGGGCATGGTTTTCAAGAGATAGGCAAATACCCTATACATTATGAAGATTATTTTAGCCATTTTTTTATAAATACAATATTGGTTGATTTTAATAAGAGTTGAGAATTGAATATAATGAAGAGCTATATTACCGAAAATTTCAATGACATCTTTCAGAAAAATTGTTGGGACAGAAGTTAGCACTACACGATGTCAAATAGAGTCAAGAACTAGCATGTGTTATGTGTGTATATAATACTAGTTTGTGTATGTATTACATATTTTTATGTATGGTCATGCAAAATATTTTATATGTATGGTCATACATACATATGTATTTATGAATGGTCATAGTTTGCATGGTCATTCCAAAATTTATCTTGAATTATTAATTCTTGGTAATTTTTTTTATTTTTGTTGTCTTTTCCTTTTCTGAGTTTAAAGTATTCGTGCTCATTTACAAGGGTTTGCTAATCACAGTAACTATTGTATTTTTTAAAAAAAATTCTTACATCTTTGAATATCCACCTCAAATTAATCAGAGCTTACCCTTATGCACAACAATTGTTCTGAACATAATAATATAGGTTGTGTTGCTAATTAAATATACTTTCTACCAACTTTTTCAGAAAATATTTTTAGAAATTGCAAATTTAGCACTCTATATTTGAAGTATCCCTTTGTTATCTAGTGGCTAACCACAACTGATTTCAACTGATTTTGTTGTTGTTATTGAAAATAACTAAATATCAAATATTACGTTCAAACAATATATAAAATGAAGTTTATAAACATTATTGAAGTATTTTACTAAATAAAACATTTATTTATTTTTAATCTTAATTTAAATATGTGTTGTTGAACAATCACCTTTTTTTTACAATTTTTAAAGTGAACACATCTCAAAATTTGTATCCTGTACTCAGTTTAAAATATGTTTAAACAATAAATACTATCTATGACATAGTGTCTAAACTAAAGAAATAGAAAAGTGTGGTGACCAATTTATAAAATAAATTATAAAGTCATTAAACATTTAACTTTTCTTTCAGCTACTAAATATCCCCCCCCCCCTATCCCGTATTCATTTTTTTTTTGGGGGGGGGGTAGTTTGTATTAGTGTATTTATCAGAAATGGATGACATCAAAGTTGTGAGTGGAGGAAGTTTGACAATGGTAAATGAAAAAGTAACAATTTATTTTAGATAAATACTTTGCATATGATAAAGATATATATGAGAGATAGTGACCTGGGCCAACTGATGAGTGCTGGTTCAGCACGAAATGCATCTTGGGGGTCATTTGTTTTTTATTGTATCTTTATTTATATGAATTTAAAAAAAATGGGGAAGTATGGAGAAGTTTATTATTCTATAAATCAAAAGACAGTTCACAAAAATTTTGTTTTTAAATTGCATGCCTCACCTTATGTTTAGTTAATAAATAGGATCATGGTTCATAAGTTAATTTAAATTTCTTACTTTCATCTAAACGGTAGTTGTTTTGAAGATACATATATATATATACGAATCTAGTATATCGTTTAGTTGTTGACTGATAGTATGATTACCCTCGTCTGTGTCATTGTAAAAACCACTTAGGAGAGATTTAAGACTACTAAACAACCTCGCAACTGTCAGTTTAGATCAAATATCATTTTTGCATTATGTAAATAGACGGAAGGTAGTTTTATTTTTTTAAAGAAAAAAAAAAACATCAACAATAACTACAGTTTTATTTAAATAACAATAAGTATAAAAGTGTGTAAATATCCAAAAAAAAAAACATTATCCAATAGCTAAGGAAAAAAAAAAAAACATTTCAAAATATTAAATAAAGGCAGTATTTTCCATAGCATAACCAACTTTTCAGTAATTATCAGAAACTTAACATAAATAGTAAAAATAAACTAAGAGTTTATTACAATACATAAACGAGACTCTCTTACTAGCAAGGTATGTATGGTATTACAATTATGATTATGCATGGCCATTTATTTGATGTAATATATCTATCTGGATCTTTACTTACTTCAATTATAAATGGCTAAATACACATTTATTGTCCAACATTAAATATTAATGAAATATCAAATTTAGATCCCAATTATAGTTTGATATCACCCTTTGTAAATAATTTAAAGCTTGTCATGTTAAAATTTTGTCAACATAAACTTGAAAGACACTTTTATCAGGTCAATACCTTGGATTTATTTATCTGTTGGTGCCAAAATATAATTTTTTAAATATTCAAACGAACAAAAAATAATTAAAAAGAAATATAAAATCTTATATTGAAATCAAATTTGGCTACTAAAACACAAGAAAAAAACACAGCAGGTTTATGTCCCACTCTACTTCACTTTTGCTTTCTAGTCAACCATTTTTATAACTGAGTCAAAATTTTGAGGACTTACAATAAATTAATAGAAATGATTCCTTAACAGCACAAATTATAAAAAATGAGTTACTCATGTATGATGTTAACATATAAATTTGTCATGCCTATATCTTATGTTTAAATCTGGGCTTAATAAAAGTTTACAATAATATTTCAGATTTTTTTCAGATAACCACCTCTTGACTAACACTATCCACTATTGGTCATTAAATGAAAAATTAGCCATAAATTAGTTAATAAGTACACATAACTGATTAATCTAGATTAGTCAATAATAACTGGTGTAAAAACACATCATACCATTGAAGATCTATGAAAGTCAATTCAATGGTTTATTGCTATTTTTAATAAAACAAAAAGTCAAGTTCCACTAATTGGTTGATTTCTATATAATTTTAATATCATTTAATTTTACTAATGCCACTTTAGAAATGCAAAGTTCCATATTTTTATTGCATATTATAAAGTTTAAGATATTATTAAAAGAGCAAAATACAAAAACCTATATTATATGTGTGTCAGATTAATTTACAATTACTACATTTTATTAATCACTTCCTTTTTTGTGATACATACACCTTTATTTACATGTTGAGAAAATCCTAATACCAAACAATGCTAGATATGAAAAAATTCATATGTGCTAATATTGTGTAATTAATGATAATACTATAAATATATTTATGAAATAATATAACAAATTTTACTTTTCAAAAACAGCCATAAAAAATTCATGGAATATAAATTCTAAAAGTAAATATTGTGTAAACTACAGTTTTCTTGATTCACTGAATATGAGTGATAGAGACAATATAAAAACTTTTATGCATCTAATACACAATATCACATTAATTAATGTGACCATTTAAACAGAATCATCTTATCAGTAAACATAACATTTCTATTAAATTTTTTTATTCTAAAAACTATTCATAAGTTAGAACGAGGCAGTTTGTAATAAGTTCAAAGAGTTATGAATACATTGCGCAGATTATGTCAAATTTCTGACTTTGCATTATTTGGGAAGAGATATTTTTACATTTTTTATTATTCCTTTTTTAATGATGTGTATCAATATATTTTCATTTGAGAGCAGAATTTTGGAATTAAACATTAAATGATAATTATTATTTCTGAAAATATGTAATAAAATGCATAAGCTTGTGGTTAAGAGCTGTAGAGGTCCCTACCTTCGCATTTTCAATTGCATATGCTTTAAGTTTATTGCCTTAGTAAATATTACTTACATAATCAATGTGCATTAAATAAATTTATAAATTTATAATAAAACTATATGTAGAAGAAATATGATCACAATTTTATACTTTGTTTTTGATAAAAACACTGTCAAAATTTAGGCCATCTATGCTTAAATTTAACCCTTGATTTTTTTAAATGAACTTGCTAAAATAGCTGGTAAATTCTAGTAGCAGTTATTTCCAAAACTGGGTTGATTTTTAAAAAAAATTAAAATCGCTATACAGGGAACTCTGGTTTTAAAAAAATATTGAAAACATATCCTCAACAGTTAAATCCTTCATAGAATATAAAATGATATCATCTGTATAGGCAATGTCTATCACGTTTTGTGTTCAAATCTGTAGTGTTTATTACATATATTTTGTTGTGTAAGATTTCTAAGTGGTGAATGTTTTTGTATATCAATTTCATTGTATAGTTTAGTATAATGGCTGAGAGTCAGATCCTGGAATGTGAAATCCTAGGAATGATTACAATGCTCAAAGTTTTATTAACACTTGAACAACTATGGTATCACTTTGTATTGGAAATTATATACTTTATTTATAACAATCAAATTTCAGATATTACTTTTGTTAACCTGAAATAATGTAAAAGTACACATATTTACATATTCATAATATTTTAATGATTTTACCAAAATAATCTTGATTTTACAGTTTTTGTAATTATACATATATTCAACATTATACTTTGTAGTCTTAAAAAACTGTTAATATGTGTTAATTTTTATTTACTATATATTAAATATTCCTTTAGTCATCCACTACATATCAAATTTTTAAACTTTCATGGGAAGGCTTTAATCTTCTCCACTCTCCAACTCTTCAGCCATCCATAGCATTGAAAATCTGATGATGGCATGTTCAAAGCCTTGTTTGCCAATTTTCGTCGTCGTCAGATTCTCATTGCTATGTATGGCTAAAAAGTTGAAGAGTACAGAAGATTGAAGCCTGACTATTAAAGTTTGAAGATTTGCTATTGAGTAGATGAATAAAGAAAGCTTGAAAGTCTGGGTTCAAATCTACTCTAATTACATCTAGCTTAAAATATAAATACCACACATATATTTCATTATTATATATTAAATATGTTCTTAAATTTACTCTCTAAATTATTGATTGCTGTGTTTTCCCCCTTTTCTTCTCTTGCTTTTTTAAGTAAATAAAACTTTATTTTTAACTTTAAAAAATAGGGAGAGAAATTTGCTTCAATAATTTTATAAGGAGTCAAAAAAGAGACTATTTTTCAAAGCGTTTATTGTGGCTTTATTTAATGAATGATTTAAAAGTGAGATAGTTTTTAATTCAATGTTGTACGTAAAGTATATTATCTTGCAGATTTCTTATAACTATTTATGATTTTGCATCATACAGGGTAATTGACTTGTAAAAATATTTGCTGGTGAATATTAAATAACAAAGTGCTTGCTTTGAGTTTACTAGCGACAAATAAAACAAATAATTGCAGCAGCTTTTGTCATGATAAATTCAACGAGATCATAAATTCTTAGATTCAAAACTAAAAAGGAAGAGGATTTGTAAAAGAAGGAATGTCTGCATTTATTATACAATTTACAATAATTAATTTTAACAATCATTCTACTAGAAAAAACTTTAACGAAAATATTTTTTAGACGAAGAGAATATATTAAAGAACATGGATGTGAGAATGAGGTAAAAAATTAATCATTTTTAATAATAATTGAAGTCTCATAATTATTATCTCTAATATATAAACAAGAACATCAAAACACTGTGTATTGATTTCAGTGTAAAATATATTATATGATATTTATACGAGCCAACTTCCAAACTGTTAACTAATGCCCATTATTAGCTGTACTAACCACATTAACCATCCTTGAAATAAAATTAGACTAGAATTTTCTATAAATAGATTTTATTTGCTTTATTTGAAAATGTTAAAAATAACTAGTACTATTAAATATAATTTTATTATCAATATATATATATTGGGTTGATAAAAATAACAGAAATGCTTATCATATTAGCATTATATTTTTAACAAAATGTAGTTCAAAAATGAAAATATGTATCAGTATTTTTTTCTTTTACAATCACAATTCAAAAAGGATCACAGGATTATCTCTCAATACGTTTACTTCTAGTTCTTACATTTGCAATGTAAGGATTGATTTTTATGATTCTTGAAAAAAACATCAACTTTTCCACTCAAGATATTTATTCAATTAATGTAACATAGCATGTTAGTTTGGTAAATAATAATACATGATATTGGCTTTATTCCAAATGTGATACATTTTAGTGTTTTTTCTTAGTTATTTAATTTGTTATGATTCAGCTAGAGAAAGATTTGAAAGACTTAGTCTTCATTTTTATATTGACTGAAATTTGTATGTCAAGCTCTTGATAAAGTCTTATTGTTATAGCTTATACTTAGTCTTTAGTGGGTTGTATTATTTTGTTATTAAACAAATTCCAAGTGTCCATAAATCTATATGGAAAAGCCATAATTGTATGCCTTTGTTTAATTTTCATCACTGTATTTCTAAAAAAATTGTTCTTCATTTTGATAGGAGTGGATAAAAGTTTTGTGCCATCTTACTAGCCACAGGGCCATTGTAAGACATAAGCTAAGCCATATGAAAGCAAACTGTTTAGATTGGATGCTTTTTTAATGATATTATTGTGTAGTAGTTAGTATTAAGGTTATTGTAAATGATTTTTTTTGATTTGTTAAGTCCTGTGCAAGAATTAATTAAGTGGTCAAAGGTTTCTTATTCTCTGTAGCATAGTTGGCAAATGGTGTCTAGGTTAGCAATGTCTCTTTTATATTTAAGGAACCAATTGGTGGACATGGAGTCCATGTTAATTTTAATCAATATGTCCAGACACTTCAGTTCCATGTACCACCACTTGAATAGTTTTGTTATTTTTTGATTAGTGATGTTTAGCGACCCCTGTTCTGGTATTAAATGGGGATATAATAGACTAGAGGCAACCCATATTTTTAATTTATTGGTGAATGTTTGCTCTGACAGCATTGAGACACTTTTTAAATTGCTAAAACATCAACTTTTATAGCCTAAAATATATAGAATATCAATATCTAATACTTCTTAAATATGTACAGTTTTTTTTAGATCAACAACCTCATTTGCTAAAGATGAAAAATATTTAATTTACTAGAACATTACACTAAAACTACTTATTAATAAAAATTTAATGGCATCAAAAAGGATAGTACCCAAAATATACAAACACAGCTGAAATTATTACAACAGAAGTCAACATGTCAACATTTCTTGGCTTATAGAAACAAATAACATGAGATCATAAACATAAAAGAAAAAAATTCTTAAGACCAATAAATATTTTTCACTTTCTATGGCCATAGATCATTTGAATAGTCTGGATAACTAGTTTGATTTTATAGTGTAATATTATTTTTAAACTACCATATTTTATTCCAAAAAAATAATGCTTCAATTGAAATTTCTTTTGGTCATAATAGTTTAAAATAGATTGAAATGATGTTATACATTATTCAGGATCTATCTCATTACTTGATTTAAATATTATTAAGCCTTTTAACATCATTTTTAATGGATAAGAGATTAATATCTTTAAGCTATCAATATCTTTTTTTTAAAAAAAAAACTCCTTAATATTTATCTTCATAAGAAAGAATTAATATTATTCTTGACATTGCTCAAATGTTATATAATATGATCAGGCTTACAACACAATAACTTTTCCATTCAAGAAGTAGTCTAAACAACATTAATAAAGATATAATAAATGTTTTCATTATTATTTTTTTAAAAAAAAAACATTTTTTTTTTCAAAATTATAAAAAATTCTAAAATCAAATAGTTATTATGTCTTACTAATTAATAATTAAAAAATACTTTTTAATTTTTACACATCTCTGTAAAATTAATTATCAAATATGTTGCTTGGTTTAAGGCAGTTACAAAATATCAGATTACAGGGCTCAAGGATCATGGAGCACAACATTAATTCAATCAATTGCAACATTTGAATTTCATATAAATTTCTAAGCAACAAACTCAAGCTTTATTATTATATTTTATTATTAAAGATATGTATTTATACATTACATTTAGAAATTATAAAAAAATATCCAATAAAAAATGCATGTAAAGAAATAATTGTATATTTTTCAATGTCTATTGTAACAAAACTAAAATACTTAATGAAAACATATACTTAAAATTATTTGCTTAAATTATAACAAAATATGAAGTAACACTTTGCAAACTTAAGAGTTAGAGGCTCGTCAATTAATTCTAAATAAAATAATCAAAAATTCCATTAAGTGGACTTTGGTGCTTAAACAGCACATAACATCAACAATTGTTCTCCATTACAATTTATTTTATTTTAATATATATGGGCATGAAAGCCTCTAAATAATGTGCACATAAATTACAGTGTTAAGAATTGTGCTATTAAGATTTCTTATGTAATTGTCAATAACTTTTAATGATGAAGTAATGGATATTAATAACCTCCAAATAAAGGTCTACTTGACTTTTTCTGCTTAATTGCAACAAATAATTTAGAATGTCTTTTTATTACAGATTCATCTAATTAAGATTGAGTTGTCAGTGGACTTTTATGTCTGTATGATATTCTATTTCTAATATTGGGGTCAATTAACAATACAAACTTGCAATAGATATCTTTGCACTGCATTAGAGTGAATTCCTGCTAGTAATATTTAGAGCCTGCTTTATTTTCACTTTTCTATCATTCCATTTATGATATAAAACAAAAATTGTCAAAGCTGTCAAGCATTGGTGATCTGGTGGTCAGGACAGCCGCCTTACAAGCAGTTGTCCCAGGTTCACTCCCCCCCCCAATGCTTTGACACATGAAAAAAAAAATTGTCAAAACCAAATTTATTATATTTTCACTTTTGAGCTTAATTTTTGCATATGATCTTATAAAAGTGTATTCTTTTTCAACCTTTTACTTAAATTATATTACAATTCTTCATTGTATAAACAAGCACATTTTTGTGCACAATTCATTTTAGAAATAAAACATGTATTTTATCATTTCCATTATTCATGAATATAGAAAAGTAGAAAGCTTTAAGAACTTTATGATAATCCGTAAAATAACTAAGATTGTACTATTAATTTTATTGTATGTTATAAAAATAAAAATATAAAAAGTAAAGAGAATGTATGTAAATTAATTTACACTTAAAAGTTAGTAATTGACAATTAAATTGTATTACAAATTAACATTTATTTAATTGTGAAAACAATAATTTATATATATATATATATTTCTGTTGAAAAGGCACATAGAAAAATAGGCTAGAAGGTTTAGCTGGTAACTTACTGAAAATCATGTCAAATAAATTAATAATTTGTCTATAATTGAAAAAATAAATTTCTGCTTAATATTTTACTTTATTATATTATATATAATATATTTATACAAAGAGTTTCATTTCTTAATTTTGTATATAAATACAAAAATATGTTAATAGACAAAAAATTAAAAAATGTTAAATTAGAAAAAAATGTTTATTATAATAAAAATTATAAATATGGCTCAATATTATGCATGTAATTAAAAGGACCAAACTTCTCACTCTCAAACTATGAATAAATATCATTATTGTACATATATACATATTCCTAGTAAGATGTGGTCTTACACCTCACCAAAACCATTAATAGTACCTTATCTAATTCAAACTTGATACCCACTACAGCCTAAAATATATAGAATATCAATATCTAATACTTTTTAAATATGTACAGTTTTTTTTAGATCAACAACCTCATTCACTAAAGATGAAAAATATTTAATTTACTAGAATATTATAGTAAAACTACTTATTAATACAAATTTAATGGTATCAAAAAGGATAGTACCCAAAATATACAAACAACAGCTGAAAATGTTACTACAGAAAGCAATATGTCAACATTTCTTGGCTTATACAAACAAACAACATGAGATCATATGCATAAAAAAAATTTCTTATGACCAATAAATATTTTTCACTTTCTACAGCCATAGATCATTTGAATAGTCTGGAAAACTAGTTTGATTTTATAGTGTAATATTATTTTTAACTACCATATTTTATTCCAAAAAAATAATCCTTCAGTTGAAATTTCTTTCAGTCATAATGGTTTAAAATAGATTGAAATGATGTTATACATTATTCAGAGTCTATCTCATTACTTGATTTAAATATTATTAAGCCTTTTAACATCATTTTTAATGGATGAGAGATTAATATCTTTAAGCTACCAATATCTTTTTTTTTTTTAAAAAAAAAAAAACTACTTAATATTTATCTTCATAAGAAAGAATTAATATTATTCTTGACACTGCTCAAATGTTATGTAATATGATCAGGCTTACAACCCAATGACTTTTTCATTCAAGAAGTAGTCTAAACAACATTAATAAAGATATCATGAAAGTTTTCATTATTTTGTTTTACCCTGAATTAATATTATTTTTTAAAAAAAAAAACATTTTTTTTTTTCAAAATTATAAAAAATTCTAAAATTAAATATTACAATCAAATAGTTATTACGCCTTACTAATTAATAATTAAAAAATACTTTTTAATTTTTACACATCTCTGTAAAATTAATTGTCAAATATGTTGCTTGGTTTAAGGCAATTACAAAATATCAGACTATAGGGTGCTAGGATCATGGAGAACAACATTAATTCTATCAATTGCAACATTTGAATTTCATATGAATTTCTAAGCAACAAACTCAAGCTTTATTATTATATTTTTATTATTAAAGGTATGTATTTATACATTACATTTAGAAATTATAAAAAAATATCTATAGGAGATGCATATAGAGAAATAATTATATATTTTTCAATGTCTATTGTAACAAAACTAAAATACTTAATGAAAACATATACTTAAAATTATTTGCTTAAATTATAACAAAATATGAAGTAACACTTTGCAAACTCAACAGTTAGAGGTTCTTTAATTAATTCTAAATGATATAATCAAAAATTCTATTCAAATGACTTTGGTGCTTAAACATCACATAACATCAATAATTGTTCTTCATTACAATTTATTTTATTTTAATATAAATGGGCATGAAAGCATCCTAAATAATGTACACATAAATTATAGTGTTAAGAATTGTGCTATTGGGACTTTTTGTTTAATTGTCAATAACTTTTAGATATGAAGTAATGGATATTAATAACCTCCAAATAAAGGTCTACTTGACTTTTTCAGCTTAATTGCAACAAAGAATTTAGAATGTCATTTTATTGCAGATTCATCTAATTAAGCTTGAGTTGTCAGTAGACTTTAATGTCTGTATGATATTTTATTTCTAATATTGGGGTCAATTAACAATACAAACTTGCAATAGATATCTTTGTGCTATATTAAGAGTGAATTCCTGCTAGTAATATTTAAATTCTGCTTTATTTTTACTTTTCTATCATTCCATTCATGTTATAAAACAAAAATTGTCAAAGCTGTCAAGCGTTGGTGGCCTAGTGGTCACAACAGCCGCCTTACAAACAGTTGTCCTGGGTTCATTTCCCCACCGATGCTTTGACACACGAAAAAAAAATTGTCAAAGCCAAATTTATTATATTTTTACTTTTGATCTTATTTTTTTTACACATGATCTTATAAAATTTTGTTCTTTTTAAACCTTTTACTTAAATTATATTACAATTCATCAATGTATAAAAAAACACATTTTTGTGACAATTCATTTTAGAAATAACACATTATGTATTTTATGATTTCCATTATTCATCAATATAGCAAAATAGAAAGCTTTAAGAACTTTATGATAATCCGTAAAATAACTAAGATTGTACTATTATTTTTTTTGTATGTTATAAAAGTAAAAAATAAAAAGTAAAGAGAATATATGCAAATTAATTTACACTTAAAAGTTAGCAATGAACAATTAAACTGTATTACAAATTAACATTTATTTAATTGTAAAAACAATAATTTATATATATATTTCTGTTTAAAAAGATATAAAAAAATAGACTAGAAGGTTTAGCTGGTAAATTAACTGGAAATCATGTCAAATAAATTAACAATTTGTTTATAATTGAAAAAAAAAAAATTTCTGTTTAATATTTTACTTTATTATATTATATATAATATATTTATACAAAGATTTTCATTTCTTATTTTTATATATAAGTACAAAAATATGTAACAGGCAAAAAATTTAATTTTTTTTTTTTTTTATAATAAAAATTATAAATAAGGTTCAATATTATGCATGTAATTAAAGGGACCAAACTTCTCACTCTCAAACTATGAATAAATATCATTATTGTATATATATATATTCCTAGTAAGATGTGGTCTTACACCCCATCAAAACCATTAATAGCACCTTACCTAATTCAAACTTGATACCCACTATAGCAACATTATCTAAACATAATAGAATCACGCTATATGTGTGATGAGAATGCAAATCAAATGAAACTTAGTATCGAGAGAAGAAATGTTTACAAGCACTATAGCTAAGAAACAATTAATTGTTTCCATAATTAATCACTTAATTTTTTATAATTAAACACTTAGCAAACGTATTATAAGTACATAACCTGAATTAAACTAAAACATCGAGACTTTAACATTTACCTTTGTTATAAAAACCTCTCGTCAATTGTTGTTAATTTAAACACATTACAACTATATCAGGAGCGGATGTTCAGATTTAGATGCAAGCAAGAAAATGAAAAAAAAATACTTAAAGGAAAAAATAACGAAAAATGTTTGTTGTCATTAATCTATCATATATATAAACTATAGCAAATGATGTAAATTATTAATCAAATGCATGAACACGAACCTGCTGTTTGAAAACATCAAATTCCCATCCAAATAGAATAGCCTTGTTTTGGTGATAACAAAAGATATAAACAAATGATCTCAAAAATCAGACCAAAACCCTCATCAACTAACCAACATGTACGAATTTTAATGGAAAAATCGAACTTATGGTTTGAACAGAAAAGTTTGCCGCCACGAAAAAAAAAAAACATTAAATGAAAATAGCTCATAGGATAGGGTTTAAAGTTACACTAAAGGTATACAGATTAAAACTTAATCAACTAAGAAATTGTAAATTAAAGACCTCAAAACCAGCTTTAAATTATTCAATTCTTTCAGAGTATTTTCAAAATTAAGCCGGAGAGTAGATCAACTCTAATATGAAATCTCTAACCACAAATATCTTGTTTTTTAATCAACTTAATAACTTTTATTAACTACATTTTTAAAAACACATGCAACTATATGTTGCTAAGTGTGAAATTACACCAGGGGGAACAAGTCATTACCCATGGAGCTATAACTGCCAAAACCAAATTGAATTCAATCAATCTAACATTTATTCATCTATGCTATGAACAACACCAATTTTACTATTTAGATGTGGAGGTGCAAAGTCAACACCTCAAAGCAAGCCATATAAAGAGAGAAACTCTGATCACCATCTAATGTGCACTAGAACACTCAAACTACACCAACTGAAATATAAAATGGACCAAAAGGACATTTATAATCTTTTTAGAACATTTTCCTTGTGGACACTCAATTGATCTTAGGTTGATGTTATAATCTATTTTATTTTGTGTGTGTGTATATATATATATATATATATATATATATATATATATATATATATATATATATATATATATATATATATATATATATTTCCTTTATCATAGATTGAAGGTTAGTAAAACTCTTGATGTATTAGAAATGGGAAAAACACTATTAGCTTTATTTTACATTGAAATAAAATGTAGATTCATGCATGAACATGCTTTCTGATAGATTTAATCATCACCAGGGGAAGGGTAAGATTTTATCTTATGATACATTACATGCTAAAACTTGTAGTGATACTGTTACTCATTTTTTATTGGTTATTACTAATCATTTCATCATTTATTTATTTGTTTTCAATATATATGATTAATAATCTCTAGTGTAAATGGTCTTTCCTATCTTTGTAGAGACAAACCACAATAGAAGGGGGAATCCCATATTACCATCACATTATTGATGTGAACCCATTAATAAACTTCTTGGTAATAATGAATTATGATTTGATAAAATTTAAATTAGCAAACAAGTGTAAACATAAAGATCAATAAGTTATAATTCAATTTTTGTGTTAGTATTGATATTGGATGAGTATTCTTTGAAGAGAAACAGGGAATGAATTAATGATGTTAACCATTATTATCAAAAAATGTTTATCCACAGCTAAACAAATTATTTATTTTTGTTATAACCTCATTGCCGAAATTATGTTAATTGCAAATAAATTTATTAAATATATGATTTTAAATAAAAGACTGTCATTTGTATTTTTTTCATATTCAGTTCGCAATTTATCACATACTACATAATGATATTGATATATTTGAAGTAGGATATGATGCATACTCTCCCTAAGTTCAAATTCCAGGATTAACAGAAGTTAAAGATGGAGCAAAAGAGATGAATATACAGATAGATTTTTGACATACATTTATGTATTAATACATCATTTCCCAGGAGTGGGATCCGAGTGAACATGAACATATATATTTAGAAATCCTAGATGCTTTTTCATTCACTCTGATGATCTATCAATTCTACTGTCATGTAAAGTCAAGATCTATTGTATTACATATGGAACACCCAATTATGTGCAATAAAATCTTGTATTAATATCACAATTTGAGTTTCTCAATAATAAAAATAATAAAAATCTAAACATTTTTCATTACAAAATTTTTTTGTTGTGATGTGATAAATTGAACTAAACATTTTTCATTACAAAATTTTTTTGCTGTGATGTGATAAATTAAACTTGAATAATAAAAAAAACTACTAATAATTAAAATCATATAAAATAGTGTAGTCAACCATTTAAAAAAACTAAATATTAAGATAAAAAACAAATAGTAAATATGAAAAGTCAAATGAAATAACAGCTTAAGTAAACACATTTTGTTTTTTATGGTGAGGACAGTAAAATGTAGGAATAATAGATCGTTTTCAGGATGTTTCTTATTACAAGAAATAGTTATAAAAATTAAAAGCTGAAATAAGAATTAGTAAAATAATTTAAAACAAAAAATAATAAAGTAGATGATTAAAATAGGAGCGAAATAAAAGTGATGCAATCAGAAACTATTAACAAAAGAGGAAATGAAAATGAAGTACTATCTGAAACAAAAGAAAGCAAGATAGTGAGTTATCTTCTAAATATTTTAGAAACAGAACAAAATGTAGAGATATCTGAAAGGACCATAGCAGAAAATGCTTAATTTCAAGAAAATACTATGAACCCAGAGAAACAAGGAGAGGATAAAGCAAATACAAATGATACATCACTTAATAAAATGATGCTTCTGATATAACCAATGTCATTAAGTCTGTAGCAACTGCCAGCAAGACAACAGCAAATGAAGCCAGATATATCAACTTATTTATGTAATAAGTAAAGTAGTATAACAACTAATTTATCACCAAAAATGGACAACATGAAAAATAAAATCCAAACAGAGGCATCTCAAGAAAAGACAGATATTAATAGAAAATTAATACAACTCAAAAAAAGCCTTGGATGTAAAGGATCACAAATTTGAACAAAGATTTAGAATTTGAAAACAAAATTAAAAGCAAATTAAAGACTAAGTACATGGAAATGAAACAGGTATATGAGAATTTTGACCACAAATTGTAACATACTCAGAAATAATACCAAACTGAGATTAGTAAACAAGTAGAGAATATAAAAAACAGAAATGAATCAGTCTAAACAGAACAAGATAATAAACAAAAAATTCATGACAAGAAATTTTGGTCCATAGAAAATGATTATAAGTGCCTTAACATAAGGCTAAGTTTGAATGAAACTGAAATGTTACAAAATAAAAACAGTATGAAAAAACTACTTGAAAATTGCAGTTGAGTTTCAAAAAATTAGAATCTGAATATTACCACAAAATAAAAAAATTGAAAGAAAAACCAATTGAACTCACCCAAATTCTTTTTCTGAAACCCATGCTTATGTTCATTGAATCAGCCATTAATCAAGGAAAGAATCAAATAGACAAATATCACATAATCATAAAAATGAGCACAAAACAAGGCAAAAATAGAAAAAAACCAAGGTATCATTCAAAATTGGAATTAAAACATATATCAAATCATCACATACTAGTAATCCAAATAAGTTCATGTTTCATAAAATATATAACACATATGAGAGTCCATCCACTTTCATTAAATGGGGTAGTACCAAGGCCTAATGATTGAATAATGGAAATGAATCTAAAGGAGTTTGCAACCAAAGGATATTGAAACAATATTATGTAAAAATTGATTTTTTTTCAGTTTAATTTAAAAAATGAATGAATGAATAAACTCTCATAAATGTATACAGTGTATTAATTTAAACTCCATATAGTAATCTTAATTAGGATTAACAACAACAATATTGAGTTAGAGATACATAAAATGGAACAATACACATAATAAAACTTCTTTCTAAGAATATACATGGAAGGTTAAATTTTAGAAATTATTTATAAAATTATTTCTAAATTAGTAATAAACCATATCATTACTGTCATGACTGGAGACGGATTCATTTATAAATTAATGGCAACTCTCATTTAACTGTTATCAAATAAAGGCCACTAAGTCTCAAAAAAATGAGGAGGTAGGTACTCTTAAACACATCTATATTTGAACTAATGCTTAACTTATCCAATGTGAAACTTATCTGTATTCATAGTCAGATCTTCAATTATTAAATAATTTGATATTGCATTACAATATGGAGATGTATAATCATAGATATCTCCTACCATACATTATCAAGTATGTATATATTAAAGGCAGATTTTATGAAAATACTCCTGAGGGCAGAATATAATACCTTAAGTAATCAAGAAATCCTAATACTAGATTTTGAGTCAATTAAAATTTATGAGTCTAAGTCAACATACCATAGCAATAAAAATAATATTTTTTTTTTCAGGGAAGCTTAATTAAATTTAAGAACATCAATCCCCAAATGATAGTTAATAAACAATTCATAAAGTAGAACTTGATATTAATACTTTAAACCAATCATAAAATGCAATCAGTAAAATTGAGGAATTAAAGATATTATTTATCTTTAATACCCTTTTTTACTGGGGGAATATGTAAAACGTGGACTTACACTTCACCAAAACCATTAATAGTATCCTTGCTTAATTCAAACTCAATATCCATGACAGCAACATTGTCTACATATAGTGCATATCAAGCTATATATATATAGTGAGAATGGAAATCAAATGAAACTTAGTATCAAGAGACGAAACGTTCACATACACTATATCTAAGAAACAATTAATTATTTGCTTAATTAAACGTTTAATTTTTTTATAATTAAACATTTAACATATATGTGATAAACACATAACATGAATTAAACTATAAATCGGGATATTAATACTTATATTAGTTAAAAAAAAACATCTCGTCAATTATTATTAATTTATACATATTAATATAGTACAAAGAGAGAATGATCAGATTTAGATGCAAGCAAGAAATTAAAAATATATATTTAAAGGAAAAAAATAACAAACATTTTTTATTGTCATTAATCTATCATATATAAATATGAACTATAACAAATGATGTAAATTAATCAAATGCATGAACATAAACCTACTATTTGAAAACATCAAATCCACATCCAAATAGTCCTTTTGATGATTAGAAAAATATATAAACAAAAAACCTTTTCAAAAATCAATTTAAAACCTCTCATCAGCTAACCAAAATGTACAAATTTTGAGTTGAAAAATCAAACTTATAGTTCAAAAAGAAAATTCTGCCATCATCAAAGTAAAAACATTAAACAAAAATAGCTCATAGGATATGGATTAAAATCAAATTAAAAGCATACAGTTTGAAACCCAGCCAACTAAGGAATTTTAAATTTAAAATCGCAAAAACAGCTTTAAATTATTCAATACTTCCAGAGTATTTTCAAATTTAAGCCGGAGAATAGATCAACTCTAACTTGAGATATCTAACAGCAAATATGTTGCTTTTCAATCAACCCAATAACTTTTATTAACTACATTTATAGAAGCACATACAACCATGCATTGTCAAGTATGAAGTTACATCAGGGGAAAAATCATCACCCATGGAGCTGTAACTGCCAAAACCAAAATTTAATTTGACCTAGAATTTATTTGTCTATGCTGTGAACAAACCAACTTTACCATTTAGATGCGAAACTGCAAACTCAACACCTCAAAGCAAACCATACAAAGATAGAAACTGTGATCATCATCTAATGTGCTCTAGAACACTTGAACCCCATCAACTGATATATAAACTGGATCAAAAGAATTTATGATCATTTTAGGACATATTCCTTATGGAGTTCTAATTGTCTATAGGTTCCTATCATAATTTATTTGATGTATATATTTTTTGTTTATTTCTTTTTTTTATCACAGATTGAAGGGGAAAGGGTATAATACTTGATAGATTAGAAATAGGAAAATCAATATTAGCTTTATTTTACATTGAAATAAAATATAGGTTCAAGCATGAACTTGCTTGAGGGTAAATTTAATCATCACCAGGAGAGAGGTAAGATTTTACCATATTATACATTAAATAGTACTTTATATAGTGACACTGTTATTTAGTTTTGCTAGTTATTACTAATCATTTTATCATTTATTTATTTGTTCGCAGTATATATGATTAATAATCTCTAGTATCAATTGACTTCCCTATATTTTAAAGACAAAATACAATAGAAGGGGGGTCTCATATCACCACCATGTTATTGATATGAGCACATTAATAAACTTATTGGATGTAACAAATCACAATTTTAATATAGTTTAAATTAGCAAGCAAATGTAAACATAAATATCAACAAATTATAATTTAATTTTTGTGTTAGTATTGATATTGGATAAGGTGGATTAATGATATTTTTCAAGAATGTTTATCTATATCTAACCAATTATTTATTTTTGTTATAATCTTATTGCCTAATTTATGTTACTTGTAAATAAATTTATTAAATATATGATTTTAAATTAAAGACTGTCATTTGTATTTTTTCTATATTCAGTTCTTAATTTGTCACATACTCACACATTATAAATAGTTGTATTGATATACTCTGAAATAGGATATATGTTTATGTGTTAATACATCATCTAACAGGAGTGGGATTGGAGTGGTCATGAGCATATATATATATATATATATATATTTAGAAATACTACATACACTTTCTTATATATCTAGTGGGATTGGAGTGGTCATGAGCATATATATATATATATATATATATTTAGAAATACTACATACACTTTCTTACCCTCTCTGCTGACCTATAAAGTTTACTGTCATTTAAGGTCAGGACCCTTTCCATTACTATTTATAAACAGTGGAATTATTCTCCAGATTCATAAAACAGTAGCATTTTACCCCTCCAAAATAGAATCATCTATTGCAAGCTTAGTAAAGAAAAAATGTTAGGTGGTAATATCTTACAATCTTTATCCAGTGTTTTCTCATCCAAATATCCCCAGATTAATTTTTAGATTATGGTTTTCATTCATGAGAAGTCTTGGATTTGAAGCAGTACACATTGATCTTTGGATCTAAGGCATCCCTTCTCCCTAATTGTTGAAAGCCATAAATTAGAAACTAGTTTGGAAATATTGGATAGGAAAGTGCTGCATAATAATTATAAGGCATTATTATCTAACATCTAACTGATTACTAAGTTTTTTACTGTGCCACAATTGTAAAGAAAAAAAATTGCTACTGTTTTAACAACTTATGTAAGCATATAAAAAAGTTATTGTGTTGTGTTTTAATGGTTTGCCAGATTATTCATAGAAGAACAGTAATTCAGAAGGCAATATTTATCAGGCTAGATGATGTTTTTTTCTTTCTTTTAATATATGCTTTGTCATTTAATGGTGAATAAATAAATGGATACCAGGATTGGATATGGCTGCTTTCTTATAAACACTATAGGCTTGCTTGAAAATTCTCATTTATTTTAAAAAAAATTCAAGTAATTCAGATTTGAAGCCCATGATTATGATAACATAAGACATCTATCCCCCTTTACATATTTATGAGACGACTCCAAAGTGTTGCTTTATGAAATGCATCTTAAGAATTATTTATCTTTTATCAAATGTCTTTATTCATTTGATTAAAGTTTGTGTGTTAAAGTGGAGAATTATATGTTAAAATATCACATCAAGAACAAAAAATTAAACTGGAATTGAATTAATTATATCATATGGTAATGCTTAATAATAATGGATATGTTATTCTTTAACAGCAACTATATATTTGGATTAAAAATGATTAGATAATTTAGATTTTAATAATTGATTATGTTATCATTATTAAAATAAGTTATCTATGAAGAGGAGGAGAATTACATTTTTAAGGTGTGAAAACTTATGATCTTTAGATTAAATTGAAATAATTTGATATTGATAAATAGTGAGCTAGGATAATAAAACATGTGAGTTTATAATCGGGGTCAACTGAAAAGTGCTGACTCAGGGCGAAATACAACTCAGAATGTATTTACTATATAGTGAAATGAAATATTAGAAAAATATTTTATATATTATTATTACAAAAGAATTTCTGCAGACTTTACAAATGTAGATATTGACAGTATAAAAGAAATTTCTATACATTCATCTAAATAATTATGATAATGTTGTCATTAAAATGTAATAACTTAAAAATAATATTCAGGAAAAACAATGAACAATTAAACATTATTAATGTTAATGAATTTTCATTGCTAAGCATCTTTATCAAAGACCATTGTTATATTCATAACAACAAACAATAAAAATGTGAAGTTATGTCTTTAAATGTGGATGTTCCAAAATACATTTGAAATGAACACTATTATATTAAAAAATACTATACATTTTCCTTTATTAATTACATTAATTAATCATAATAGTAAATATAAAATTGTTCTCAGAGACAAGTCTGCACATTATGTAATTAAAATTCAGGAATAAAATTGCTTTCCCGATCTACTATTATGAATCAAGATAGAACATTAATGTAAGATTAAAGATTAAGATTGTTGAATGTTATTGATATTGGTATCATTTAAGTGTTGACTACTTTCATATATTTACATTTATAAACTTATCTATCCTGGAAAATGATTAACTTTATTATCTAAGTAATACATTGTTGGAGTGCAGTTTGAAACTTATAAATGACTATTTGTTACTTTCCTTTTAGAACTCTTTTATATTTACCTGTTGAATGAGGTTTATTTAATCTTCATTGAATTAATAATTTCACCCTCTGCAGTTTTGTTTCAATCGTTAGTGTGTATACAAATTTATTAAACTCTACATAAAGGTGTATTTCCTCCTTTATTATTCACAGGATGTTGTCTTGATAATAGATTGAGATTGTTGACTGTTTTCCATATTAGTATGCTCTAAATATTGACTGATTTTGTGTATTTAAATATATATAAAGCTAAAACTGAATCTACTATAACACCAATATTTTTAGAAAATGAAAAACTATTTGATCATATTTTAAAATCTAAAAAAAGTATTTTTATTTACACTGAAAATAATGTTAGTATGCTTAAATTAATAAGGTTTTGTCCATTAATAATAGAGAGTTAGTAACTAGGAGAAAATTTAATGTTTCTTTGAGTGAATTTTGAGTAGTGCATTCTTAAATGTGCAATTTCATATTTCCATTAATTGTTGCTTTGAATATAAAAATACTGTTTGATAATAGTGATCAGCACTGAAAATAAGTTAATGTTATATTTAATAAAGTTTTTTTTTAATATAAAGCGCTAGTAATTACTTTAATTTACTAGTATAGTTTCCTAAACAAATACATATAAGTAGTGTCGTTTCAGTTTTGCAATTGCCAGTTTTAATTAACCATTTGGTTAATTATGCTATAACCAAATTTTATCTAGATAAATACACACAAATTTCCAAAACACACATACATGTAATATATATATATATATATATATATATATATGTATGTGTGTTATGTGTTTTATATTATGATATATATATATATATATATATATATATCATAATTATCTCAAATTCACAACTCAACCAGACTAGCCAAAAATATAAATTCTAAAACACAACTAATGGTTTCATTGTTACAAGTAGACATCTCAAGTGAAGTTTTTTACACTTTAGAAGTCTGCTTGCAGTAGTAAAACCATTGGTTGAGTTTTAAAGTTTACATTTTTTGACTAATCTGGTTGAGTTGTGAATTTGGGATAATTTTGATTATTTTATTGACTAGTTTAGCTTTAGGCTTCAATTTACATATATGTAATTAAATGTTTCTATGGATTGTTATAATAATAGAAATGAGGAGATAATATCCATTAAATATGAGAAAAACTTTAATTTTTGTTGTTACCATGAAATTCTCAATTACTACTAATTGACAATTCCTGAGTCTAAGCAAGTTTTATTCATAAACCTATCATAGCTCTTTTGTTGGGGATATTTTGTGGAAGTAAAAGGGTTTCTCTTTTACTTTAAATCCAAGTTTTTATATGGATTTAAACCCAGAAATCTATTTTTATAGGTGTGAGAATGTGAAAGAATAGCACTTTTCTTGACTACCTGCAAATGATATTTTAAACTTCTCCAGAGAGTTATAAATGTTGAATTAATTGTTTCTATGAATTGTTGTTATAATAATTAATAGAAATGAGTAGTCCAATTAATAATTTCTTGGTAACAACAAAGGTTAAAGTTTCTCTCTATTTAAATTTAGTGGATATTATCTCCTCATTTCTATTAATCATATATATGTATATATGCAATGTCATATAAATATTACATATATATTTATTTATACAGTCATATCTCATAACGATTGATGCATGTTAACCTTAGATGCAGTTTGACAACTACCAATGAATTCTACATATTTGTTGAGTATTGAATTATCCATTCAATCTCATATTGAATAATCACCCAAACATCAGGCTAAATTAAGGCAGCCTTTTTATCTTACTGGTAAGTCTCAGCAGTCATCCACATTGGACACCAACATTATTTTAACACATGACTTGAATAATTCTAATATAAATAATCATACTCTAATATCTCAACCCACATTCTGAGTACCTGGTTTCTACCTTCCAATAAAGGTCAGGTTAAAGATTAACAAAATAAGAACAGTCCAGATGAGATGTGTGTTGCATAAGTGGGTATTTATAGACTCTCCAAACTGTGAGTGTGAGAACCCACATCTAAGATACATATTTTTAGTGAAGGGTCCAATTTACCAAGCCCCTGTTGGCCTTTTGCTCTATACAGCATGGAAAAATTGGCTCTTGATTGATCAAAACTGTTGGTGCTGAATTTTAATGTGATGGTGTCATATGTTAAATAAATAATTGTTGCAAACTGATGTTTTTTCAAAAAAAAAATGAAATTAATGATATTTTTTTCAGTTATAATATTCAAAGATGTTAATGTATTCATTGTACTATTTATATAAAGAATATACCCTAAAACAACAAACTGATATTAGTAAACAAATTCTTTATACCATTTGAATAACTCTAATTAAAATATCAAACTATAGTTTACTTCAAAAAGAATTTGGGATTATTTTTATAGTGACAACTTTTCCACATAACGATTGATAATCTCAATCATTATTAATAACATTGTGACTACAACTAATTAACTTTTTTTAGGTGAATTGTTATGACAAAGAGTTTTCCACTGCTTGCCTATTGATAACTAGGTTACAATTTATAAGATTATAAAAAAAAACATAGAAGTTCCATCAACTCAGATTAACCAAAGCCATAATTCATTTGTCATCTATTCTTTCATTCAGTGATTCCATCTTTACAACAGAAATTATCACATAAAAATTAAAACTAATTACTTCATTTCTTTAAATGTTATTTGACTAAACTTTTTATTTGAGTGAATCTATATATCACAATTTTACAAACTCCATTTTGATTATGAAACTAATAAAATTATGAAGATAAACAACAGATTCATAACAACAAAATATTTATGAAAATGACATTCAGAAATATAAAAGCACATATTATTAATTATATGTTTAGGATTGAGTTTCTGTATTCTATTCTCATTAAGTTTCCATCTTCAGCAGAGAAGTTACAAAACTTAATCATGTTAATAGACATAAATTGTCTAGCTCCTTCTCATTTTTACATAAGTCACATTTTTTTCTTACTTCATATTCAATTTCATATATATATATATATATATATATATATATATATATATATATATATATATATATAATCATTATCAACCATTATCAATCCACTGCAGGATGAAGGTCTCTCCAAGTTTAATCCATCTTCTCCGATCTTTAGCTTCTCTTCTCCACATCACCTCTGCACACTTTCTTATTTCATCCATCCATCTCACATGTGATCTCTTTCTGGGTCTTTTACAATCTCTTGGAATCCAGTTTAAAACTTCAATTGTCCACCTATTATCATCTCTTCTAACAATATGTCCAGCCCAACTCCACTTCAATCTTTTAATTTTTTCAATGAGGTCAGTAACACCTGTTTGTTCTCTTACCCATACATTGCATTTACAATCTCTTCTTGTTACTGCCAACATACATCTCTCCATACTTTTTTGAGTGGTCTGAAGTCTCTGAATTGCTCTTCTATTAAGTGTCCAAGTCATATATATATATATATATATATATATATATATATATATATATATATATATATATATATATATATATATATATATATATATATATATATATATATATGATAATCAATTTTTAAGCTATAAATAATCTCAACCTGTAATCAAGGCAACCTCCTTTAACAAAAAAGGAGATTGCCTTGACTACAGGTGGAGATTATTGTTAGCTTAAGAGTTGATTGCTATCATCTACTTGTATAAACCTATTGAAGTTTAGTTGACCATAAACTACCTATCTAAAAAAAAATCCTATGCTTTTTTGAAAATATTCAAATATCTCAGCAAAACTTTCATGGATTCAAAAAAATAGTCAGCTATGTCAGCAAACATTTATGAATTCAAATATCATATTATTTGCTATAATGTGTGAGTGCGTAATGAAATGACAAGAGGCTCTCCCAATTAATTGTCTATTTTAAAATGCATATAGTACAATAGTATATCTTTATATTTTTATTAAAAATAATTAATAAAACAAAGTTCAATTCATTCATTTTTTTCCCCATTGATGATAGCAGTTATTTAATAAATAAACTTTACAATCCTTTCAATTCATAAACATAATTTAACAAATATTTTTACTAGATTATTAATCTTTTTATCAAAAGAGCCTCAGTTCTATTAATTTCTGTAAATTACCTCAGTAATTAGAATAATTTCAATATTTTGATATATAATTTCCAATTTTTTTATCGAGATGTTTTAACACTTATGAGGCTTCACAGTGCTTTATACAGTTGTAGACAGTTCATCTTGGCAGCCATTTTCATTGCTTGAATTTCTGACAAACTACTAGGTAATCCATCAGTCAGTTATTACTATTAAAATGCAAATGAAAACGTATTTCTTTTGCACACAATTATATCTATTATTACTAAACCTCAAATACTTTTTTTTGCTTGTTTTTTTTTTCTTTTTGGTTCATCTTTATGCAATAAAATATTTTTTTTAAAAATATATCTAATTTATTTTCAAAAATAATTCTGATAATACCAATTTTCTCTATCATTTCTGAATTCTCCTTTATTTAATATCTAATTTTATATTTCTTATTAAACTTATATACTATATGTATACATTCTGCTATTCATCTTTAAATATAATCTTTGACATATACGATTCTAATCAGAACAAAACTGCTAATAAAGATTGTGTTTTCTATTATTATTTTATTTTTATTACATATAATGTTCTTTTATAGATTTTGATTATTTTTTTCTTATTATTTTGAGTGGCAGCGATAATGAATGACATTTGGAATGGTTTAATATACATGGGAACAGGAAAATATTATTTCAAACTGCTTGGAAGAAAATATTTAGTAATTACTTTACTATCATAAGTTGGCAATTTGTCAACAAGTAGAAGTTCATTTTTATGATTGCCAAAACAATACATAATAACAGAAATGATGATGATGATGATGATAATGATGATGACAATAATATTTAACTTACTATAAATTAAAGGCAATAATAATACTATGTACTTGGAGAAAACATTAAAAATATTAAGTATAACTGTAATCCTATTTGAATACAGATCATCCTTGTAAAAGGAAACATTTGTTTATTCAAAGCAATGACAAATAGTTGGTTGCTTTTGATAAGAATGCTCCGCAAAAGGCATTAAGACTGTACTTAATATTTTCAATGTTTTCACTAAATATATGGTATTGATGTTTTTCTGAAGGTTTGTGATGATGGTGTTCTAGCTGTATTTTTATATTGGACTATTTCCATCATCTAATATGTGTGTTGAATGTCTTTAGAAAAGTTTAATTTTTAGTTAAATATTCCAAATGCATTCAACTGTTAGTAATATCACAGCAAACAGGTTAGTATATGCACCAACTGTTAGTAATATCACAGCAAACAAATGTTAATAATATCACAGCAAACAGGTTAGTATATGCACTAACTGTTAGTAATATCACAGCAAACAGGTTAGTATATGCACAACGTTTCGAGAGGTATTTTTCTCCCCTCTTCTTCAGGTGTTGCTGGCCTGACCAGTGACAGTACTAGCATGGGATTCGAACCTGGGTCCTTAGATTCTTGATTATTGAAATTTAAGGTAACGCTCTAACCAACAGAGCGTTACCTTAAATTTCAATAATCAAGAATCTAAGGACCCAGGTTCGAATCCCATGCTAGTACTGTCACTGGTCAGGCCAGCAACACCTGAAGAAGAGGGGAGAAAAATACCTCTCGAAACGTTGTGCATATACTAACCTGTTTGCTGTGATATTACTAACAGTTAGTGCATATACTAACCTGTTTGCTGTGATATTATTAACATTTGTTTGCTGTGATATTACTAACAGTTGGTGCATATACTAACCTGTTTGCTGTGATATTACTAACAGTTGAATGCATTTGGAATATTTAACTAAAAATTAAACTTTTCTAAAGACATTCAACACACATATTAGATGATGGAAATAGTCCAATATAAAAATACAGATATGGTATTGATATTACCTTTAATTTATTACTAATAATGGTCTGTTTAATATAATCCACTGGTAGAGCCATGGACATTCAAGCAAAACTTTTCTAAATAAATTCCCAGAACTAAGAAAGATTAAAAAAAACGTAATGTGGTCCAATGATTAGAACTGTTGTGTTTGACTACTATTCAAGTGCTCCAATATCTTATGATGTTTACAGCAATTGACAATATTACTTTTTTATAATAATATTGCTATTCTGATTTTTGTGAGTGTTTTGTTTTATCTGCTTTAAATTAATCATAAAAAGAAAAAAAAGACGTTTAAAATTTATGATACAATATCCCCCCCCCTTGTTTGTTATCTACCATTCTGTGCTTGTTATGTGCATTTTTGTTTGAAAAAAAGTAATGAACATTTGATATAATTCCTATCTTATTTTTTCCTCCATATCCATACTATACATTTACATAATTACTTTTCCCTTACATTTTAGATACAATTACTTTTCACTGATTTTTCATTTTTAGTTCAGTATAAATTATACTTGTATTCAAATATTACAGATTCAGTCTCAATTATGCCCATCCCTCATTCTGAATTTGACATCTAAGGTTCCATATATAAGCAGCCAGTGTGACTTAAAGTCAACATGGACATGACAACTATACTACCATCAACAAGGGCTTTGAGAATTCCGTTATCAGATATTCTATAATATGTATGCTTGAAGAGTTGGAGAAGATTGAAGTCTGCCCATTAGTAAGTGAAGATTTTTTATTTTAATATAAACTGAGCATTGATATATATATATATATATATATATATATATATATATATATATATCAATGCTCATCATCTCCCAAACATATATATATATATATATATATATATATATGTTTGGGAGATGATGATCTGAACCAACTGATGAATGCTGATTCAGCATAAAATATGTATATTGGAGATCATTTATCTTTTTCAGATATATGTGGTAATGTGTGTCAGTTATATAAGATGGAATCAGAACCTGAAAGGAACTTAAAAGTCTGCGTTCAAATTAGCTCTAATTACATTTTTAGTTTTATATGTAAATTGCATAGAAAAAGGTTGAGCTTATCAATGCAGATCTACTAATATTTATAGCCATTTTTCGATTTTATTTATTATTTTACCTGTTTTAACTTTAGTAGAAAAAGGTTGAACTTATCACTGTAGTTCTACCTATATATATATATATATATATATATATATATATATATATTTTACAATATATAATGACTATATATATATATATATATATATATAGTCATTATATATTGTAAAAGAGATCTTTAGAAAGTTAAAACTATGAATATATCAGAAATGATGGTAAATATATTGTCACAAATAAAAAGAAAAATATTAAATAATATAGAATTGTGTAAGATCAAACAGGTTGATTGTGATGGTTATACTATTATGGTTGCATCTCAATACTCGATTTTGTTTCAGAGTAGGCTTATGTTTACTTTAATATATTTAATTATGAAATTAACTATATCTTTAATGAGTTTGTTAAATATAAAAAATCAGAATTTCTCTGAAATGATTTTGCATTGTAAGTAATGTATTAGTTGGCCATTCGATGTAAAATACAATAATAGAATGTAGAGATAAAGCATTAAATTAATGTGACTATGCATTTTATGATTGAAATAGAAACATTAATTTAAAGTGAATTAACTTTTTTTAATAAAAAAAACTGATATATTTTATTGTTGCATTAAACTATGTAATTTTAAAAAGATGAGTTTAATCATAAGTGAAACTACTGAATATATGAAGACATATTTTTAAAAGTGAGCCTATTCTTTTTTTACTTGATATTAGAAATTGTTTTTGAAGATTAATGCACAAAAAAGTATATGTTAGGTGAATGAGAAAACTATTAAATTTTGACTATGAACCTGTAAAAATGAAAGAAATTTATGATTCAGACATAATTTTCCAACAAGAAGTTTTGTTTAGATTAAACTAAAGTGATTGTTTTTTAATACAATTATCAAGAATATCAAAAACTATTTGAGCAATGTCATTTAAATGTCAGATGTAAATTCCTCATATAAATCATAATTTCTCTGAGAATAGAATTGTTAAAGAGAAAAAAATTTAGGAACTCAATGCTAATCCTTATTGTATTGGGGAGACATCTTTCTATTAACTGTAATATAAAATAGACAAATCATTAACTTATCCAGTGTTTGAGACCTGATAAATGTTACCTATTGGTTTTAATAAGCTATGTTTTTATTTTTAATTAAATAGAAGTAAAGCATCTTGAGGTATTGAATAATTTTTTTTTTAATTTTCATTGTGTCTTCCTAATTTGATGAGTTTAAAATAAAATAAAAGGAAAATCGTTGAGATAGTTAATACAATTTAATTAATGATTTTTTTTTATTTAAAAAGATGTAAGTTTGAATAATGTAGAGACACATATATTACTTTATCATAAAATACATTTGTGTTAATTTAAAATTTTAAAATTAAGCAGTGAAGTAAAATTTTAGTTGATGTTTTGATGAAAATAGAATGAAGATAATTCATTTGTTTTATTTCCATTCTTAGGAGAAAACTGATTAATATTACATAAAATGTAAATTAATATAGAAAAAAAGATAAGTAGTAGAACCAGAAACCCCCGAAATAACCTTTAAGGAACATCAAACTGCAATTAGGGTAAATAAACCTATAAAAATAGATGAAAAGAAAGAAGATTATGGAATGTTGAATATGAAAATATTTAGTCAACTGTTGCAGAGAATGGTGAATCAAATGAATGAAAATATGCAAAGAATGGAGCAGAAAATTGATGAGAATAAGCATCAAATAAATGAAATTATGCATAGAATGGATCAAAGAATGAGCCATATGAATGAAAATTTGCAAAAGAAAATGGATGAGAATAAGAATCAAATGAATGAAAATAAGCAAAGAATGGATCAAACAGATGAAAACTTACAACATAAAATGGTTAAAAATCAAAAAATATTGATGGAAAGTCTGCAGCAAGATGTGAGAGGTATATAGTGGGTAATCCAACAACAAAGACTGAAAGTAAAAAAGAAATACAAAAAGTTCAGTTTGAAATAAAAGAACAATTAGAGGAGGCTATGATAGAATTAAATGATAATTCAAAAAGTAGGAAAAAGGATTGATAACATACAAGAAGAAACTGAGGTAGTACCAATGTATTTAAAAAATAAATAAATTAATATCTGTTTAGAATAAATAGTTGATAATGTAAATACAATTAAAGATTCTAAAATTAATATAATTGTTGTTTATGAATATAAACTTGAGGTTAGGTAGCACAGAATTAGATAAAGATAATTAAGTTTGACTAGAAGAATCCAAAATTGATGTGGATTTAAAATCTCAACCATCTAAAATCGATGATGAAATGAAAAAATTTTGTGAAAATGATATAATACATATTGAAGAATCTACAGTAGGGGTAGGAATTGATAAATGTAAATTTGATAATAAAATTATAAGAGAATATATGATTGAAAATGTAATCATGGATGTTTTATAATGTTGATATAAAAATGCCAGGAGTGTCAAAAATCTATGCAAGTATGGCAATGGATTTTGAAGTAGATACTGAAATTATATTTTGGAAGAATAAATGTGAAAATGCACACATAGAAACATTAAGTGATTTAAAAGTATTTAATAATATCAGATATAATAAAATTGGGTTTCATAGTTTAATAAAACTGCATATAGTTGTAGAAGTATTGGAGTTTGTAGGTGAAGGTAAGTGTAATAAAAGGAAATAGTTTGCTATCACAAAGTACAAACTCAGGAGTATAGCAGTTTTAGCATTGGATATGTGAAACTTATTGTATTCAAATATAGGGGAAATGTTCATTGTGGTGAATGTTTAGAATTAGTGAATAAAATTGAATGTATAGCTTTTAGTAGTGCTTATAAAAAATTATTATATATAGTATGAGGATGCAATATTTCTTTGAAATAAAGAAAATAAATATGATAAAGATAAATAGATAAACCAATGTAATATAATTGTTGACTCATATGAAAAATATGTTCAGTTTAAACCTAAAAATATAAATAGGTATTATTTATTTCTGAACTTAATTTTATTGGTGGTTAGTAAACTAATTACTCAAATTCTAATGATCATCATTTAATATTTATTTTTTGTTTATTAAAATTGGACAGTTTATTTTTTAATGTACATAAATGTCTATATTTAGTTCATTTATAATTTTAAATATTAGGGGTATATATTTTATTTAATTGTTATGTATTTGAATTAAAATAAAGAAAATATTAAATGTTAACTCAGATATGACTAAAGTTTATATTATATAAATAAATAAACAAATCAGAAAAAAAATTTCCTTTTTTTTTATAACAAACATATAATTGTTAAATGTAATAAAATTTATTTTTGTGAAAGAGGGGTTAATGAAATAGTATATTCCTAGAATATATTTCATTGCTGTATAAATTAAGTAAATGTATAGAAATAAATTGTATTAATTTAAAAAGTGTGATGTCATTGATATTTTAAACTATTAAGTTATTATTATTAATTTAAAGACATTATATATTCTTTTATAAATAGAAATTGATATTATTAAATAATAATATAAACAGAAATTCAAGTATTCAATTTTAAAATATTAATTTTAAAGAATTGATAATTAGTTTAAAATAATTTTAAAATTGAATGTAGATTTATTTACTTTTCTATTGTCAAGTAGCCAAGAATGATTCTTATCAAGAAAACTTTTGATCATGTGAACAAAATTGTTAGCTGCTGAATTTAAAAAAAAAACATTGGATTTTAAGTAGTCAAAATAAGAGTCATAGGTCACATGACTCTATTATCTTAAGCTTGTAAGTTATAAACAATGAGGATTGCCAAAGATCTAGTGTCTGAACCTACCCTGGCACCTCTCTGAGGAGTGCCATAGCACAAAACCATGGTCAGGGGTTTGGAGGGGGGTTTCCCGACAGAGATATTTTAAATGCTGGCTCTGGCTAAGCATTTATCACAAAGCTTGTTGAAGAATTGGCAATCCTCATTGTTTATTGGATTTTAAACTCTCAAGATCAACTTGTAAAAAAGCAGTTTTTATCCCGAGAATTTGAGAAACAAGACTCAAATGGAAAATCTACTTCATATTTTTATTTATCACAAATAGAATTACTTAATAATCATCAATTTCTGCGAAAATCATTCTTTTTTATATATATTTTCATTTATGATTATCTTCTAGATTTCAAATGAAGCACTATAATGAAGTGATCATCTGCTATATTTATAAATTTGTGGAAAGACATTTTAGTTTATTTACTGGTAAATGAGTTAAAATGATAAATTAATAATTTTGTTTAGTTTATAATAAATCATTTTTATATAAATAATTGTATGGTATTAATTATTTTAAATTATCAATTATTCTTAAATAATGAATCAACCACTATGTGTGTGATTATCAAAGCTATATACAAGTAATATTTTTTAAAAAATATATATATAATATTGAAAAATAATTGAAATGCAATAAGTGATAATTTATTTTATTTTATACACATCACATTTCAATACAGATTATGAAACCATCAAAAATGGAAAAAAAGTTTAATACATTATGCATATATTTAAATAAACCAATGATATAATACAATATGAAATATTTTTATATAACAGCAATAATATATATAATACTCATGTAAAAAATTATCTTTTTGGAAAATATAAATTTTTGCCCTTTTCAATGTGTTTTAACTAATTTACAATTATGTGATGTGATGTGATGTACTGTGGCTTCTCCTTAAACAAAGTCAAGAATATCTCAGCAACTATGCCATATAAACCTGTTAGCCACTTTAATTTCCATTCCTCACTTTAAGTTTTCCCATATTCTGCTCCATCCCATTTTCACAACATAATCTTTGTCAACTCTATGGCCTTTATATCTAAATCCCCCTTATCTTTACAATTATGATCTATATTGCATACATAGCGACATCTACCTTTTTATATAAAATTAACTATAACCTATTATCTCATACAATATTTTTAAAACATACAAAAAAATAAAACCTTCCATTCATTTAGTATTAGCCAATTATTCGTCAAATTAATTGATGTTTTCTATATGTTTATTAAATTATTTTTATTATAATTAATGTAATTGGCTTCATATATTTTTTCTTCTATTAGTTTCTTTAATATAATTTAAAGAACTTATATTATGAAATATACAATTCTATTATTTAATAATATTTATAATTTTAAATAATGATTGTTTAAATTGTGATAAACATTTATTTTATATGTATGGGATTTGACTGATACTCTATATATCCCTTTAACCGCTAATTGGTTGTATGAGGTAAAAATCAAATCTTTTAACTGGCCAACTCACAAACTGAAGACAAAGCCTATTGTTAAAACATATTCGCCTATAATATTAAATTCAACTCAGATACGTTTATAAAAAGTATATTACTAATTTTTCAGGTTATGAAAGAGAATGAAAGTTCTTTCAAAAATAAAGTGCTATTTATTTATTATAAAATATATTCAATTTTGGCAAATATAAAGCGAATGTCTAAACAAAAAAGTGCTGATGCAAACGCTTTTTTTCAATTTTACATTCTGGAAAAGTAAAGATTTCTTTTTGCTAAATCTTAAATATTTTTACTAAAATCTTCAATATTTTTCGAAAATAATTTTGTTTTTTTAGTATATTTTTTAAAAAAAACTATTTTAATTTCTCATTTTATATTTTTTTAATACTTTAAATTACATTCAAAATGAAAATCTCAGCGTTTTTCTTTATTTTCTTTGATCAGGCGGTTTCTTTGTTCTTTCCAGCCAATCAGAATGTTTTTTCGGCTGAGAGGCGGCTGACAGCCAATCACCGACAAGGTTCTTCTTTGTTTAGTTTTAAATGCAGTTTTTTTTAATTTTTTACTTGTAAAATAATTCGGAAGAGGGCACCATCTTACAGAACTTTTAAAAACCTAATCAATAACTGTCAAACGAATATTCTACCATTAAAACTAGCAGAATTAGAGTGATGTCAGATGTCGACAAGATGCCTTGTAAGAGGCGGTTAAAGAAGTAACTGAGATATTATTGATATTTTAGCTTATTTTTATTATTGGTTAGTTCCAATTATAAATTGCTATGTTTTCATTTTGTTAATTATATTGTTTTTGCAATGAATGCTGTCTTAAACATGGGTAATGCTTATATTTTTATTAATAATATGGCAATAATGAAAAATTAATATTTAAATATATTATATATTGCTTTTAGAGTAGTTATATTTATGCCATTACTTAGAATATTGTAATAGAGTGCTAAGCTTATATATAACAAACATTTTACGCATTGTAATTTTATAGTCCTCAGTGTATAGGTTATTGTGATACTAGATATTAAGATAAAGATAGCTTGGTTTGTTTTGGTAACATCTCAGATTGTTGATCATACATGTGTTTGGTGATTTTAATGTATTTATTTAGATATCAGTAACTATTATAATGACTTTTTGTCTTTTTAATAAATTATTCTGTTTAATACTAAACTATTTTGTTTCTTTTATTACTGACTATTATTTGAATTACAAAATACAAAATATTGATACACCAAATTAATAGATGTCTAAATATAATTTATGCTGGGCAAACTGGTCTTTTGTTTTAAGATTTATTATTAGCTGAGTTAATTTCATTTTGTAATTCATAACTTCTCAATATTTGTTTGTAATTGTGACTTTACTAGTAGGCTTAACTTTTTTCTTTGGTATTTTCTTATATTTATTAACCATATTAAATTACAATTTATTATAAGAAGAATTCTAGATGTATTATCTAATGGTCCCTTCTAGTAAAGTTACATATGGAACTATTTATCCATTACAATATATATATATATATATATATATATATATATATTATAATATATATATATATATATATATATATATATATATATATATATATATAGCACTGGGAACGTAATTCCTGATAATAGTGATGTACATTCATTGACAAAAAAATATCAAATTTAAAGTAAGATAGCTTCATACACCATGTATAAAAATGCTTTATAATATTCAATATATAAAATAATTTAGTTATTATTATCTTTTCATATTTATGCTTATATGTTGAACTATTTCCAACATTTAATTGAATTAGTAAATGTTAAAAAATTAAACTTAGCTGTATACTGACATTAACAGTCAATTTTTTCTGAAGACATTTAACAATTCGATTTGATGACAGAAAAAATCCAATATGCCATTACCACACATCTTCAGTTATTAAGAGAGATTGGCTTAGAAGTCATTTAAACAAAAAAAGTACACAAACAAAAATTTGGAAGTGATTAATGAAAATTAATTTTTATTATAATATCTATAACTTATTAAAAATTATCAGGAAGTTCAAAAATACCTTAAAGACATAATGATTAACCATTCAAGAGAACCTGCAATATTTAAGCATCAAAAATGCCAGATGACGTTGATCAGAAGTCTTTACTTCTTGGGTCTATCACTTTAATACATTTGCATATATATGTATAAATAGTAGTTCTTTGTTTATAAATTCAGTAAAAAGGTTCAAGTCCAGAGTGGACTATTATTATTACTATTGTTGTTTTTGTTATTGTTATAATGATTATTCTTGTTGTTATTGTTGTAGGGAATAGTGTATAATATTTTATAAATCTTCTTATGCAATAACATTAGTAAAAATCTCACATGATCACAGGTGGCAATACTGTATGGAGAGTTTTGCTCTGTTTAGTAAAAATCTCATTTATTTTGTCTCTCTGTAAAACTATATTCAGTATAAATAATATACAGTATATATATTATATTATATTATTATAATATCATTACATATATATATATATATATATATGAAGATTATAGAACACTATATATGTGATTTAATACATAATCTTATATACTTTTTAATATCTATAACCACATATTGTATGCAAAAGTAATAAAAAATAAAATATTACATAAATAAATATTGTTTTGACCATTTTTATACCATTATTGTCAAAATATCTCTAATATATAGAATGTAAATAGCTAACAGTAATAAAAATTCTTTACTATATCTTTCTAAAATTAAAATTGAAAAAATAAAAATGGAAAAATAAATATCCACTTTTTTATACTTGGGATGTCAAATCATGGAATTCATGGCACACTAATTAGATAGTTAATCCAAAATCATTATACATACTGAAAAAAAAAAGTAGTTATATGAATTCCTGTATTACTTTTATTAATTATGCAAATTTTAATTAAATTCGTAAATAATTTAGTTTTAGTTGCATTAAATTAATAACACATTTTAAATCTAAACTCTGTTTAAATCATAATACTTTAATTAAACTCATAAAATGTCCACAGACACTGCATTATCATCAACAAAGCTACTACAGTATACAGTTTACAGGAATACTAATTTCCTCATTATAAATATATATATCATTTAGAAAAGTATATAAATAATTATTAAGCAAATTAAAAGATGAATAATATTTTTTTTATATCTATTCATATAACTAACTATCTTTTCAATAACAAACTTCTCTTAAAAGAATCTTTTCAGACACATGCAAATTTTCTAGTAAATATATTTTCTTACAATATTGTCTTCACTTTCAATATATTTATAAATAATTTAATTTACTCTATCAAGTGTTTATCTATTTTAAAATCAATAAAATATGTATTAATCTTTTTTTCCTATTTTTTCACAATAGTTATTATTTTAATTTTATATTTTGACCAACTATATGATCTAAATCAGACTATTCTTCAGATATATATATATATATAATTTAGTTATAAGTCTACTTAAAGTCTTCTGTAATAGTTTATCTGTATGAGATAATAAACTAACCGGTCTAAAATCCACACATTTCATTAATGAACAAAATTCATAACCATTGTAAGAAAATACATTAGTTATAAATTGCACTGCAAACACTAACTACTCACTTGTTAGCTTCTATTTATAAAAATGGAAATTCATAAACTCTGTGAGGTTTTCTACCTTCGAATACCATTATTACTTAATTCTTTTATTCGCTTTTTTTTCCAATTAACGTATATAAAGAATTATATCTTATTCATATAAATCATATATATATATATTAGAACATCTATATTTTTTGCAAGGTTTACTTTTTCATCATTTCTGATCCCTGCATTTTTTTATCTGAATTGTTTTATTCATTCTCTAATTAGTCTTTCCTATTCTTATCTATTATATCAATTTATTATTAAATCTTCTAATATACAAAATATATATATATACCTTACTTTTTTTACCATTTTATTAATCAATTCATAATTAAACAAAGATCCTTTGTTGTTGTTGTTGTTGTTGTTTTCTTTTATAAACTTCTGACATTATTTTTATAAGTATGATGTTATAGGGGGTTCGAACTCAGACTTTCACACATCCTCAACCCATCCATGCTATCTCATACTGCTGATACACTTGATCATACACATGTACAAAAGATAAATAATCGCCAATATACGTATTTTTTGCTAACTATCTCATACCGCTGATATACTTGATCACACACACACACACATGTCGAAAAGATAAAAAATCACCAATATACGTATTTCGTGCTAAAGAGTGCTGGTTTATCACGGAATACGTATATTGGCGATTATTTATCTTTTCGACATGTGTATGAGATAGCATGGATGGTTGAGAGTCGTGTGAAAGTCTGAGTTCGAACCCCTATTTAATGAATGATTATAAAACCCAATATTTAAAGTAAAAAACAAAAACAAATGAATGTAAAGTATTTTGAAATAATTATAAAATAAAATGTAATAAAATACTATGAAAAAAAAATATTGTAATAAAATCAAAAAGTGCTTTTTTAATTCGGAGTTTGTATAAAGTTTTAATACTAGAAATAATTTATTTGAGCCATTATCAATGGATATGGAACTCCAGAAACTGCCACCTAACCATTTCCCTTTATCCCACAGAGCCATAGTCTGAGCATTGGAAGCAACTAAGTGAAGGTACAAACTGTGGACTTGAGTTCCAGAGTCTGAAATTCTACTTTTGCATTAAAAGTTGCAGAACAAACCATAATTATATACACACATAACATGTTAAATTATTTTAGATATTTTCCAGGTTACAAAAAATAATAATGATGAAAGTATTATCAATAGTAAAATAAAAATACATTTTAACTCATTTCAGTTTTAATTATTTAGAGATATAAATAGCATCTCTCCAATTGCCTTTTTAATGTCGACAGTAAAGAAGGCATTATTTTCCAGTCTAGCTATCTATAAGTTTGTGAGAGTTCTACTGACTTTTTTCTTATTTTTCCAATTATTAAGAATATGTAAGCGCACCTTTATTAATCTATAATTTAATGTATAATTGAGTGAATGAAATATTAAGTCTGTTTAATTAAAAACTTAAAAAAAACATTCAAGTTATGTCTGTATTTATATCCCAGATCATAGACATGTTAGGCAGATATGTTAATCACAATGCTCTGCCACAAATATATGTATATAAAATGACACAAGAAATAATATTCTAGGATGTATGAAAGACAATCTCGCGCATTCAAACATGTGCAAATTGAGTCATCAACTGCTTCAACTTTTGCACACAACTTACATATACATGTACGTCTATTTTAAAACACTGAAGCTATACCTTAAAAGAGAAAAAATAGTTTGGGATTTGCTTCAAGTAGGGTAATTTTAAGTCTCGGAAATCAGCAATATACTATATATTTCTGAAGCATAAGAGCAATTTCAAATCAGACAATATATATAAAATTAATGTAAATAAAACTGATAAAAGTATAATACCTAAAAAACAAATTATATAGATAATTTATTACCGAAAGAAGACAAAAAGGTAAACATTGTTTTAGGCATGGTTAAAGTTGTAATTACTGGCATAGGAAACATCTTAAGCAAATAGTATTTAAGAAACACATAAATACTCGGAAAATATTGTCAAAGATGGCTTTAGTATTAAATTCATCTAATATAATGTTAAATGCATCCCCCTAGAGTTGTGAATAGAAAATCACTCTTTTTGTATATAAATACAAATCTGTAAGTAAATATAATAAATGCGCGTGTTCAAACACATTTTAAAGTATATATTACAAACATATATATATGACTGACGGCTAGACCACCTACATATTAATGCAACTGTATGTTTAAAATATAAGTCGCTAATTATAAATGTCTCTTTCTGCATATATATTTTACAAATATAAATGTCTACCTTTGATACACATATGTATAGAAGTGTAATATTGCGCACATAAATATAGGAATGCGCATAAATACAATATATTCACACAGAAAAATATAACTTTAAATACGTATATATACATACCTATGTGCATAAGTGCATACACAGATTTAAATGGCTATTAATTTTTAGGTTATAAAGCAAGGAATATTTATATAAAACAATTATTATTTTAGATATTTGTAAACAACTTTTTTTTCCCCTTTCAACAATAAATTGTAAAATTTTGTATATTAATTTTTAATTAAGACTTAGTTATAAACTTGTATTGTTAAACATAATTTCAATATATTTTAAATATTTTTCAAAAACTGGATATATATATATCTGTATAAGTGTTTTATATTCTAAATTATATAATTATTTATTTACATTTTTTAAAAATCACTTTTGTCTTTCTATTTTTAATTCTTTTTTTTTTTCTAACTCATAACCTATTTACATTAGGAATAAGAATTTATGTTTTAATTATAATAAAAATTATAAATTATTTTAATAAATCCTCATAAACAAATATATTGCAAAATGATGACATTTGCTCTTAAAACCTGAAATGTTAGTTATTTTATTATGTAATTAATTATTATAATTAAAATATCACTTTTTAATATACAAAATTTTTGAACCAAGATCTACACAAATGATTACGTTTAGGAATACATTTTAGAATATGCATCCCTCCCTACTCCACTTTTCAAAAAAAAAAATCTAAATAAAATTTATGATTAATATTAATTGAAATAGTCTCGCCCTAGCTTTTTTATTTTTCAAAAGAAAAAAAAATATTCAGAGAATTATTATTAATAAAGTATCGAAAGTCGTACAACATTTTATAACTAGCCAGAGGTCAGTTCTAGATCCAATTACCGACATACGCCTTTACGAGCTGCCACAATAAATTTTACGAAGAAAAAAAAGTTTTTTAAAACATTTAATTATTTTGTGAAAGCTCATTTCAAAATCAATGCAAAGTACTGTTTTTTAACATTTCTTTTCTTAAATATGTTAATTACAATAGATTGCAATATCGTTTTCTATCGGATAGGCGAGCACATGTGTTTCGGGTAATCACCATAACGGTTCAAGGCTAGCCAATTCAGTTAGTATCTCTGCTACATGACATCATGTAATAAATTACCACAAGTTTTACTGATTTTTTTTTTTACATCTATTAGAACAATTTTTAATTAAATAGGAGCTAATCAGATGAAATGTTTGGATCAAAATACGTTTAAAGCTGTAGGTAAACAATATAACGTTATTAGATTTTTTTTTTTTCAAAATAAAAGAGCGAATACGGTATTAAGATTTTTATTTTCCCATAGAACACCCATATCTTTTATTTTTCACACAAATAAAACAAGGATTAATAGGATAAGTAATGTTTTCAAGCAATAACTACTCCGAGCAAATAAATCCAGTAATTTAAAGATATGTTGTTATAAGCAACCATTTAGAAAAAAAAAAAATTACGAAGTCGGAGGGAAATTTATTAACGGTCTTAAAAAAAAAAAATATGGCTAAAATAAAGCCACGATTTGAATTACATGATTGCGTGAGGGGAGGGGAGCATAAACAAGATAAAGTTTTATTTTGGTTCAATAAATAAAATTAAAAATTCTTTACTTTGCATAGTTATCTCAGTAGATATGAAAGAGAGCATAAAAAATGTAAATAAACACATTGAGCTCACGCATCATGGGAAGGATGAGGAAATTCAAATATCGGAAGATATTAATAATATACAGAGAAATAACATTTATGAACTGATTTACAAAAATAAATAAGGAAATCGTTGAAACAAAATCATTTTTAGCATGATAATTATGAATTTATTAATATAGAATATATATTTAATTCTTATAACGTTCAACATTTTTATACAAAAGGGGGGAAGGGGTGGGGGACAATTTTTTTTTTTTAAAAAAAATCACCCTCAAAATGAACAGACGACACGGAGGTAAAAAAAAATTCTGGGGAAACCCCACACTATTAAGTCTGTATGGCATACGTTGAACTGCGTCAGAAATATAAAAATTGTTTTGTATGTTGACAACCATAGTATTTTGTTTAAAAATTAAATATATATTCCTAATAAGTTTATAACTTTATGTATATTTTTATAGATGAGTATGAGAAAGAAAGAGAATATAGTATACATATGTAAAATTGTAAACACATGTTCCAACAAATCCGTAAATCTATTAAAAATCACAGCATTTACATTAATTGTATGTAATCAGTATATTCATTGGAGTGTATCACTAGCAGCACTCATTTAGCAATCTGGAAGGACAAACGACGGTGCAATCCCCTTTTATGCGCGAGTCGAAAATGGACAAGTTACAGAATAGTAAGGTCACGTTAAAAAAAAAAAAATCAAGTAGCGATGTCAGAGGGGAAAATTAAAACGACACTCACCTCACAGAGATTTTCCGTTACCTTTCAAACACTACCAAACCATAGAGCAGATTATAATCCTATATACTAAGCATAAGACACTGTTTACTCCAGGATATACAAAAACTGCTTATTTTTTTTTTTACTCACCATCTCTTCTTGTTGTACCATTGACTGTACGAAGCATTGTGGGGGGGAATACGTACTACCGGAAAATGATTCCTATAATGTCGTAAATATTTTATAATTTTTTACGACAATTGTGATAAATGTTTTTTTTTTTTTTTTAATTGGTAAAGCAATCTATAGTGAGCATAAATTAACACGCGCGCACTGTGATATACATATATAAATACTTAGTTTTATATGTATCAAAATATTGTTTCATAAAAATCCAAGTTATTTCAAATCCTTAGTTTTGAATCCTGATAAATGAATGTTAAGGCAGGTGAAGTAATTAGACTAGATTAAGTAAGTATGCGAATAACATTTGCTGCTCACCAATAATTGTAGTTTGTTAGTACTCCAATATTTAAAAAAAAAGATAAAGATATATACTACGATAGCAACACTAATATGAGCTGCCGTCTCTTTCACCAATGCTGAAGCTGTATCATATAATAATTACAATTATTTTATTTTGATAATAGATCAATATTTAACTGATCAGATTAAACTGGAATCTTTATTGCACACATACACACCCAGACTCGGCAGATATCCATTTACCTACCAATAATTACATTGCTAATTAATTTGGCTTTGAACTAACCACTTGAAAAAAATAATACACTTTTTTAAAAGAACAGGCAATCACTCTTTTGAGTTGCATCATTACTTAAGTAATTTTATCATTAAGATGCATATAAATATATAATTCTAAAATTTATCATATATTGTAAAAAAAAAAATAATGCATGCGTATTAAAAGTATTTTTATTTAAATAAATCTCATATTTAATATATATAATTAAATAATACGACTGTATACACGCATAATATTTACTACAACCACAAAAAAATATTATGGCCTAAATATTAAGTCATCATGGATAAGCAACAACACTTGGTCATTATTAGCAATAATTTATCACTGCGTCCACTTTTAATTAAATTTAAAATACCATATCATGTTAGAGTTATAACATAATCTACTTGATAGGAACTTAAATAAAAATTTAATTAATTATATATAACAGTTATAAAAGAAATAAAAATACAATTAAAAACTGATCCTCTAGTTTTTTTTCTTTTTCTTGATATATATGTTTATGATTTTTATTTCATTATTTGAAACTTTATCAATAAAAAATAATAATTATAACATAAGTGTGTACTTCTTTGGACCACTAGAGGGCAGCATTAAATTCTCTATATTTACAGATTCTGTATTTTTCTTGCTCCTCATCCTTGCAACTGAACCGTGATTTTGAAAATTAACTATGTAACGTATGATGAATTGTTGAACGGGGAGAAAATAGTTATAAACATGTATGATATATAAACGCACAGAGACAAGTATATGTATTCTATATCTATATTAAAAAAGAAGTGCTAAATTAATTTTGCAATAATATTGGCAACTGGTGGCAAATTATCATCAAATTCAATCGGGTGATATCGTTTGATTATAATTACTCTGCTATTTAGATTGTATATAGTAATAATAAAAACACATTTAAGACGAATAAAACTTTTTTTTTTTGCTAGATATAAAATAACATGTATTTTTTGCTGTCTTTCATTTAAAAATATTATATATAATCCTTCACATTTTGAAATGTAAATTTATTTTGTAATAACATATAATGAATTTGTACAGAAATAAGTAGTTTATTAATATATGTGTATTAAGTCGATAATTGAAGAAACACAGAAATAAACTAATCGAGTAATTGGTAGGTAAGAGGCAAAAAAAAACTCTCCCAACAATGAAAATTATTAATATTACTATTTTAAAAATATCAGTTTTATGCTGCATTGCTAAATATAGGTTAATTAATATGTCTATAAATTTTATTATTATATCATTTCCGTTAATATGCCCTAATAGGTGTATATAATCTTTTATTATTATTATTTTTTAAGAATATGTTTTTTATGCACTTTTTGTTAAGGGGAAACTAATAAAACAATCACAAATGTATATCTTTCAAAAATATTATATACAAATTTAACTAAAGTGTATATACATATAAATGTCTATCAATTATAGCCCATATATTGTTTAAACCTGTACATATATATTAGTTTTAGAGATGCAAATTCGGATTAAATATATATATATATGCATTTATTTATTTCATCACAATTGATAATCTCTGTTATATTTCAACGTTTACTTAGATAGGTAGGTAGGTAGGTAAGTAGATAGATAGATAGATAGATAAATAGATAGATAGATAGATAGATAGATAGATAGATAGATAGATAGATAGATAGATAGATAGATAGATAGATAGATAGATAGATAGATAGATAGATAGATAGATAGATAGATAGATAGATAGATAGATAGATAGATAGATAGATAGATAGATAGATAGATAGATAGATAGATGGATAGATGGATGGATGGATGGATGGGTGGATGGATAGATAGATAGATAGATAGATAGATAGATAGATAGATAGATAGATAGATAGGTAGGTAGGTAGGTAGGTAGATAGATAGATAGATAGATAGATAGATAGATAGATAGATAGATAGATAGATAGATAGATAGATAGATAGATAGATAGATAGATAGATAGATAGATAGATAGATAGATAGATAGATAGATAGATAGATAGATAGATAGATAAAATATCCATAAAAGACTTCTAAATATTTTTTTGCTTGGTAAAATATCAACGTCAATATTGACTTGGTATAGTTTCTTCTTTTGTTATTTTATATAAGGTAACATTATCATATTGTTAAAAACTGACTTGATTCCTCTAAAATGATGTTATTAATTAATACAAGATCCAGAGATGTAAAAAACTATTTAATGTTTATGATAATATAACTTTAAAAAATTAAGATGCTAGAATAAATTTTGCTTAGAGAATACCAAAGTAAATGTTGCATCTAATGGTTATAGTACATAATATTTAATTATTTTTACTTAACATAGGGGTTAGGTGCTAACACAAACGCACTCACATATATACATCTGCATTTTATTTCCAACTAAAAAACTCTCATCTATTATACTAATTAACGATGCTAAGCATCATCCTTCTAATTATATTATTATTAGTAATAATGCTATTTGAGTAAATTAGTATGCTTTGATTTTTGTTTAGCAAAATAATTACATGAACAAGTTTTATACTACTTGATAATGTTAGCATTTAGCAACTTCTTCATAAATTCATTTTAAATACATCTATTTGTCAGTCTTTTAAATGTTTTTTTTTTTTTTTAACATTTATATACATAATGCATATTTTGGTGGCTGCAGAAGTTTTATATTAACTATAATATTAAAAGATGTAATAATTATATTTATAAAGCACATACACTTACTTAAAGTAATATTTATTAAGGCTATAACCTTAAGACTATGTGCCTAAAAAAAAAAAAAACGAAAGTAGGGACCTCTGCAAATCTTTAACACAAGATTTATTTAAAAGACAAAAGCGGCAACTCTTATCTAAACCTACTTTCTAAATAAATAGGAGAATCTAAAGTATTTTGATTTGACAGCTAATCTTTCGATTTACAACGAATCAGTGTTGAAATCTTATGCTTAGAAATCTATTAAGATAATATAAAGTTGTCTTTTAAATAAATCTTGTGTCAAAGATTTGCAGATGTTCCTACTCAAATATTAATATTAAAAGGTGTAAAATTCATCTTTTATGTTATATTTTTTTAGATATATTTTTGTATTCATTACCCTTGTAAAATTTGATTTTATGCAATGCTTTAAATCATATTTTAACCATTGATTTGTAAATCAAAAGCTGGAAGCAATCTAAAAAAGTTGCCCTAAGTGCTTTTTAAGGATGCAAAAATCAAAGTTAAATTACCTCCATTTTTTAAATAACAGTTTTCCCACTTTATAGTTGTGTGACTTTAAAACAGCAAATAATATTGGAATCATAGAAATTATAATAACAAACACTTTTGCTATAAATAAGCAATAGAAATCCTTTTTGTCTTGAACACTACTTAATATTAAAAAGATAAAAGTGAATTATGGGCTTAGAAACAGTATAACAATTCTCCCATATTATATTAGAACTATATTGTTTATTTTATGGTCAGTGCATTGATACTCATATAATCAACATAGAGTGAACTGAGACCCTTTCCCTATAACTAATAATAGTTAAATACCTTGAATATCTGGGGGGTAAATCTAAACTACTTGTAATACAAAAAAAAGTTCCAAGGCTCACCCAACCAACTCAGATTTGAACTCTAAGAAATATGCAAAAAAGCAGTTACACTAATCACTATACCATGAGACCTTCTTATTAATGTTGATATGGAGTGGAAATTAAATATATTTATTAATTTACATTACAACAAATTTTTCATTCTGCTTTGAATATTCTCATGGTTGAATCTGTCAAATAAATACATAATTGAATGGTATTGCTGTTTGACAATTTATAAATATTTGAGCTCTGGAGTTGTCAGAATTGAAATCATATTGAGGATACCCCAAAATCTAGCACTCTGCCACTGCTCTAAACTACTAATTTTAATCCCAATTTCCAAGCTTGAAACCTTAATTGACTTGTTTTTTCATTCTTGAGATTTAAAATGTTTATATAAGTTTTAAAATAGCTACAATTCAATTGATTTTGATGATTTAAATATTTAAAAATTTTGTTAGATATCATTACCAATTTCTGAATTATCACAACACTAATTTTTTATAAGATTTAATAAAAGTTCAACTTCGAGTGAATTTCATTGCCAAAAATTAGTTTAACAATTTTTGCATTTGATTTTCTTTCTCTGATTTTTAACTAATTGTTTATTAAATATATGGTTAGTTGTTCAGTCAAACAAGCCATTTGCTTAACAACAACCATTAATACCTAACCATTTCTCATACCTTCATGCAAAGAACTTTATCTACTAACATATTGTTATGTATTTGGCCATTAGTGAAAAGACTAATTTTTGTTTTCATTCTAGAAATTAAATTGTCTAACATAAATTTAGATAATTTTTTTATTCTTTTATAATTTTATTTATGTAAAATATTTTTTTTTTTTAGTGTAAAATTGGCCTATTTGTTTACCATTTGCCATGTAATCTAGAGCACACAACTTTTTGTCCCCTCTTACATAGTGGGCTAACAATTTATATTTTTTACATGTTCAAATTACCACACTTTTGATATCTTGCAATTATTTAGTCAGTGAATCATATTGTAGATACAGATATATCTAAATGTATGTCACACACTGAGATATGTATAACATATCCAATATATATATATATATATATATATATATATATATATATATATATATATATATATATATATATATATATATATATATATGAATACATACTTAAATGTATGCAACCAAATTGACTAATCAAATTGCTTACAAACTTGTTAATGTCTTGTGTAGTCACATGTGTCAATGCATAAGGCAATAACAACTATCTTTTGATATTTGTCCTGTAAGTAGAAATTCTTCCAGTGACCCAGAAAATATAACTTCAGTCCAATCCCTTACATTGAAAGTATGTATTATATATATATATATATATATATATATATATATATATAATACATATATAGGAAGATGTGTGTGTATATATATATATATATATATATATATATATATATACACACACAAAACAATAATAAAATACAGAAAGAAATTACTTGGGTATAGAATTACTTTAATATTTCAACTAAAGGACTGGTTTTCATAAAAGAAAAAAATATATACATATAACAAAATAACAGTGTTCAAAAATAACATATTTGATACAAACCTTATTGGTTTAAAAAAATTTACAAAGGAAATTTTACCAACCAATGACAAATGTATTTCAATGTACAATGTATTTTTTAATTTAAATTAAGTTTGCAGTCTTTTGTGCTGTTTGGTTAGTACATAATACAATTTTGTTTTTGTTTTGTTTTTTAATGTACATTGAATTATATTTCTCATTGATTGGTTAAATTTTCTTTGTAAAATCTTTTAATTAACCCATTAGGGTTTTTTTTGTCAAATATATTATTTTTGAACACTGTCATTTTACTATATATATATATTTCTGATGAAATCCAGTTCTCTACTTGAAATATTAAAGTAATTTTATACACAAGTAATTTTTTTCTGCATTTTATTACTTTTTGTATATATTTCCTTTAGTTAGATTTTTTATATATTTATAACCTTTAGCTTGATAAATTCAAATTTTAATGTACTATTAATAAGTAAAAATATATGTAGGTATAAGTGTATTCAAATTTTGAAAAACAAGCAAAAAAACATAAATAATGAATAAATATATATATATATATATAGTATAGAATTTATAATTACTTATATGTAGGAATTTCGGTAACTAAATGAAATTAAAAAAAAATAATAATAGTCTTATGAAAAGGAATTGCATTAAAAAAAAAGAAAAGGAAAGTCCAAATCCCAATATTTTTTTAAAAAATCAGTTTAAAAATTGGTTCACTTCTCCTTTAACACATTGCTAGAGTGACAAAATTAACTAAAAAGTTTTGTAGTCAATTTTTGACTAATTATTGTAATTTCTGTGTGTGTTTGTGTGTGACAGTTAAATCAAATGAATATTATTATTATTATTATTATGCTCAATCTCATCTGAGACTACCAACTCCGCCAAGTCGTATAGGACGTTTATATATATATATATATTCAAACAAGACAACTTAATCCGTATTTTTTTATTAGGACGTTTATATATATATTTTCAAACAAGACAACTTAATTTATATTTTTTTATTAGGACGTTTATATATATATTCAAACAAGACAACTTAATTTGTATTTTTTTATTAAAATGCATAATCTCTCAATTTTTTGAGGGATATAATAGAAACTTATGACAGTTTTTTTTTTAAAATAAACCCGTATAACTCTACTGAAGAATACTAGATGTTAGAATACTATAATCATAGGTTAATCTCTAGTCGTTGCTAATGAATGTAACTACGGATTATAATTTTCTTAATACAAATTATATTTACATTCCAATTTCGAAGCTACATTGTAATCTTTAATGAGTCCTTATCATTAACATTACTTATTCATTTATTTATAGATGTGCACGCAAATGCGCATGTGCAAATTCTACTCATGTCATAATCATCATCAGATTTTAATGATATAGATAGCTGAAGAGTTAGAGGATGAACAAGATAGTTTGAAGATTTGAAATCTGAGCAAGGCTAATATATGTATGTCCGGGAGATGATAATCTGGACCAACTGTTGAGTGCTGGTTCGGCATGAAATATATGTATTGGAGATCATATATCGTTTTCACATGTACGTGGTCATGCGTATCGGTTATATAAGATGGAGTGGATAACTGTAGGGAGTTAAAAATTCTAAATTCAAATCCCTTCTAACTTCTCTCATCATATGTAATTTGTGATGTGAAAAAAAAAATTGTATATTATCAAATGTTATTCTTTTTTTTTTAAGTGTCATAGCATCGGCCGGGAGGCGAACCCGTAACCCGGGCAACTGCCTGCTAGTGCAAGGCAGTCGCGCTGATCTCTCGACTACCAATGGAAGACAAATGTTGTTCTTTAGTTATGAGAATTTCACATGCATAAGTATATATATTTATACATACTTATCTATAAAAGACGTATATGAAAAGGTATTTATTAAAAATGAAAATGCCTACTTTTTGGATATATATATATCCACTTTATTTAGAAGAAAAAAACTGAAACTACTATATAATTATAAAATAAAATTTCTATTTTTAGAAAACTGATGTCAAATTGCTGGAAATATTAGTAAACATTGTAAATTTAAAAACTACAAGGAATTTTTGTGAGAAGCAATACATGAGGTTTTTTTTGTTTGTTTGTTTTATATGTCAAATGCGTTGACCGGGTGCTTGGAATGCAGCTATGCTAACCGCTAGGCCACCAACATTAGCTAATATTGCAATGAGATAAAATCCAGAGTCAGAGAATGTTGATTATAATATCATTCAAGAAAACAATGGAATCTTTTTTAAAAAAAAAAAATTAATGGTGATAATTTGCTTTGAATGTATATTGATTTACTTAGTGAAGGGGAAAGCTTCCCATTCTAGGACTGCACTAAAGTAGTCAGGTGTAATTTGACGCTTGGATGAGCCAACATTAACAAAGTATTTTTGTTATTCATCTGTACAATTTTATTATGTCAATAAATATATATTTTTAAAAACTATACTGAATATCTCCTACTTGATTCACATATAATAGAAATACCAATAATTTTAACTTTCTCATCGGATTTTTAAAAAAAAATAGCCAAAAGGCTGAGCAAAGTAGAAATTGACAAAAAGTAATTACAGTACTCATTAAAAAAATAAAGTAAAAAGATCAAAAACTATCTGACTAATTAAAAACAACTAATCCTAGCTCAAAGTTATTAACTAAATAAATTATTAACACTTAAGATTAAAATATAATAATACGACTATTGTATAAAACAAAACAAATGCAATAAAAAAAGAAAGTTATTGTACAATTATCTATAGAGCTATTAAATGGATAATATATAAATAATCCAATAAACTTTTATCATATTTATTGAAAACATTTGAGCCAACAACATGAAGGATGTCATATATAAGATAAGAAAATTAGAAAACTAATATATATATATAATTTATTTTTAACTATAATATAAATATTTTTTTTGTTTTAAGATAAACTCTATCTCCTAAGACACTGAAAAGAAAGTTGTATAATAAATATATCTCTTAAAACCAGTAAATAAGCTATATGAAATAAAAAATAATATACTCACCTGTTCTGCCCATGATTTGATGTTTGAGTAAAGAGTGGATGAAACTTTGGATATTTTTTCAATCATTAGCAGCCTTTTTTCTTTCAAATAACTGATCTATAAACAATCCAACCAACCTTTAAAAATATACACTCACTTCACAACTTATATAGATAATAATCCACTCTCCCCATTCAAAAATATAAATAATTTTTATTTAAATTATTATTTAAAAAATGATCTTGTCTAAATATTTTTTAAAAAAAGTCATTTTTAATGTACAAATTGTCTACAATCTTTAACATAAGGACTGATACTTTTGTGTTGGATATTGCAATCCATTCAAAGTATATTATTCTACTTTTCAAAATTGTACTTAATAAATGTGTTTATCTTTAAGATAATAATTTCGCCTCAAATATAATCATTTTAAATATTTTGTTTAATAAATACCTAAAGTATGTATTTTTTTTTTTTTAAATTATATCATCATTTTCCATTATTTTAGCTGAAGGGTCCATTCTGGTTATTTTCTTTTTCATGCCGCTTGTTATCTATTTCTATTTTTTTATTATTATTATCTCTTAGAATCTAAGTTATGTTTCAATCACTCATCTATTATCATTTTTGCAGCAATATCATAAAACAACCACATATCATCGGTTATTCTTTTACTGATGGATAAGATATCTATTAATTTTCTGACCATTATTTTAATTGTTTAATATTTCCTTTAATTCTACTTTTTTTCCATGTTTTGCTGATAGTGTTGTACTTTGTTTTGTTTTTTCATGTGTCAAAGCATCGGCCTGGAAGCGAACCCGAGACAACTTCTTGTAAGGCAGCTATGCTAACCACTCGGCCATCAACGCTTGACTAGTTTTGTACTGTTTTTTTGCATTCCTGGCAAAAATATTTGTAAAAAGAAACGCATGATCTGTCAAATCTAGATGATATAAGTGCTTTCGATTTATTTAGATTATTTCTGCTTTTTATTCACAATGCATTTTTGATTTCTTTTAATAAAACATTTTTTTTCCAATAAGAAAAATTAAAACTTATTTGCATATATATATATAACCATTAGAAAACAGTCAATACTTGGACAATCCCAATATACATAACAAACAATAATTTATTTATATTAATTCTAATATTCTCACGGATAAATGACGAATTCGTAATATTATTTCCGGGAGCTTCCGTGTAATAAAAATATAATAGCTAAATAACTGCAGTTTGAGTACAATAACAAGTTCCTTCCTCAGAACATTACATGGAGAGTTTTTCCTGTTTTAATAGCATTACTTGTTATTGTACTCAAATATCAGTTATTTAGCCATTATATTTCTATTATGCGAAGTTCCCGGAAATAATACTATGAATATATATATATAGAAACAATCTCCCCCCCCCCTCATTTAATACCAATGTTGATTACTTTGCTACTTTTTTCAAAATTATCTTCATTGACATTTCTTAGAAAATATCTTGCATGCATTATTTTAATAATATTTTTTATATTCTAATAATGTTATCTTTTCTACAAAAATGTGTTTAACTACCATGGTTGTACAACTAAATCATTAATACACTTAATCATACCAATAGTAATTTTCCGTAGCTTAATCAGCCCTTGACCATTTATTTTTACTTCATTTTCATAAGATTTTATATTTATATATGAATAATGAGGTCCCATACTATCATTAAAATAAATATTTTTAATATTTATCTTAATTAAGGGTCTGTTTCATGACTTCACATCCTTTTTAAAATACACATTCATTTGAAATACAATAGCATCTAATTAAGGATAATATACATATAAAAAATTACACCAAATTTAGCATTAAAAAACTCACCAAAAACTGACTAATTTATTTTTTTAGCTTTTGATATATGTATATGTCCTGGATAATTTAGAGTAATAGTGAGACTTAGCTAAAGTTTATTGGATGAATATCTGTGTATATATTATAATGTAAAACACAATATATATATATAGTCAAGCATTGGTGTCCTAGTGGTTAGCATAGTTGCCTTCCAAACAGCTGGCCCGGATTCGCTTCCCGGTCAACGTATTTTACATATGAAAAAAAAAAACACACCCACACAATATATATATATATATGTGTGTGTGTGTGTGAAATTGCCTTTAATATAGCCCAATTCTACTTTTCTCTCAGTCACAGAAAAACAGAATAAAATATTACCTATTAGGCTCACCAAGTGACAAACAAGTTGTAAAGATATTATGTATGTTTCCATTTTGTTTCTTATCATATAATTAGGAATACATAAATACTTATTTATCACTCAATAATAGATAGATAGCTACATTAACTTTCAGTTGATTAGCTGAAAAAAAAGGATTAATTAAAATTGATTAAATTTTTGAATTATGCCAAATCCATAATCAAATTTTAACTCAAAAGATATATGTGCAAATACAAGTATATTGGAAATACAAGTGGATTCATTATAAATAAAAAGTGGAAGAACAATATTGTGGAGATTGATGGTGTATTGGACAGAGTGGCAAGATTAGTTATACAACTTAATAGCAGATACCAAATGCAGATAATTCAGGTTTATGCCCCAACAAGTTCTCATAGTGATGAAGTAGTAGAAGATTTTTATATGGGTGTACAAAAGGCTTTTGATCAGAGTAAACAACATTTTAAAATTGTTATGGGAGACTTTAATGCTAGAATTGGTAGACAAATGAAAGATGAAATTGCTGTAGGTAATTTTGGTTATGGTAATAGACATGAGAGAGGACATAGACTTGTGGAGTTTGCAGAAAAAGAAAAACTTTATATTATGAATTCATTTTTTGAGAAAAATGTTAAAAGGAAATGGACATGGAAGCATCCAAATGAAGGTACAGCAGAATTGGATTATATTTTGACTAACAGGAAATACATAATTCAAGATTGTAATGTTCTTAATAAATTTAGCACAGGAAGTGATCATCGATTAGTAAGGTGTAAGTTACGTGTTAATGTAAAACTAGAAAGACAAAAATTATTAAGAAAAACAATATTTACAGTTAATATTCCTAATCTTCAGAAACATTCTAATGAATTTAAATTAGAACTTACAAATAGGTTTCAAGTGTTAGGAGATTTTGAACATGATACAGATTTGAATGAAATTAATATAAAAATAACTGATACACTTTTAAAAACTGCAACAAACATAGCTGGTAGAAAAAAGCAGCAATTGACTAATAAAATTTCTACTGAGACTAGAGAATTTATGAAGAAAAGAAGGAATATGAAGATATACAAAAATGATGCATTAAAAAGAATTGAATATCTCAAATTTTGTAAAACGGTACGGAAAAGAGTTGAAAATGATATAAGAAAGTATAACTGTGAAACAGCAAGGAAAGCTGTAGAAGAAAATAAAAGTCTCAAAAATGTTAAACAACATTTTGGTATTGGTAGGAAATTTATATCTGCAATAAGAAAAAAAAGATGGAATTATTACTAAAAAGAGAGATGACATCATGAAATTTAATTGGTAGAAGATTTTTATCAAGAATTATATAGTAATAAAGAACAAGTACCTCCTATATCTATTACATCTTCCGGACTGCCCAGAATTTTAAATGAAGAAGTGAGACATGTAATTAAGTGTATGAAGAAAGGAAAGGCTCCAGGAAATGATGGAATTATAATTGATATATTAAAAGAATCAGGTGAAGAAATAGAAACAATTTTAGCAAAGTTATATACCAAATGTCTAAATGATAAAGATGTACTGGAAGATTGGAAGAATGCAGTAATAATATTAATATTTAAAAAAGGTGATAAAGAAGATATTAGAAATTACAGACCTATCAGCCTTTTATCAGTTTTATATAAAATTTTTACCAAGATAATTATAACTCGTCTACAGAGAACTTTGGATTTCCACGAACCAAGAGAACAAGCTGGATTTAAAAGTGGTTTTAGTACAATAGATCATATCCAGGTATTGAGAGAAGTCATAGAAAGGACAAACGAATATGAGTTGTCATTATGTTTTGGATTTGTAGATTATGAAAAGGCATTCGATTCTATACACATTTCTTCAGTAATTAAAGCATTGGATCATCAAGGTATAGATCCAGGATATTGTCATATTTTAAAGAATATTTATAAAAATGCAACAGCAACAATTAGATTACATAATGATACTGAAAAAATCAACATTGAGAAAGGTGTAAGACAAGGTGACTCCATATCTCCAAAACTCTTTACAGCAGTGCTGCAAGAAGTATTTTGTGGATTAAAATGGGAAACTAAAGGAGTGAAAGTAAATGGAGAGTATTTAAGTCATTTAGATTTCGCAGATGATGTAGTTGTTTTTGCAAATAATGCTTCAGAGCTGCAGGAAATGTTGCAGGAGTTAGCAGATGAGAGTAGAAAAGTAGGACTAAAGATAAATGTTAAAAAGACTAAAGTAATGTCTAATCGATTTGCTCAAAATATGAAAATAAAGATTGATTATGAAGAATTAGAAGAAGTTAACAGTTACAAATACCTTGGTCAGATTATTAATACAGATGGAAACATAATGGAGGAAATTAATCATAGAATTAAACTTGGTTGGAGTGCTTTTGGTAGAAATAACTTGATACTAAAAGGAAATATGCCTATGTGTTTGAAAAGGATGGTATTTAACAAATGTGTTTTACCAGTTCTTACTTATGGATCTGAGACTTGAACACTTAATAGAAGAGAAATACAGAGACTTCAGACCACTCAAAGGAGTATGGAGAGATGTATGTTGGGAGTAACAAGAAGAGATCGAAAACGCAATGTATGGGTAAGACAACAAACAGGTGTTACTGACCTTATTGAAAAAATTAAAAGATTGAAATGGAGTTGGGCTGGACATATTGCTAGAAGAGATGATAATAGATGGACAATTGAAATTTTAAACTGGATTCCAAGAGATTGTAAAAGACCCAGAAAGAGACCACATGTGAGATGGATGGATGAAATAAGAAAATGTGCAGGGGTGTTGTGGAGAAGAGAAGCTAAAGATCGGAGAAGATGGATTAAACTTGGAGAGACTTTCACCCTGCAGTGGATTGATAATGGTTGATGATGATGATATGCCTTTATGCAATTTAGACAAAAGTAAGATTCGTATGAGCTAAAAAAAAATTTAATACAGATAGATAGAGGAGTAGATGGATAAGAAGTTATTAATTCTGTTAAAACTAATTTTAAAAAATAAATTACACTTTTTTTTTTAAAGTTTCAAAAATAAATTACACTAGTACCTCTAATTTCTAAGAGTAATAATTTTATAAAAAAATTGAATGTTTAAGTATTAATCATTATTGCTGTTTTTCGTAAATCTAATCACAAAATATTTTTATTGTAATTAGTTTTAATCACTAAGACTATTTATAATAAATAACGAAAATGTACTTATCTTTTCAGCTGCGCTAAATTTAAAATATAGTATATTTTGAATACTAATATCTGCAATTGTAACATTCAGTGATTGAATGTTAAAATGATCGATATGTAAATATTTTAATATATATGTTTATAGAACTAATAATCAATCTGATTACAAATGAATGTATAACCTTAGAATATTAAATATTTAATAATAATAATAATTTATTATCCAGTGGGGTTGTAAAAAATTCAGACACCAAAAGTGATAGCAAGAGCTGCAAAATATGGATCGTGAACTCCAGAGTTTGCCACGCTGATGCACTAAATCATATAAGATAATACAAAAAGTTTATATGTCCTCTATCATGCATTCCTTTAAAATATAGCCTTGCAAAAATTTAATGTTTTTTAGATTGTAATATTCATTTATGTAAATTTGCAGCAGATAAGAATTAGAATGTTGACAAATATATAAAAGATTTAATAATATAAAAATAGTCGTCATATAGATATTTAAAGTAATTTTATAATAAAAGCAAATCAAAACATAATGAGATAGACTTTTTAAAAATGGATTTTATTGTCTTATATTTTAAAAATTATTTTCTAAATTTAAAACATTGTTTCTAAAGGTTCAAGTGCAGGATATAGATCCCCTCTGTCTTGAAATACATTGGATATAATACTATGAATATAATGAATCAGATTGAAAAACATCATATTGTATATTTCATTACATGTGGAGGATCCAATTGTTCAGCTATCCTCGATAATAGTTTATCCATATATCTTAAGCAATGCATTTGATAATATAAAAAAAGCTAAATGTAATACTCAATGAGATTCTGTTTTTTTGTCATGAGGAAAAACAATTGGAATGATTGTTGCCCTCAGAAATGTAGTATTATTTGTAATGAATCAACTGACAGATAATGGAAAAATATCGAAGCATGATGCATTGCTAATTTAGTAATATATTGAAAGAGACATTTTGTAATTTGCAACTATATGTGTTGTGCAATTTTAGTTGTTTATTAATAACTTTCTACATCTAACAGTTGATTGACATGGAAAGAGTATAATGCATTGAAACCATGCTCAGCTGTTAATATTTTATATTTGCTCTGTTTGTCCCAGTATTGTATATGTCTTTATCTACCTGTCAATCTATCTATACCACATGTGTGAAGATTAATGTCCTTCCAAAAGATTATATATATATATATATATATCTTTATATATATATTTATATAAAGAAATAATTTAATGATATATATATATATATATATATATATATATATATAAATTATTTCTTTATATAAATTATTTATTTACCTACACATATGTAACTATTAAAATTATAATGATAATTCCCATGTACTTATGTACCTACATTAGATTTATCATGCAATTATGGAGACACCCAATAAAACACTGGCATTGCAAACTTAAATCACAGTGTCTAGTAAGGCTATTTCATCTCTTTATATCAAACTTTGAGTTTCACTTTCAGTATAATATTCTAGATTATACATAGCTATTCATAAACATAATATGGAGTATGACCACTTTACTGGTAAAGTAAACAAATACAAAAAAAATGTTCTAGAGATAGATTATTTTATGTCTATGCAAATCAATATGTGAATCACATAAGTGTCAACATCTAAAATAACATGCTAGTCAATATTTTTACTTATTTGATAATTTAAAATTGTTGTTCTTTTAAATTACAGCAGAAAATACTTTAATTTTTGAAAGATTTTATCACCATTAATTATTTGTTATACTATTTCCATAATATAATATTAAAATAATGAATGTCTTTAGAAAAAAATGTAGACTTTTTTAAACTTTCTTAGTAATATCACACAGATAAATATTTAACATGTGTTGAGTAATATTCTTCTCTCTCATGCAGGTGTTGCTGGACTGACCAGAGACAGAACTAGCATGCAAAATCTGGATCTTTAGATTCTTGAATATTAAATTCAAACACTTGAAAAAGAAAAAAAATAATACCACTCAAATATTGAGTTAAATACTAACCTGTGTAATATTTCTAACAGTTGAATGTATTTAAAAAGTTTAAATAAAGTTAAAACATTTTCTAGAGGCATTCAGTTCTTAATATTAAATGATAGATATAGTTGAACAAATAATTAATGCTAAAATGTTTGGACAAACACTTTATCACTATGTCTAATTGTAGATCTTCAAAGTATTTTTTTCTCTACTATATCTTCCCAATCAAAACAATCAACATTGCATCAAAGTGATCTATATCTTACATAAAAACCATGCCATACATTTTTCATTCATTTTGCATATCCATTCTAATGAAGATGAGATTTTAAAATAGAGGATTTTATAGTATCACCTCTAGCAAATTGTAGAATATATTAATTGTTTTCATGGTTTTGCCATTCTATTTTAAAATTTTACAAATTCCTTAAAATAAACTTTACCAATGTCACTATATTGCATCAATAGAATGCCAAACTCTCACTACCATACAACAAATTAGATAAACTAATATCTGTATATCTAGTTTACTTACTTGCAGTAATCATTTCCTTGTAAAGAAATATTCTATTGTTAATATATCAACTTCTTTGTTTATCTTTCTACTTGAAAAACTAGGATATACATTCTCAAATTAATAAATAAAATAACAATGCTGCTGAAAAATTTTCTCCTTTTATTGATTGATAAAGAAACACCCTATTATTCAAAACATTAAGTTCGTTCTGTGAATTGTCTTTTAATCTGGATAAATATCACAATCATCAGCTTAGGTTAAACCTAGAATTCAAAATACGAAGTTTTTGTTTAAATTTCAAATGATTCAAATGATAGAGAGATTAAGTCACGTAAAAATACTTCCAAAGATTATTAGCATAAAAAGTGAAAACAATCTTGAAGGAAATACACATTCTTATTTAACACCAGTTTTAATTTCAAATGGTTCAGATTTTTTAGGTATAATACTATCACTTCCTCTTATTCCATTATGTATAAAAACAATATAAGAAATAAATTTTGATAGACAGTGAACTAATTCAAACAATGTCATAAACTAGTTTTACTAAGTGAGTCAAATGTCTTGAGAAAATCAATAAAACCAATATATAAATTAATCCTTTTTTTTCAAATTATTTCTTACATTTTTTCTGGCAATGGTTTCTTTAAACCACAGTCAGTCTCTGTCAACAATTCATTTATGACTGGTAGCAAACATTTCAACAAAATATTAAAAGTAACATTGTAATTATGAATAATAATAATAATAATAATAATAATAATAATAATAATAATAATAGTAGTAGTAGTAGTAGTAGTAATAGTAGTAGTAGTACTACTGCTACTACTAACTACTGCTACTACTGCTGCTGTTACTACTGTTACTACTACTACTACTACTACTACTCCTTCTGCTCCTCCTACTCCTGCTCCTCTTCTTCCTCCTCCTACTTTTATTCCTACTACTACTACTACTACTACTACTACTACTACTACTACTACTACTACTACTACTACTACTACTACTACTACTACTACTACTACTACTACTACTACTACTACTACTACTACTACTACTACTACTACTGCTGATGCTGCTGCAATATTGTCTATTCCCTTTATTTTTAAAAATTAAAATAATAAAAATATCCTTAAAATCAAGTAGGCAACTTTATATATATCCAAAAAAGTTCCAATATTTTTGAAGCTAACATAATACCCCTATATATTAAAAATGTTCCTGGAATTTCACCTGGAACTGTAGTCTTTGGTATGTTTATTATTATAGAGAACTGCTTTGATGTCACTAAATATGGATACCTTCATCCAAATCTGATTGGATAAATAAAATTGATATATTTTTAAAAGACATCAACTCAGTTATTGTAATGTTATTCAAAAGATGATGAAAAAATACCTTCCATCCATTCAAAATATCATTGTCATTATATGAGAATGTTTTCTGGATTTAGTACGATTGTGATATTATTTACCAGGTTCATATGTTGTTTGATGTATATCAAAGAGTAATCATGATCAGCAAATGTCTCTATTTTATTTTCAGTTTTAATTTATCAGTGATGTTTAAGTCTTCTTATTAGATATTTAACTTCTGCATTCAGATCTCTATATTTATTATGACGTTCCATATTCAATTTATTATTCTGCTAAACCAAACATAATTCTTTTAATCCAATTCATAATAATAAAATCAATGTCAAAAAATCAATTTTGATTTTTTATATAGTGAATCCATGAATAGATTTACTCATATCTATAACATACCCTTTAAAGAAATTCAATACTTCAATATAATTACAATCATGAAGGTTCAAATGAGCACTATTGTTGTATTTAATGTCGGTTGAAATTTAGTATATATAGCAGATGCACTTAAAAAATGAACAACTGTTTTTTGTGAATACAATTAAAATAAAATATACTTTTTAATTCAATTATCATTAAAAATCTGGAATATACTAATCTATGATTTATCCAACAATCAACTCTTTTAAATGATCCCATAATACTAATGTCACTTACATTTTGAATCTTAACAACAATGTAATTTAGTAAATGACATTTATTTTAAACATTAATGTATAAATGTTCTTTCTAAGTAGTTTTCCTGCCTAAACAAAGTATTTGTTAAAGTCAACCCAAGTGTTGCAAAAAAATTCAAGAATTACCAGACTGTTTCAGTTTCCAGCACCAATATCATTATTTTCAACAACTTTTAGCCAATACATACTATTTGTAGCAACACTTACATTAAAGTCTTCAAGTAAAAAGAAAAACAATCTTTTAATAGTATTGCTGTAATATTTGTATCCAACATAATATTTCTTTTTCTGAAATCTCAATCTAATGTTGGAGAATAGACACTAATAAAATAAACAGTAAAATGATTGTGCACGGCAAATTATAATATTATTAAATTTTCATGGATATGAGTAGTTCCAACAATATATATATATATATAATATATAAATGAAGTATTATCCAGGCACAGGTGTGTATAATATATATATATATATATATATATATATATATATATATATATATATATATATATATATATATATATATATATATATAAACTGATGCTTTGATCAGGTCACACTGATCATTACCTGGGTAACAAATATAAAAAAATTATAGAGGTGCTGTAAATACTGACTTATAACAAAAAATAATTGTTATACATCTGTGTTTACAGCATCTTTACAATTATTTTACATTTGTTACCCAGTTGATGACCAGTTGTGACTTGGTCAAAATGTCAGTTTATATATTTTAAATAAATTATATATGGATGTACCTAGATAATATTTTATTTATATCTGTAGCAGTGAAAATCTTCAATTTAATATATATATATATATATATATATATATATATATATATATATATATATAAAAAAAAAAAATATATATATATATATATATATATATATATATATATATATAAATCTCGTGAATAAATGATGATTTCATAGTATTATTTCTGGGAGCTCCCATGTAATAAAAAATTAATAGTTAAATAGCTGATATTTTAGTACAATAATAAGTACTTGTCATTGTACTCAAATGTCAGCTATTTAGCTAATATATACAATACACTAGCAAGATATATGATATAAAACTTACATATATCTGCATTACATTATTCATAATTTAAAAATAGATTATCAAATTTATTAAGAAAAAAAAGAATAATTAAAGAAGTCATTAGTTAATAAATAGATTTTAAATTGTAATAAAATAAAAGGACTGCATAGATTTTTCTTTTAAAAGAGAATAAAGGTTTTTATTGAAAATGGGGTGAAAAAAAACATTTAAGGAAAACTTTCCTTTTTATAAAGTAAAAATAAGTTAAAAGAATATATGTGTAAAAATAAATGTTAGTAAAAATCAAAAATAACAAGATTAATTAATTAAATAGTGAATGCCAATAAAAAAAATTCTGGTTGATAATGATATTAAAATTGTAATAATTAAAAACTATGTAAGTGATATCTCTAGAAAAAAAAATAGATTAAGGAAAAATATAAAAATCAATTAGATTAAAGAAATGTAAAATTAATTAAAAGACAGATTTAAGTTAAGATAAAAATAAACTATGAAGAATGAAAAATAAAAGTATAAAAAGTAGCAACTATCTTTTATTTATTCTTGATTTCATTTTGTGGTAGAATTATTCCAGTCTTAATTCAGTTATTGATGCATTACATTATTTATTGCTTAATTCAGCAGAGTTTCAAAAATCTAAAAACAGAATAGATCCAATCATTACTTCTGCCAAAAATCTTATTGCAGAAGCCACAGAACTAGCAACATGCGTTGCTAGACTGCCTTAGAAGTGTTCAACTGGGCTTCAGGCTCCAAAGTCCTTTATAAAATCAGCTGTATATGCCTGAACTCTTGCTGAAAACTGATGCCAAAATGGTGAATTAGATGATAAACTCTCTCTTCATTCTTAAGCCAAAGAATGGATTGCCAGCCCTGAAACCATTGATAGAGACCAAAAAGCTAATTTGTTGGAAATTGACAATCATGAAAATCTAGGAAACTATATTATTATCACTGCTTATAGATATTTTATATTTTCTAAATTAAATGAATTTCAACAAAGGACTATTAGAAAAATTATTCTGAGTAATCACTTATATATATATTTTTATATTTAAATTTTTATACTATTATGATATATTAAATATGTGTGCATGAATAAATATTAATGTTTAATTATTATTTAGTCTATTCTCTCTCTCTCTTGTCATTGTGGTGCCATTAATTTAAAGTTATAAATAACTGCATATGTTAAGTTAAATCTGTTGGACACCCTTGATTAGAGTAGAAGCTAGCTTGAGACATTTCAAGCACTGGATTGTGGGCTGAAATCTGAGCATGCTATCTATATAATATATGATCAACTGATACCTAAGTTTGATCCTCAAACCAAATAAAATGCTTTGGATGGCAGGCTTTTTGTTCCAGCAGGCAAGGTGGGTCATGGTTAAGAAATGTGATAATGTTATGCTTTGTATAGCCTGATATGACTGTGGTTATCATTGATGGTCATGCTATCAATTGTACTATTCCCTTTGCTTGATGGGCCATTTCATTTAGTATTAAAAATATAAATAATAATTACCAAGAAATTATGTATTAAGTGTAACAAAGCAAAAATTTAATAAAATCTTACTTAAACATAAAAGATATTAAAAGGTTATGTTAAAAGATATTTAAGCCATGCAAGAATATGTTAAATTCAGGGGACCAGTTCAATATATATTCCACTTTTATTATTAAAATGAAGCTTCCTTGTAAATTTGAAAGAAAACAAATAAATGAAAAAAAAATAAAAAATACAAATTAGATTATACAGAAAATCCCTTTACCATGCATTCTCCTGTCACTGATTTATATGCCCATAGCCAGCTCTCTATCAATCTTCATTTTTGGTAGTTTGTTAGCCACTGACATGTTCCTTCATTCTGGTCTTGAAGAATTTGTGTCATATGAAGTTCATATATTCCATGTATGTATATTTTTTTAAAAAAAAATAGAATTGTAATATTTATTTATCTTTAGAACTATCATTGCCTCATTTTCTACTTCTATTATTGATATTATTTATTTTTATCAGTTTAATAAATAATTTGCTGTGCATGACAATCTAAGTAAACTATGTGAGATAAACTATATTTTTAATCCACATTTCATAGGCCACTTTTATTTACATAGTTGGTAAGAGATCATTAAATGGTGTTGCCTAAATATATAACTCTTTTCAATTAAAACTTCTGTTCTGATTTTAATGTCTCAAACAAAATTCATAGCTATGAAATGCAAGACTACTAATGTACTATATTTGCTTTCTAATTCATGAGGACTTGAGCTAAAATATTTTTTTAAAAAAATTGAAATCAAAGAAGTCATGCATATAGTTAAAAACTGGTAATCTCATAGCAATATCACACAATTCCATTGTCACAATTATTATAGAGAAATGAGAGGATTGTGACAGCTTAGATCTCTACTAATTTTTGTATTTTGAAAAAGTGTATAGTCATTTGTGAATCAAAATTACATTCTTCAGGATTACATGTAGGTTTTTTTGGTTGGGCACTCTTTGTTATTTATTTACAGTTAATCTTCATGTATGCAAATCATTTTATTACTGGCTATATGTGTAGTACATCTGTAGTCTTAGCATAATATTCAATATTTTAGATTATATAAGAATTACAAAAAGACATAAATAATTTATATACATGTGAGTGTTTTTGATATTTTAATGGATCTATAGATGAAAACATTGTTAATAAGTGGAAATTTAATTTTAAAATCAAATAAAAAATTTCTATTATGGTAGTTCCAAAACAACAACAACCAATTAAACTAGTTGTGCAAGACTCAAACAGTAATAACTAATAATATATTATCTAATTTGATTTTTGGGTCTATTTTTAAAAGTGTATTATTATTAACTATAGTTTCAGCCTTGCACAACTAGTTTTAATTGGTTGCTATTTTGAAAAATTATGTTTGGAAATTTTAACAAAATTTTAAAAGAAAAGTGTGAAAGTCTGAGTTCAAACCCCCTATATATTATATATAAGTGCAGGTATAAAAAAGGTTCTGTAGAAAAAAATCATATTTAAAAGTATTTTCATAATATATACAATCAATATAACTGTAATTAACAATTATACACAGACTTTCAATCTACAGATGTAAGTTTGGTTAATTCCTTAACAACCGTTAACGGCAATTGAGGCAGGTTAAGGAATTAACCAAAAGTACTACAGTGTTTGAAAGATTGTATTTAATTATTAATTACCATTATATTGCTTATTTTTATTGTTATTACAATAGTTTTTTAATTAATGGACTTTTTATTTGTATATATTATACCAGTAGCATTTAAATATTGCACTCCAGTATTGTAGATGAAAAGTGGAGAATAATGTAGTAGTTACCAGATTGAAAAATTGTTAATTGTTAAATGTCAAATTTTTATTCTTGTTTTGCACTTTAATAATGTATTTGATGCCTCTTTATTTACCAATATTGGATTTTTAACTAAAATGGCTTTAGGCTATTTAAACTGAAAGAAAAATCTAAAGTCTAAAGAGAACTTGATTTTTGGCAAGTTGATCCCATTCAAATTTAAACCAAGATTATAAAATATATCAAGAGAATTATTTAAAATTGCATCACAAAATCTTTTACATCAGGAGTAACCTAACCTACAATAAATACCTCAATAGAGTCATCACATTCTAGATCAATCCTAAAAAAAATGTAGCAAAAATAGCTCTCTAGATCTAATTGCTGTATTTAATCTATCACTTTTGTATTATAACAGGAAGTCAAAAACTATTGGTAATATTATGTACATGTTATTTATAAAAAAAAATATTCAGCCTTTTTATAATGATGGAATACAGGCATTTTTTATCTGGAATAATAAATTAAACATACAATATACTTTTAACTTTCAACATAAACTTTGTTGTTGAAATAAGTATTTACATAGTTTACATTAGTTTAGATATGTAGTACTTATTGCATGTATACATACAATGTATTTTGATTGTTACCACTTGCTATTATAAATAGTTCTTATAAAATGTTACTTGTAATTTGATTATTACTTTTTATAAATTTTAAATAAATCTAAATTTTTAATAGGAATATTAATAAGGTACACACACACACACACACACACACATATATATATATATATATATATATATGTGTGTGTGTATATATATATATATCTCATATATATATATATATATATATATATATGAGATATAAGAGAAATCTTAGCAACATAGAAACAATGTATCATTTACCCTTTAAGGAAGATTAAAAATCCTATTTTTAAAGTATAGTTGCTTATAAGCTGCTCGGTCATATATCACTAAAAGGTTTTGGAAAAATAATAGCACAATTCAATTGCTCATTAACCTTTCTGATGATACTTATGAGACCTTTCATCGACGATTGGCATCACTCTACTTCCGTTATTTTTAATGCTAGGATAGCCATTGTACAGTCATTCATTAGGTTTTTAAAAGTTCTGTAAGATGCTGCCATCTTCTGAATTATTTTACAAGTAAAAAATCAATAAAACTGTCAGTAAAACTAAACAAATAAGCTTGTCGGTGATTGGTTCTCAGCCATCAAAGACATTCTGATTGGCTGGCAAAGACAAAGAAACTGCCTAATCAAAGAAGAACATTAAGATTTTCAATTCGAAAATGATAAATCAGTGCTTTAAACCATTATAAAGTATACTTTGAAAAATTATGAATTATTTAAGTAAAATAATGCTAAAAACTAAATTATTTTAAAAAAATATTTATGATTTTAGTAAAAATATTTAAGATTTTAGCAAAAAAAATATTTACTTTTTCGTAATGTAAAACTGGAAAAAAAACATTTACGTCAGCAAACTCTTTTTATTCGTTACTAAGTTTAGCTTTTAATTTTGCCACTATAAAATATTTCTCCAATAAACAAATAGAAATTTATTTTTGAAAAAACTTTCATTCACTTTCATAACCTGACAAATTATTAATATACTTTTTACAAACGAATCTAAAGTGAATATGATATTAAAAGGTTGAATATATTTTGACAATTGACTTTGTCATGGTCAATTAAAAGTCTTGATTTTTAACTCACTCAGGCCAATAATATAATTAGTGGTTAAAAGGTTAACTCATTTCCAAAAGCTTGCTTTGCAAAAATTATAATCATCACATTTGCTTAATTTCTATTCAACAGTGATACAAGAACACACATCAACACATTTAAAAACAAACTAGACACAATTAAAGTGAGACACTAAAAATTACTTGTAGGGTTATATTTGTAGCTACATTTGATGTGACATGATGCACTGTGACTTCTCCTTATATGGAGTCAGGAATCTCTCAGCAACTATGCCCAGAGAAACCTGTTAGCCACTTTACCTTCCCTTTCCATTCTCCACCCTAAGTTTTCCCATAATCTACTCTATTCCATTTCCACAACATAATATTTGTCAACTCCATGACCTTCACATCTAAATCCCTCTTATCTTTTTCCAAATCTAGCATAAAAACCAATAACTCACTTTTTGTATAATCTCTTTATTCATATTTAATCTTCCATAATTTTATTATTTGTACCCTTTCTGGTTTCAAGCATTTACATTGAAGTATCAGATGCCTAATATTTTCTATGGTTTTCTTCCACAACTTGCAGACTAAATCACCATATTTTTCCATTTATGTGTATATTTCCTTGTTGCTACATGGTCACTTAATCATCAGTCTTCACACCTATAGTGAATTATTCTAACTATAATTTCTCAAATGTTTTTAATGGCTTGTAACATCATTACAAATTTGTATGTTTAGCAATATGTAATGTTTTTTCTCCTCCTAATTCTAACAAATTGTAAATATGTCAAGTTCTTTATGTAATTTTTATTTTTCATTGCTCTTGTAACATATCAATAAAGTTTTCTTGTGAAACTATATATATATATATATATATATATATTTCACAAGAAAACTATATATATATATATATATATATATATAATTTAGTATTTATTACGTGGGTATATTAATACAAATTAAATAAAGAATTCCTTCCCTCTAAGGATATTAAAAATAATATGACTATTATATGAACTTGATTGATGAACAAAATAATAAAATATAATTTCATTAAATATTCTATAAACAATGTATAAAAATGCAATAAAAATCATCTTATTGTTTATTTATTTTTTCTTTCAAAGGGTCTAAATAATACCAGCAAACAATATAAAGGTTTTAATATGAATATTAAAAATGCTATTTAAAAAAAAACTATTATGAAAAAAGACTTATTAATTACTAGAAATTCTTTTATCAGTTATTATAAGGTAAATAAACAAAAATATTGACTAACATCTGAGGTATCTATACTAAATTTCTTCTTAAACTAATGTATATATTAATCAAAATTCAACATACCTACATGATTAATGTTTAATATTTCATTCAAAATTTGAATATATTAGTAGTAAAGATTGAACACATTACAATATACTATTTCATTTTATAATCAGGATATCTTTTTTTTTATCTTAATAAATCTGCTAACCAGAAAACTTTTCTCTAGTTGATAATATCCTATAATGAACTCTAGCTAGGCTGGTTATAGATACCCCCCCCCTTCAAGAATTATAAGCTTTTTTGACATGAGCATATTTCCATGGTTTGCTAGTCTCACATGTGGTCATTGCATATAGATATTGTAACTATTACACCATTAAGTAATTAAATAAAAAAATGAGTAGTCTTTTTAAATATTTTTTATCAATGTAAAATTACCTACATCATGGGAAGTTATGTATTATGTATAATTCAATTACTTCAATATCTTTTTGATGCTCAATTTAATAACACTACTTCTTTTTTTAGCATATTTAAAAGCAATTTTATTTATTTATTTATTTATTTGTTTCTGTTTCAATTGAACTGCCATCTTCATTAGAAAACTGTAAATATTTTATATTTTGTTATAACGTATTGTAAAATATTAAATATTAACTTAATATTAACTTTAAAATGTATTTGAAGTTAATATTTTGTATTTTATAATACAATGTTATATAATAAGAATATAATGTATTTACAGATTTCCGATTAAAACTGTAAGTTCAGCTGAAACTACTAGAATATAGTCTTGCATTGGTGGTCGAAAGGTCAGCGCGACTTACCTTGCACTAGCAGGCAGTTGCCCGGGTTGCAGTTTCGTGTCCCGGCCGATGCTATGACACTTAAAAAAAAAAAAAAAACTATTAGAATATAAAATAAAAGTACTTGAAAAAGTATTTAAAAAACAATGGTGCCATTATAATTTATGTATTTTCAAAACAAATTCTATATATTTTTAATAAAATCTTTACATAGGAATTAAAATAAAATAAAGAATTAAGGGCTGTGATCGAGAGTTCATAGAATCAGAGTCTTAAGGATTTTAGCAAATGATTTTATATTTTTGCTTGCGCACACACACAATACAAAAACATTAAAAGCTGAAATACACACAAAGGATATGTAAATATATACATTCTAATTTTACATTATTCCTTTAAAGATTCAAATTATTTTTATTAATGATTTAAATTCATTTTCATTTTAAACTTTAGTTTAGAAATAATATAAAATTTTAAATAAAAACTGAAATCAGTCACATAATCTTTATGAGAAATGTTAAGCTGCCTGTTATATATTATGGAATCATATTGGACCAATTTAAAAAAACAAAAACAAACATTGAACTAACTCTGTAATGATTTATTAACAGATTTTACTATTAATTATTGAGAGTAGCTATAATACTATATATATATATATATATTGTTTCTATCATAATTTTTAAGAAGTTAATAAAATTGTTTGTGTGCTTTTAAAATATCTTACTAATTAAAATGTTTGTGATGAGAAATATATAAATAATTGATATGTTTTGAATTTGTAAATATATATATATATATTGTAACCAAAATCCCCGGAGCCGTCCACCCTGATGGCTCACAAAGGTGGTAACCAACCTTCCATCACCCCTCCAACTACCCATCATCATGCCGTACTTGTTGCGGCACTATAAATTGTAACCGTAAATTGTGTAATCTCAACTACGTAACGTAAGTGCACTAGGAATTGTAACCTTGGTCACTGATCAACTCTCATTGCACATTATCAGCTATTAAGAGCTGTATCCAAAAGCATATCATACTATTTATTTTATGCACAAAAGACCACAATCAACATCTGGGGCAATTTACTACAGACAAAATTAATGAATTAACCTAACTTTTTATAATTTATTTGATCGCAGCCAGGGTATACCGCTAAGACCTATCATAGTATTATTATAAAACATATTAAACAAATTATAAGTGCAATTTTATCACCCTTAAACCTCAATTTGCGATTTTTATGGTATGCGACCCTATGGCCGACCATGTACAAGATTGCGTAATTTGTGGAACCACATAAAATTATGAAATTTTAAATCATCTATATGATTTCTAAGACAGATGCTAGTCCAGGTAAAGCTTTGCAATTAATAAACATGAATAATTGGGTTCTTTTATAATTTAATATATCATTGAGACTCTTATTGTATTGACGAATGAAAATTTAAAATGTTAGGTAAATATTTAATCATATCATTATTGAATAAATCTGTTCACGAGTTTAATAATTAATTTGTATTTTATACTAGAATCAACTACGCTAAAGCCACAATGATGGAAAAGGTAAATGGGATTTTATTGTACCTTACCAATCATATACTACCAAAGACGAAAAGCATTTTAATGTTTTCTCAAAATCTTAATAAATTCTTATATCATGTAGACAATAATATGTAATTCAATGTATGCTCTATAATGTATGCTCTATCCAAAGTTTATGATTTCTGATGTTATGAATGACACATAGCAACGGCACAGTAAGTTTAATTATAAATCAACTTTTATTTACAAACTTTATGAACAATAAATAGTTAATTTCAATATTTAAATAAAAACATAAATAAACAAATAAAATAATTAAATGATGGTTCAATAGACTTTCTTCAATACATCTCACAGGTACAGTATTTAAAAACCTAATCATACCTTATTTCAATCTAATATAATGAATATTGAGACAATTATTAAATTCAGCATTAACTTATGAAATATTGAACGTCATTCCAGATTCAATAACTTCCTACTGTATACCTATAATAATATAATAAATAATATGATGTTTGTATGTTTTAGCTATAATGTAATCATTAATTAAAATGAAAATGTAAACTTACACTCCGGTAGATAATAATTAACCAACAGTTAATTATCATGAAGTACTTGAATAGAATGTCCTGCTACCATTTATCAATCTAACCGATAAATTATGCTTACAAATGAAGAAGATGATTTAGCAGATTAACTAAAATACTTTGCCCAACTTATATCTGTGAAGCAAACATATTCCTGTGGATGTCTTCATCTACACGTAGGAATGAAATAATACTAAACGTTTTGCGTATTTAACATCATCATAAAGTCATACGTATAATCACACAATTCCGCGGATTAACCACCAGCGCAGGAATGTGTGTAAAATACAAAATGGCAATTAAAATAATCTGCGGATTAACCACCAGCACAGATTAAAGCCTTTAACATACTAAAACAACATTATAATTTACTTCACATTAAAGTGCAAATCATCCCCCTCAATTCTTCTGACTATTCAGAATACACTGACACTTTAGCAAATGTGGGTTCTTGCTTAGTAAAATATTACAATAATCAGGACAACCAATGTACTACTTATCTTGCTTAAAATAAACATGTATAATATAATGTAAATAATATTGGCATGGGAATATAAATCTGGAAAGACTCACAAAATATCTCATAAAGATTGGTATATCTCATGAATTCATTAAGTACTGTTTAAGCTTTCTCCATAAGCGCTATTCTTTTGAATAAATATTTTATTCAACCTTTATTAATTTAAATCTAACAAATATAACTTATGAACTTCATATGCGAGTTCATATAACGATAAAATTAAATAAATGTATTATTCATTAACATATAACATTTAACGGTGTGTGTGTGTGTGATAAAACTAAATGTAAAGCATTTTATAGTTCAAATACATGAATTTTAGCAGATGTGTGTATCATAAATTGGATTGTATAGCATTTTATAATTCCTAATGTGATCCGTGGAATCCATGTACAATGTGTAGAATAATAATTATATGAGGTAATAGCTATAGCTGTAGTTAAATTCCATACATGCAATTCTATCCATTTTGATTAGTTATTAAAACAATATTAGATTAACGATTTGCGTGGCTCTCCAAACATGAAACAATTTTAAAACAGGATACACAGAATTTAAATGAAAATGTTTTTCATAAAGTTATTAATCCCTACATCTCTCTATCAAAAGTGTTCCAAGTTTATCCTATCCATGCAAGTATTTATTTATCCATTGCGTTAATCCAGGAATAACCAATTACAGCAATTACTTTATTCATTTTAAACTGACGATACAATTATAAAAAACTTTGATTAATTATTTGAAAAATGTTTATGATCCAAGCGTTAAACAAATTAATTAGCAAATATTAATGGCATTGTAAAGTTAAATATCAATCAATATTATATTTTATCAGAATTAAAAAACGGAAATATTAAATATTTTGATAGCTTTAACGCTTTACTTTATTTTAACTTAAACTTTTTCTTTTTTAAAAAACAAATTTTCATTTTAATAAAACTTCTGTAATTAAAACACTGATTCAAATTTTCCAAATTGTAGAATAATAAATATTTCAAAACATACCAAATTCTTGTATTTAATTCTTTCAAACTGGGAAGCTCCGACATTTCAAAAATGCGATATTGGAAAACGCTACGGTGATTTGATTCAGTTGGCCGAACGACTTGAAAAGATCTTTAAGTTTTAGTGATCCATCTTAATTAGATACCACTAAGTTATTTTATGTTTATAACAAATTTTGTGGTAATTTATTCACTTATTAATGGCTTCAAAATAAGCTCAGCAAATTTACACTATTTGCCTTGACCATTTCTGTTCTTCTTCCCACTAAAAGACAAACTAACAGACGATATTCTCCTAGAAATTAGCGCTCTTTTCTTTTATTACATTGAGACGCCTACGTAATTATTGTATTTATTTAATAATTTATTTTAATTGAACAAATGGTTTTATTTTAATTCAATAGAAATAATAATTTAAGATTACTTTAAATAAATAAAAACAAAATATTATTTTTAATAATATTTTACCAAATTTTAATATGTTGTAAAAATTTTAAAAAGTTAAACATTCTGATATGAGTTAGCATATGGAAAGAAGCAAATTGAAAATTATTAAAATAATATCAGAAAGTAATCTGTTCAAGTGCGAATCAAGCCAACCAAATCACCAAGAGAAGAAAGAGAAATTTTTATATAAGTTACATCAATTAATATATTTTCTACTAAAATATATGGTTACAATATATATATATATATATATATATATATATATATATATATATATATATATATATATATATATATATATATATATATAAATTTATATATATCTATATAAACAATCAACTATCAAACTATCAACAATGTCAACCTGTAGTCAAGGCAACATCCTTTAACAATAATTGCAGGTTGAGATTGGTGGTAGCTTAATGGTTGATTGTTATCTTCTACATTTATAAAATCCTATTAAAGTCTTGAGTGCTTGGCTTTATTATTTTAGTATATATACTATAACATTATGCCACATTAGGGCTGAATTATGAGAGGGAAACTATCATCATCCCTAACTAAATAAAATTAAAATATAAAAGGAATGAGCATGAGGGATCGGCAAAAAATTAACTTTAAGGTCACCAGCATTGCACAAAATTAATACTTATTCATCAATATAATGATCAACAATAAAAATTAATCAACAGTCAATTTAGTGACTGGATTTCAAATAGTTTTACTATAGTGTTTTCTGAAGGTTTGTGATGATGGTGTTCTAGCTGTATTTTTATATTGGACTATTTCCATCATCTAATATGTGTGTTGAATGTCTTTAGAAAAGTTTAATTTTTAGTTAAATATTCCAAATGCATTCAACTGTTAGTAATATCACAGCAAACAGGTTAGTATATGCACCAACTGTTAGTAATATCACAGCAAACAAATGTTAATAATATCACAGCAAACAGGTTAGTATATGCACTAACTGTTAGTAATATCACAGCAAACAGGTTAGTATATGCACAACGTTTCGAGAGGTATTTTTCTCCCCTCTTCTTCAGGTGTTGCTGGCCTGACCAGTGACAGTACTAGCATGGGATTCGAACCTGGGTCCTTAGATTCTTGATTATTGAAATTTAAGGTAACGCTCTAACCAACTGAGCCTTTGGCAGGATGGCTCAGTTGGTTAGAGCGTTACCTTAAATTTCAATAATCAAGAATCTAAGGACCCAGGTTCGAATCCCATGCTAGTACTGTCACTGGTCAGGCCAGCAACACCTGAAGAAGAGGGGAGAAAAATACCTCTCGAAACATTGTGCATATACTAACCTGTTTGCTGTGATATTACTAACAGTTAGTGCATATACTAACCTGTTTGCTGTGATATTATTAACATTTGTTTGCTGTGATATTACTAACAGTTGGTGCATATACTAACCTGTTTGCTGTGATATTACTAACAGTTGAATGCATTTGGAATATTTAACTAAAAATTAAACTTTTCTAAAGACATTCAACACACATATTAGATGATGGAAATAGTCCAATATAAAAATACAGTTTTACTATAGATTAGGCTAATTATTTAGTCCTTGTCAAACTTAGGGCAGCAATACAACATAATTTGGATGCACAAACTTAAGTGCTATTCCATAAGAATATATAACAATTAAAAATAATTCTGGGATACTAACACATGCTGATCATTATTAATGCTTTGGACACTTAGTACAATTAATATACTGGCCAACTATAAACTAAATTTCTAAATAAATAATGAAAATGAAACATAGTGATGGACTTTAAAGAATATCCACTTTGCACCATCCAGCACCATCATCACCTGGATGTCTATAACACTAAACACAAACCACTTTTATTTTACAGATCAATATACATGAATCCAGTTCAGAGAGTAAAAGCTCTATAATTGTTACTGCAATCAAGAGATATAATACAAACATAATATTTTAAAATTATTTCGGATTTATAAATTCAAGAAATAACTTTAACAATGAAAAATAAATTTATTAATAATAAAATTAAATTAAGGTCTATAGAATAAGCTGTGCATATAAATCAAGGATTCCAAAAGAGAATCCATTATTACATTGTAATTACATATATGCCTCAATGGGTTTATATAAAGCATCTATATTTTAGCACAGTGACATGCTTGTATAATATAAAATTAACATATTTGAATTGTCATATAATAATAAAAATATATAATACATTTTAATTATACATACATAATGAGTGTTTTCACATATGTCTGTGTTTACCATGGAAATGTGTGAAGTTTATATCATATGATATTTTAATTTGTCATAATAATAAACAAATTAAAAATATTATATTTTTCACAATTAATTCCATGTTGAAAATATACATGAAATTCACATGTAATATGAAAAAAATAGTATGAATCAAAGTTATTAATTCATTATTTCTAATGGCAAAAATGTTTCCTTTAACTTTTTTTTTAAAAAAAATATTACTTCTTTGACAGTCCTTCATAACAGTTTTATTTCTATTTTTTAACAGGCTACTCCTAATTAATTGTAATCATCTTTAAAAATACTCCAGCAAGTTCTTTTGTTTCCTAATCTGGAAAAGTTTTTGGAGTTTACTCTTTTTTTAATATTCTGGAAACAACATCTTACTTTTTAGTTGAATAAAGTTATTTACTTTTAAAAAATTGTAATTTTTAAATTACAAATGTCATTTTAAAGAAATTATTTAAAATAATGTTGTCAATATATATAACACTACTCACCAGTAGTACTTTATGAATATGATGCAGTATCTTTATCTGTACCTCTCTGCATATAAATAAAACACTATATGTATAAACTAATTCAGCAAGCTGATGGAATCTCATGGTAAGCTGGTACTTTCTAAAAAGTAGAATGGCTAATTGTCATCTTTGGGAATGGTATAATCTGTAAGTATTGGCCTGAAGTGAGCTCCCTTCAATCTCTAAGTGGTCTAATATAAACATATATATATAAAGTCATATATATATATATATATATATATATATATATATGTCCACAGATGGCATCCTACCAAGACTGCCAATCAAGCGTATGTTTTGTTTACATAAACGTCAGAGTAGTTAGTATTCACTATCTCTAACTATAATTCCACTTTCAGATCATGATTTCAAGCTATTTGCTATCGTCAGTGAAAGACAGGAATAAAGAAACTAGATCTGAATACAAACTCTGAGCGTTTATGAAACAATTTCTATTCAGCTTGCAAGCGTGATTTTTTAGACACGTAATGTCTTCAAACTCAGTATAGCAAACCAGATAGCTACATGGGTCTGATCTCAGTTCAGCATCACCACATAGTAGAAGCCTCTGCAATCTATATCATTGCAAGAAAGACCTCAAAGGTACATTTATGATAAACAAAAATGCAAGTTAAAAAACTTGCTAACGCTTGTATTTATGTCCACAGATGGCGTCCTACCAAGACTGCCAATCAAGCATATGTTTTGTTTACATAAACGTCAGAGTAGTTAGTATTCACTATCTCTAACTATAATTCCACTTTCAGATCATGATTTCAAGCTATTTGCTATCGTCAGTGAAAGACAGGAATAAAGAAACTAGATCTGAATACAAACTCTGAGCGTTTATGAAACAATTTCTATTCAGCTTGCAAGCGTGAATTTTTTAGACACGTAATGTCTTCAAACTCAGCATAGCAAACCAGATAGCTACATGGGTCTGATCTCAGTTCAGCATCACCACATAGTAGAAGCCTCTGCAATCTATATCATTGCAAGAAAGACCTCAAAGGTACATTTATGATAAACAAAAATGCATAAAACTTGCTAACGCTTGTATTTATGTCCACAGATGGCGTCCTACCAAGACTGCCAATCAAGCGTATGTTTTGTTTACATAAACGTCAGAGTAGTTAGTATTCACTATCTCTAACTATAATTCCACTTTCAGATCATGATTTCAAGCTATTTGCTATCGTCAGTGAAAGACAGGAATAAAGAAACTAGATCTGAATACAAACTCTGAGCGTTTATGAAACAATTTCTATTCAGCTTGCAAGCATGAATTTTTTAGACACGTAATGTCTTCAAACTCAGCATAGCAAACCAGATAGCTACATGGGTCTGATCTCAGTTCAGCATCACCACATAGTAGAAGCCTCTGCAATCTATATCATTGAGGTCTTTCTTGCAATGATATAGATTGCAGAGGCTTCTACTATGTGGTGATGCTGAACTGAGATCAGACCCATGTAGCTATCTGGTTTGCTATGCTGAGTTTGAAGACATTACGTGTCTAAAAAATTCACGCTTGCAAGCTGAATAGAAATTGTTTCATAAACGCTCAGAGTTTGTATTCAGATCTAGTTTCTTTATTCCTGTCTTTCACTGACGATAGCAAATAGCTTGAAATCATGATCTGAAAGTGGAATTATAGTTAGAGATAGTGAATACTAACTACTCTGACGTTTATGTAAACAAAACATACGCTTGATTGGCAGTCTTGGTAGGACGCCATCTGTGGACATAAATACAAGCGTTAGCAAGTTTTTTAACTTGCATTTTTGTTTATCATAAATGTACCTTTGAGGTCTTTCTTGCAATGATATAGATTGCAGAGGCTTCTACTATGTGGTGATGCTGAACTGAGATCAGACCCATGTAGCTATCTGGTTTGCTATGCTGAGTTTGAAGACATTACGTGTCTAAAAAATTCACGCTTGCAAGCTGAATAGAAATTGTTTCATAAACGCTCAGAGTGTGTATTCAGATCTAGTTTCTTTATTCCTGTCTTTCACTGACGATAGCAAATAGCTTGAAATCATGATCTGAAAGTGGAATTATAGTTAGAGATAGTGAATACTAACTACTCTGACGTTTATGTAAACAAAACATACGCTTGATTGGCAGTCTTGGTAGGACGCCATCTGTGGACATAAATACAAGCGTTAGCAAGTTTTTTAACTTGCATTTTTGTTTATCATAAATGTACCTTTGAGGTCTTTCTTGCAATGATATAGATTGCAGAGGCTTCTACTATGTGGTGATGCTGAACTGAGATCAGACCCATGTAGCTATCTGGTTTGCTATGCTGAGTTTGAAGACATTACGTTTCTAAAAAATTCACGCTTGCAAGCTGAATAGAAATTGTTTCATAAACGCTCAGAGTTTGTATTCAGATCTAGTTTCTTTATTCCTGTCTTTCACTGACGATAGCAAATAGCTTGAAATCATGATCTGAAAGTGGAATTATAGTTAGAGATAGTGAATACTAACTACTCTGACGTTTATGTAAACAAAACATACGCTTGATTGGCAGTCTTGGTAGGATGCCATCTGTGGACATAAATACAAGCGTTAGCAAGTTTTTTAACTTGCATTTTTGTTTATCATAAATGTACCTTTGAGGTCTTTCTTGCAATGATATAGATTGCAGAGGCTTCTACTATGTGGTGATGCTGAACTGAGATCAGACCCATGTAGCTATCTGGTTTGCTATGCTGAGTTTGAAGACATTACGTGTCTAAAAAATTCACGCTTGCAAGCTGAATAGAAATTGTTTCATAAACGCTCAGAGTTTGTATTCAGATCTAGTTTCTTTATTCCTGTCTTTCACTGACGATAGCAAATAGCTTGAAATCATGATCTGAAAGTGGAATTATAGTTAGAGATAGTGAATACTAACTACTCTGATGTTTATGTAAACAAAACATACGCTTGATTGGCAGTCTTGGTAGGACGCCATCTGTGGACATAAATACAAGCGTTAGCAAGTTTTTTAACTTGCATTTTTGTTTATCATATATATATATATATATATATATATATATATATATATAGAGAGAGAGAGAGAGAGAGAGGCTACTAACAAATAAAAACTGGGCTTTTCTTCCATGTGAATACAAATTCTACCATTGTGAACATGTAACAACAGCTGAACTTGCACTGTTTTGCCTTTAGTTATATGTTCATAGTAATCCTGTTTACTCTAAAACTTTAAAAACTCACCCAATGTTTTTTCTGACCTTTTTATAGTCAGAATGGAATAAAAAAGCATAGTAATTGAAAGTAAGTTTTTTTATCTTCATAGAAAAAAGTTGATAACACTTTTCAATTTGACTTAATCTTTTCAAAGACAACTTTGTAGAATTTTTAACAAAATATGTTATACAAGCATTAATTAAAAAAATTTCTAATCAAAATAGATAGTGAAATGTTATAATTTCCATTATTGTAACATGAAAACATGCTTGTTTTAATTTCAAAATCATAATTACTAAAATATTAATTAGATCTTTTTAAATGTTTAATTTGTAATAAAAAAACCTAATTTAAAATTATTTAAACCTTAACTGTTATTAGAGTGTAATATAGAAAATATCTACAAAAAATTCTGTTTTTGTTTGTGTTTGTTTCTACTTTTCTTATATATATATATATATATATATATATATATATATATATATATATATATATATATATATATATATATATATATATATATATATATATATATATATGCACACACATGCCAAGGAAGACAGAACTGTCTCAATATATTACTTTATTAATAACAATATAAAAGCTATACATAATTAATGTGGTGTATTTATGTCTTTCACATGCTCCAATAGCAATAATAAGCATCAATATATGTTTTATTATATTATTTTCATACATTTATATCAAAATAGCATTAAATAACTTTCCTATGTAGATATGTGCATGTGTTCTTGTTCATAATAATTATGAAGGTATATGATAGCTTTTACATTGCACATAAAATAACTGATATCTGATTTACATATACAATATTCTGATTATTTAAGAAAAAGTAGGTCTCTGAAACTAAAGACTTTAATATTAAACTTTATACTTTATTGTTTAATTTTCAAAAAAAAAAAATGAAATTATGCAACACCTAGTTATTACATATCTGTAATTTATTTTGCAATGTGCATTCATTTGTTGTAACAAAACTTCAAAATTGTAACTAAAAAAGTATTGTTTGTGTAATTTTTCTGAAAAAATAATAATAAAAGATAAAGAAAATAATTAAAAAGTATCACAGATAAACGATTTAAAATTGAATGTTAAGTCATTTATTCTCTACCCATGAACATATTGCTAAATAGCATATAATAGAATGTTTCATATTATCATAACTAAGAGAAGTAAAAGAATCCTTGGATAAATTATTATATAAAATATTATGTCATGTGTAATCAAACTAAAGTCTATAATTAATAATATAACTTATATTTACGCAAGTTTCTACTTATATTTAAAATTAATAAATCACTCATATTTTAGTTTAAACAAATATTTTAATCCAAATCAAATACATTTAAAATTAAGGATATGCTTACAAAGTTAAATTATTTTCTTTTTTTATATGACATCAAATGGAAGCTTATTAATTTTCAAAGTTTTATTCTTCATTGGAAATTAAGAAACATTTGAATCAATATAAGAATAGTGTTCATTTTATACTTAAAAAAATAACAGAAAGGTCAAAAGTTTGAATTATCTTTTCTTATTTAAAATTGTAGAAAGATTTCTGAATGCTTCATCCAACATCAAATCACAAAATTAATAGCTCAAATGTATTCATTGTTCCTTCTAGTATGACATAATTTAACCAATTGTCTCTGTTTTAAATAATTGTAGTGAATTATCTTGGAAGATTAATAGAACATGATATATTTATTATTTATTTGTTAATGATGAAGGAGAAAAGTAGACTGATAAAAAAATGATTTTTTTAAAGATAGAACACAAAGACAGATAATATCTACAACAGATCTCGACAACCAAAATAAAAACAATGTATTATTTACTAAGATAAAACATTTTCTCTCAATCAACCTGTCAACTTCTTGAGTTTCAAGAATATGAGAACATTATTAAAAATATATAGACAGTTTATTCTACCTACTTAAATTCATTTATTTATAAATGGCACGAAATCAATATTTCATTAATAAAAATAGTCAGAAAATTTTTGTAGAAGACATAATTGACATGATTCATTATTTAAATCCATTTTTTTCTAAACTTTCTTATCTCATCCATTGAGATCATCCAACAATTTTTTTCGCTCTCTCTTTTTATCCACCCTCCACATTTTGAAATTCTAAGATACAATTTTTCTAAACTCATGCCCAAATCTAATTATTTATTTTTTAATTATTGTAGTGAATAATATATTTCATTTACTTTTTTTTCAGCATCTTTGTCTTTCTAACACTGTTTCTCATTAGCTTCATGACTTCCAGAATAACCACCACTCTATATTTTCCCACTTGATTTAATTATATTAGTGTGATTTAATTTAGTATTATATTCACTTATTTTCATCTTAATTTTTTTTTCAAATTATATCATTTCTTGTATAATAAAATGAAAGCTGAAGCATTGACCTTTTCTTATATTGCTGTTAATTTTCACTTAGCAGACAATAATCATTTAAAAACTTATCTAAATAAATATCAGCCAACGCGATGTTTAAATTTCTTCCTCTATTTTCTCGGTATTCTTTTTTTTTTTTTTTTTTGCAACTTTTCTAGTAGTCATCTCTTTTTTCAATCCACATATATCTTTTCAAAATGACTGTAAAATTATTCGATTTACCAGATATTATTAAATACATTTTTAAAATAAATGAAGCAAATTTTTTTTGATCATTGCATATCTTTCAACAATATTTTCATCCTTTCTAAAGTACTTTTCTACAACTTAATAGCTTTTCATATAATAAAACAATTTCATTTATTATAAACAACTGGCAACGAGACATAAACTGATTATTCAAAAATTTTCCGTTATTTAACAGTTTTTTGTTTTTAAAAGACATCGTATAGTATTTTTTTAAATAAATATGAATAATTATATTATATTAATTGCATTCACCATCTTATATTAAAAGTATTATTTTTTTGTTTATGCAAATTTACTTTTACATTTGTTTTTATATTTTGATATTTATTTGTTTTGTCTGTTTAATTAATGGCTAAGTGAAAACAGTGAAGATATTTCCAGAGATTAAAAAAAAAAAAAACATACAAAAAATTTAAATTACAAACTTTTATTAATTTTTGCAAACCTTTTATTCGTCAACAGGATTTAGCAACTCAAATCCTTATTTTCAGTTATAATTTGTATAAAATTTATTTCCATTATTACATAACTTTTTTTTTATCTATTTACACGACATTTTATAAAACATTATTATTATCTAATATAATAAATATTAAAAAATTCTCTTAAAAGTTGATATGAACAATCTAGATTGACCCAATAAGAAAATGTTTATAATTTCTGCTGTTTTAATCATAGTTAAGCCAATTTTTTTTCATGTGTCATAGCATCAGCCGGGAAGCGAATCCACTAACCCGGGACAAGTGCTTGTAAAGCAGCTGTCGCTGACCTCTCGACCACCAATGCTTGACATATTTAAGCCAATTTATCAGATTTTAAACTTCTATCTTTAAATATCTACATTGTTTATGAAGATCCAGATTTATTTTATTATTTTGTTTAGGAGAAAATGTCTTTTTTTTAAGTGAAATAACTAATGATAGAATCATGGTCAAATAACTTATCAGGATTTTTTCTTTTTAGTGATCTAAGAATAGAACACTTATATCTAGAACACATTTCTTAAGAGAATTCTTTGACTCAGTAACATGGTAATCTTTAAAAATCCAAATAGCCTATTTTTGTGTTTAATAGCTTTTTAAATTTAGTACAAATAGAAGATGCTTCTAAATTAAAAGAACCTCAAAATTTATATCAGCATGTATTCAGTTGTAAATGCCCAGTTTTATATTCTGGCTCCTAATTATAACATAAAATAATAGTCACAATTGGCTTGGGCTGAGATTGATCCAAGAGTCTTTATAATATTTTTTTTGCCTAAACAAATTGTTCATGATAGTCAATATGGTTTGCAAAAAATATTAGAGAATTTGAATTTACAGAAACAATTATCTTACTTCTAACAATTTTAAATCAAAATTTGTTATTTCCATAACATTTGTATTAAAGAGTACAAAAAATAGATATTTTAATAGCACTGATGCAAGTAATGCCATCCTACAAGAAATGGAAGTTTCCTTTCTCTGAACCTTTTAAATGTAATACTGATGCATAAGGATTGATAAAGTAAGCATGGTTATCTATTGAACAAAATGTTTTATTATCATTAGCGTTTCTTTGATACATCTAAGAATTTTACGAATGGAAGATATAAAATTAGATGGCATTGTAGCAAATTCACCGCCATGCAGTCTCCTTTTACTCAATGAATTATTTTTATAAAATAGCATGTAGTAATCTATTTTTTCAATTAACTTTATGTTCTGGAAAATGAATTACATTTAAATAAACTATTCAAATATTAAATTTTAAAAGCAATGTTATTTTTCAGCATTTTATATAAATGCTGTTAAGTGTTCACATTTCTTACATTTATATTTAAAAGAAATTTAAAAAAAACTTATGTTTTTTACTACTGATACTTTTCACTTAATTATCATTATTGTTTTTGATTTGACAAATATTTCTAACACTTTGATGAGTGGTTACTCAAGGCAAAATTCTGTGAAGCAGCCAATTTTAGAATTTCTTCATTTTCATTGTGACAGAAGAAATCTGTATGAATGTTACCTAATAGAAATCTTTGTGAGTAGAAATTTCTGTCCCTGAACCAACTCTAAATTTATTTATTATTGATTTTACTGCAAATGATAAGATCACAATTAAAAATTTATAGCATATTATTAACCTTCTCCATTGTCACTTTCTCATAATTAATCATTTGTGCACAAAAAATAGAGATGTTGCTATGTATGTAAGTTAAGAATAAAAATATAATCATAACAATATAAAATGTCATTCTCACAATTAATGTTGGGATATGACTGAAAAGATAAAAGGCTTAAAAATAATAAGTTGGAAAAATAAAATAACATAATATTCTACAAGATATTAGTATATAGTCTTGGTTTGAAAATAATGATAAAAATAACCATTACCTGAGTGTGTCAGCCTTATTTTAAATAAATTGTATCAAAAATATATTATATATAGTTGGAATTTTTTTTAAAAGCACTAAGACTAATCATAGAATAAATATTAAAAAGAAAGAACACATTCTGGCAGTCAGAGAAAAATCCAATTCATCAGCTATCTAATCATGATATCAATTTTAGTAAAACAAATATTCTAGCAAAAATTGAACAGTATGATGGGAGATTGCTAAGAAAAGCTATGGGGATTTTTAAAAAACCCAAGAGCATAAATGAAAGGTGTGAATTACAGAAAATCAACAACATTTGGAAGGAGCTATTGGAAGACAAAATAATTCTTAAAATTTCTTAACTGATAGAATTTAAATATGAAAAAAAAAAGAAAAAGATAAAAATATGATTTTAAATCTCATACGCATTTTTATGATTTGCGAAAGAAGATGCTCTGGGGAAGGTATATGTTATTGTACTGAAACATCAGCTATTTAGCTATTTTATTACACAGAATATCCCAAAAATAATAATAATATGAAGTCATCATTTAACCATGAAAATATTAGAAAATATATATATATATATGTAATAAATAAAGTTTGATATATGTATTCGTTTACAATATATGTAATATGCAAATCAATATATATATATATCAAAATACATATATATATATATATATATATATTAAATATTGCCTACTTCTATAATAATAATTATAAATACAATAAAAATTTATATAACAATACAATAGTAGTGAAGGAAACTAATTACTAAAATTTTTCACAAACTATGGTTTTATCTGTAAACAAATAGACCTTTTCAAGTAAAACTTGGCTAAACATGCCATATATATATATATATAGCCCTTCCCATCATTCACTTCAAAACCCAACTTCCTTTTACATCATGGATGTCTTCATGAGATTGATGGTCTCAGGTTCAAAATATTTTATCATCAAACTTTATTTTACTTTTCTTTTCAATTCACTTTTTTCACAAAAGATAACTTTTGCATTGTCAAATAATATTTTATGACCTATATTCAGTTCATGAATATACAAAGCTGAGTTATTTTTATTTTTAATTTTATTCTCATGATCTTTAACTCCTTCATTAAGACTTAATTTACTTTGACCTATATAAATTTTATGACAAATGCAAAGAATCTTATAAACTACACCAGAAATAGATCTACCTTCAATTAACTGCTTTGAACCATTTACTACCTATAAAAAACTATTTTTATAAATTAATTTACTAATTGATGACATATATAGCTAAGAAATAAACTCTTTATTCTCATTAACACAAGTCATTATTATTAACAGATCTATAGATATTTTTACTGAATATAATATTCCTAATAAATTTATTATTATATCCTCACTCAATATAGTCAAAAGCAAAATTAACCCTTCTATTCTTATAACAAAAATTCAATAAAGAATCTCTCTTATGAATAAAAGATTGATAACTATATGGTACTGTCAAATTTTTTTTTGCTTAATGAAATGTCTACAAAATAAAACATTATCAACCTTATTAACACTTAAATAAAAAAAATTAACTTAGCAAATTCAAATGTATCCCAGTCAATAGTAAATTTAATATTAGATTCAAAACCATTCAATCCATCAAAAAATCTTTCAATTTATCTTACTGTATAACAAACAAACAATCATCAGCATACATAACCAATAATTAAAAAAAACAGAACACTTATTTATAACACTATTCTATAAATAAATCAATATAAACAGAGAACACTATAGGAGAAATAATGTAACCATTATCCTAACTCTCTTTAATTGTTTAAAACATATTCATTACACACAAAATACATAGAATCATCTAATAACAATAGCAGATCATGAATAACTTTAGTCTTATCTACAGAAAGATATTCAAATTTATTCAAAACACTAAGAAACACATTAATGATTTTTATCTTATCAACTGATTGATACATGTTTTCAATATTTAAACTACCAAAAACACAATGTTTTTTCAAAATAAATCATTAATTTTACCATTTGTTTTAAAAAAAATTGTGTTTGTAATAGTTTAAATATTGAAAACATGTATTAATCAGTTGATAGGATAAAAAGCACTAATGTGTTTCTTAATGTGAATATTTTTTTCTGCAGAGAACATTAAGATTATTCCTGATTTGCTATTGTTAATAAAGAATTCTATATATTTTGTGTGTAATAATGTGTTTTATAAAATTAAAAAGGATTGGATTACTGATTATATTATTTCTCCTTTAATGTGCTATCTATATTCATTATTTAGAGAGTAGTGTTTTAATAATTTTTATTGTTTTTTTTTAAATGATTTGTTAGACATGTTGATGATTTTTTTTGTTATACAGAAAGATAAATTGAATGATTTTTTGATGGATTGAATGGCTTTGATTCTAATATTAAATTTACTATTGAGGAGGGTATATATGAATTTTCTAAGTTAAAATTTTTAGATTTATGTGTTGATAAAGCTGATAATATTTTATTTTGTGATCATTTCATTAAGCAAAACAAAATAAGAAATATGATAAGGTCATATAGTTATCAATTTTACTCATAAAAGATTTTATTGAATTTTTGTTATAGGGATAGAAAGTTTAATAATTTTGACAATAATAGTTATATTCAGAGTAGTCATTTTGCTTCTGACTGTATTGAGTTATGATATATTAATGAATTTATTAGTAATATTATATTTAATAAAAATAACTGGAAATCTATTAACAATAAAGATTTAAGTGTTATTGAGAATAAAGAGTTTATTTCTTTGCCATATAAATCATGAATTAGTAAATTGACATATAAAAATAGTTTTTATTGGGTGATATGAAAGTGACATGGAAGAAAGGCCTGAATTTAAATTCTTTACTAAATGCTTCAAAGCAGTTAATTGATTGCAAATCTATTCCTGGTGAGGTTTATAAGATTCCTTGTATTTGTCACAAAATTTATATAAACCAGAGTAAATTAAGTCTTAATAAAAGAGTTAAAATTCATAAGAGTAAAGTTTAAAATAAATATAATAAATCAGCTTTGCTTATTCATAAACAAAATACAGGTCACAATATTATTTGACAGTACAGAGGTTATCTTTTATGGAAAAGGTGAATTGAAAATAAAAGTAAAATAAATATCATTGATAAAATATTTTGAATCTGAGGCCATCAATCTCATGAATATATCCTTTGATGTGATAGGAAGTTGGGTTTTGAAGTGAATGATGGGAAGGTTATTTTGTTTGGTATCTACATGTGGTATGTTTAGTTGAATTTCACTAAAAAAGGTCTACTTGTTATTAGATGAAACCATGGTTGTGGAAGAATTTTAATAAAGTTTAGGTTTTTTAGCTAGTATAGTTTATTATATGAATTTTTATTTTATATATGTATTATTTCAATTATAAAATTTTAATGATTATTATCAATCCTTAATAAGACAAAAAATTAACAAATAACATTTAGGCCAGATATACACTTTTAATTTTAATTAAATTTTAATAAATTTAATAAATGTATGTTGGGAGTGAGTAGGTATGTATATATGCAATTAAATAACACTAATGTTGTACTCATATTTTAGACTGATAACATCTACATTCATCTAATTAAAGAATTTTATTTTTAAAAGGTTACAGAGACATTGCAAGAAACTAGATTTTTGAATAAACAACCAAACTTGTGAAACAAAATTTTATAATTAACCAATAAAATTAATTAAGTGTAAAATGGAGAAACTTTCTGACTAGTAATATATATATATATATATATATATATATATATATATATATATATATATATATATATATATATATATATATATATATATATATATATATATATATATATATAAAATTTTTATATGATAACATGTTACAATGTGTCTAATACTGTATATACTATTAATCAAACCTTTAGTAACACTCCCAGAACTAAGTAATTAAACATTCCTCAAACTCTGGGAATTTATGTATCTAATATGAAGTTTTATAAAGATATGAGCAATCATCAAATCAATTTTATGGAAGATCATTCTATCATCATCAGTGCTCTTTTCTTACCAGATTTGAAATTTGCCATTAAACATAGACATTATCAGATATCTTAAAAAGTGTAATGTATAAATGAATATAAGCATATATTTAATGTAGCATTCACTTGGAAAAACTTTAAAAAAGTTCTTGATCAAATCAACTGCTAATTTTGTTAAAAAATCATAACTTTCTGGCATTATGATATATTTGATTTTAAAAAATCTGATGAATAAAGAATTATCAGTGATCATCAGGCATATCTTTTCAGTGGTTAGAAAAATAAAAACAGTTATATCATCCAATCATGCTATATGTTTTCAGTCATCTAATTCTTAAACATGTGGCAGTACTGCTTTTATGCCATCATTTTCTATCAGAAAAACAGAATGCATTAGAAATCTAGGTAATTTAAAGATGTGAGAGCACCTATGTTCAAAGTCATTCCATGTAAGTATAAGGTCTTGAATTTAAAGTTAAAAAACTCTTTCTTTTGTATTCCCTTCTTATGAAAGAAAAATTCTGTAATATGACTACTCTCAAACCATCAATTGAATGATCTAGTAAGTTAAAATGTTTTAATACTACTCTGCCTTTAATTTTATGTAAAATGTCAATCTGTGGTTAGTTAGTATAATATGTAGACTGTTTTTTTTATTTATTTACATAACGGTTATTATATATATTAAATTTATAATTTTATAATTGACATAGTTAGAGATATAGCATTTAAAAACTATTAATAATGCATTGCCCATTTCTGTAACAATAAGATATTTGCAGGTAAGACATATTTTTATCACTATATGGAAAACAATCTTTTTCTGATACAGAATTAATAATCAAATTTGCTTTAATATCTTTAAATAATATGGGTCTGATATACAACCTTAGATGGGTTGAAAAATATAGATTTCAAATAATGTGTAGAATTTAATATGTTGAGATATTTCTGCAATATACAGTTAATGTTAGGTAAATCATTATTAAAATTAAGTACCAATGATGAAATTTCTAATTCTTTTTTTAGATAAAAGAAATTCATTCTTCTCACTTGTGGAAGCATTCATTACTGCATTATCTAAAAATGCTTTGGAATATTTTATAGTCCTCAATTCATCATGTAGAATCTTATTATTTTGTTTTTAAAAGGTCTCATTACTACTAATCCTTCTAATTCTAAGAAATATGTTGGATGGTTACCATAAAAATATAAATAGCTATAGTTATGAGTTGGTTTGCTATATACAATAATAGTAAAAATCTTTTTAGTATAATTTCAACATCAAGAAAATAGGCAATAGTTCTAGAAATATTCAGTGTAAAACATATATTTCTATTAAAATTATTTATATAATTTAAAAATCTATAAAGTTCAACTTCATGATGTGGCCATATCATAAAAATTTATCTATCTAAGCCAAATATGAGGTTTAATCCTAGAATTACTAAATATAGAGAATTCCAATTGTGCCATAAAAATATTGACATAACTTTGTGTCATTTTTGTACCCACTTTACTGTACTCATTTTATTGTACTTATCTCTGATGAAAACCAGTTTTCTGGTTGAAATATTAAAGATAACATTTTTACATGCAAGTAATTTTATTTTTTATTATTTTTATTTAAACATATTTTCTTTAGTTAGTCTATATATATATATATATTTCAATATGTAATATTTAATTACATGTATATTTAAACATATTTTCTTTAGTTAGTCTATATATATATATATATTTCAATATGTAATATTTAATTACATGTATATTGTCTATACTAAACTTAATATAATTAGACAGGTTTTGAACTCAGATCTTCAAGCTCCCTACAAATATCTACTCCATCACTACTTCAGCATGAAATATATATATATATATATATATTGGAGATTTATCTTTTTCTAGATCTACTCCATCACTACTTCAGCATGAAAATATATATATATATATATATATTGGAGATTTATCTTTTTCTTATGGATATGGTCATGTGTATTATTTGTATTAAATAAAATGGATAGCTTGTAAAGAGTTTAAAAGTCTGAGTTTAAATCCCTTCTAATTACATTAAATTCAATATAGATAATATATTTGTAACTAAATATTACATATTAGGCCTGTATTCTGACCATCCGCCTTTAATGTATTTCATTGGACATATTAGAGTTCTATATATGAGGGGTCAGAGTGACTTAAGGACTACATGCATATGATAATAAGATTGGAATGAACAAGGGCTTTGAGCATTCCATCATCAGATTTTCAGTGATATGGATAGCTGACCAGTTTGAGGGGAAGAATATTGAAGCCTGTCCATTAAAGTTTGAACATTTTCTATCTTAATATAAACTGAACACTAATTATATATGTGTGTGGGAGATAATAATTTGGGCCAAATGGTGAGTGTTGATTCACACAAAATACATTTATTGGAGATCATTTATCTTTCTCACATGTACGTGGTCATGTGTATCAGTTGTATAAAATGTAGTGGATATCTGTAGGGATCTTGATAGTCTGAGTTCAAATCCCTTCTAATTACATATATATATATATATATATATATATATATTATGTGTATGATGAATTAAGTATTTTAAAGGATTTTTATTTAATAAAAATAAACAGATTATATCCATGTAAACAAAAAAACTTTACCAATTGATGTTGCCAGAAAAAAATAAATTAGTAATTGATAATTATGAGGTTAAAAAAGTTTTTTTCATTAACCTATATAATAGCTCTCTTGGTTTGGGTTTTAGTAAATTTAAAGGGATCCTGTTTTATTTCAAACCAAGAATTATATGGATTTAAATCCAGAAAACTATCTTTTATAGGAATGAGAATGCAATAGATTAGCATATATATATATATATATATATATATATATATATATATATATATATATATATATATATATAAAAACATCATATATAAGGCTTTACATAACATTAATACTAAAAAGAAAAAAAAGAATAGAAATTGACAATTCCTCTTTTAATAGAGTAATTTTACCTTATATTAAAGGGGTTACTGATAAAATCAGTAGAATACTATCTTGTTTTAATATAAAAACTACTTTTTCTATTGTCAAAAAAATTGGTGATTTTTTTATATAAATCTAATGACAGAATATTTTTGGAAACACTAAAGAGTTTAAGAAATTCCATGTTTGCAGTGCTCAAGAAGCTATTTGGGTCAGTCTAAACATACAATTGATTTTAATCAAAAAATTAGCACATCAGTTTTTACTTTTCATTTTTTAGAAATTGGTCACAAACCTGATTTTGACAATACAAAAATATTTGCTCATTTGAAAAGACATGATTTAAAAACCATGAGAGAGTCAATTGAAATATTAAAGAGATTGGTTTAAATAGGGCTGACAAAGCACAATGTATTCTAGCTATGTGGAAACCTCTCATTTTATTCATATTAACTTAAAATTAATAGGTGAAAAAACTGAGGAAAATAAACATTTTGATAAGCCTCATATTGTAAATTCTAAACTACTTCAAGTTGAATCTCATTTCTCATGTCGCACTGAGTCATGTTATTGTTTGAGATCTAATGATTTTTCTTTTAAAAGTTAACCTTGATAATGGTCGTTGCTAGTCTGTCTCGAAATATCAAATTGTAATGCAAAATAATACACGGTTTATTCCCAAAAATAATAATTTATCTACATCATACAATCATGACAACATTATATATATATATATATATATATATATATAATGTTGTCATGATTATATATATATATATATATATATATATATATAAGAATGTCCAATTATAAAATGAATGTAACAAGTATTAAAGGCTGCAGAATACCTTTGCAACAACATCTTAATATCACGGAAATTTAAAAAAATTGACTATCATAAATTCATCACTAAAATACAATAAATCAATAATAACATTTTTTTTTTTACATGGAGAAAATATTAAGAACAGTAAATATAACTTTAATGCCAATTTTATGCTAAGCATCCTTTTCAATAGTAAACATTATACTCAAAACATAATGCTGCCTCTGATAAGAGTGATTAGCGCTGGAAATGTATTAATATTACATTTAATATCTTTAATATTTTCTCCATGTAGAAGCAAAATTTTTGTTGAAATTCCCTTATATTTCATGTAAATAATTTCCATAATTTATTTCAAATTATTAAATATGTGCTAAGATGTATTGGAAATATGTATTAGCACTAAAGATTTGCAAAGAAATTATATGTTTAGCGTTAGTGTGCTATTCTTAAAAGAACTTTAAAATTTAAGAAGGTTAACTCATGCTTTTGAAAATGCTGCTTGCACTAAAGATGCAGTAAGATTATAATCCAATGTTCTTAATATTTTCTTCATATAAGAAGCAGTGTTATTATTACTGTGTTAATTTAATAAAAGAAAATGGAAAGCTTTAATACACGAAATTACCAGAAATAAATAATTCAGCTGAAGACAAATTATCTTGACTGTTTGATGTAAGGTTTACAATGCATATATATATATATATGATTGTCTTAAAACAATATAATGACGTTCTATGCAAATTTTATACAATCATGTGATCTTCACATATTTTTGATGTTTTTTTAAATGCAAGTATAATTCCTGATAGTAATAATACGACTTGAATAAATAAAATATGTATCTTTATTGTAGATGTATATTATTTTATCTCATTCAAGTCAAATGTATTTTCTAACCTGTGCGTCAAAAACTGAAAGAATTAATTAAAATATAAGTATTATTTTTCCATTAATGCGAATCATTATTACACAATACTATTTATAACATTTAAATGTAATAAATATTACTTATTTTTATACCAATAATAAATATTTACCATGTAATAATTATTTATTTATTATTAAATGAGATATTACTGTATTGTAGAAAATATATTCATTTTTTTTTTGTTATGGAGGAATTTTTTCGAAGTAGTCATTAGCTGGTTATTCATAATGATGGGTTGCTTTCATGTCAATAAATATATGGTGCTAGAAACAACAAAAGGACAATCAGACTTGATGCTAGTAATATATTTGTACATTTTTTTTTATTTAACATATTCATTAATAAAGTTCATTAATGTCTTCATATTTTTTTAAAAGTCATGCTGAAATTAAACCAAAATCTCTATAAATGTTAGAGATTGACAATAACAGATGAGAATGGACTGATGGATGATATTCTTATTCTGGCTCAGACTGCAAATAACATTCTTTGGAATTGAAACGAATGTATTTATCTAGAAACGAAAATTTATTTTATGACAAAATGCACACCAATTAAGAAAAAAACAAAGGTGAGAATAAAGATTTGGTAATAGTTTTTTTTTTTGCTAAAATATTGGCAACTTCTATACATAATGAATATTTTTTTGCATGACTGTTTATGTAAGAAAATAAAAAAAATATATAAATAATACAATACAAAAACTAAAGCAGATATATTATTATAAAATATTTACAAAGCAATTTTTATAAAATAGAGAGCAACTCATGTTGAATGATATGCATTTCATCTATGGAGATAATAAATTGTTGTAATCAGAGTTTCCAAATTTAAATTCTCTTTGATAATAGAAAAAATAATGACAACATATTATACTTCATAGGAATATAGATTTTTTATAAGTTTGTTAGGGGAAATACTATTTATGTAGATACAATTCAAATCATGTATTATTGATAGTTATTATGGCAATAAAATGTGGTCTTCTAAACCCTTCTACTAATCCTACTAGTTTTCAATAAATCCTACATAAATTAAGCAAAATGAAAGTGTATCTTATTATTTCTGGAGATTTTAATAATTCTATTTTAATATTAAACTGGTATTTCATTAAGCTTTTATAAAACATGGCAACATTCATATGGATATTAATCACAAAAATGCATTGATTGTGGATACCAAATATAGAGTGTTTTCACATAAGGCTTTCTTAATTTGAATATCTGACTATATATTACTGAGATTGATATCAACAAGGAATGCACTTTTTTTAAAGATAACCCAATAAGATTAATTATCATAATTGCAGTTGTGATTATTTAGAATTAGTAAAAATCATTTTATACCATATGATGTAAGCTATTTAAATTGAAATAATACCATATTATGAAAGTGAAAACTTATAAAAAAAATTGAATGATGTATCTGAGCATGTCATAGAATAAAATCAAGAAAGATCTAACTTTTGTGAATATGAAAAACCAGGGACAATATAAATCCCCTAATGTATATATTTGAAAAGATGTTTCCATTATATACAAAGACAATATTTTTTCATCTGACTCCTAGGTATATTTTTATAACTACATTAGCATGAATCAAAATAACATTATTAGGGTATTCATGGAGAATATTATTCTAATATTTTCAAAACACACTATTCAGTAACTAGATGTCTAGAAGCATATTTGATCTAATTGTTGACTTGAATTATTATAGATGTAAAGAACTCAAATTATCTATAATAATATGTATAGTTAAACAAAAATGTTGAATTAAGTATATGCACACCATAGAGATTCATATATGATAGGTAGATAATGAAATAATATGTATGAAGCCTAGAAAATATGCATCTTTAGAGCCAACACTAATTGTATTTAATTTTGTAATCATAATATTATAAAACTTTCACTTTCTTTTCAATGTCTACCAAAAAAACTTTTTTTAATGGGTATTTGCAGAAGCTTCATTATACTGTACACCATGTAAGTCTTAACACTCTATACAATTTATAGCTTCTTTGTTGCTTTTATATTTTTTTCATTTTTTAACATTGTTTCTATTAGTAACTTCATTACCAAGAAAAATCATTTTTCATTAAGAATGTAAGCTTAAAATAAATAGAACAGCATTATGATTTTAATTGTGTTATATCTGTTGGATTTAAAAGTGATTTTAGTATAGTGGATGATATTCAGGTATCAAAAAAAGTTATGGAAAGGATGAATGAATACAAATTGCAATTAGGCACTTGATTCTATAAGCATTTTTTCAGTGATTAATTTATTGGATCACCAAGGTATAGACCCAAGATATTGTCATATTCTGAAGAATATTTATAAAAATGCAACAGTAACAATTACATTACATAATGATACTGAAAAGATTAACAATGAGAAGGGTGTATGATAGGGTAACTCCATATTTTCAAAACGTTTTACTGCAGTTTTGCAAAAAGTATTTTGTGGATTAAAATGGAAAGCTAAGGGAATACAAATGATTTAGCATATCATATAAAAGTAAGAAAGTAGGGTTAAATGTAGATGTTATAAAAGGTTAAAGTAATGTTTAATGGATTTTCACAAAATAAGAAAATAAAAATTAATAATAATCAGAAGTTAATAATTGCAAATGACTTGGTCAAATTATTACTGCAGATAAAAACATAATGGATAAAATTAATCATAGAATTAAGCTTGTTTGAAGTGCTTTTGATAGAAATAAATTAATATTAAAAAAATATAGGCCTATGTGTTTGAAAGGGGATTTGAGACTTTGACACTTAACAGAAGAGCAATGCAAAGATTTCAGATCACTCAACAAAGTATGATGGGATATATATTAGGAGTAATAAGAAGAGATCAAAATTGAAATACATGGATGATAGAACAAATGGTTGTTATGGATATCATTGAAAGAATAAATGACTTAAGAAAGGTAGGTTAGACATATTGCTAGAAGAGATGATAATAGATAGTTGAAATCTTAAAGTGAATTACAAGAAATTGTAAAAGACCTAGATAGAGACAGCATGTGAATTGAATGAATGAAATGAGAAAAGTGTGATGTTGTGATATGGAGAAAAAAGGCTAGACCTTTGTAAAGATCAATTAAATTTGGAGAGGCTTTTATTTTCAGGTGGATTAATAATGATTGAAAATGAAGATCATGGTGAGGATATCTTATAGATTAATGTTGTAAAATTCTGACTAGGAGGTTATTAAATAACTTATAAGAATTAATAATTTGCACATTGGCACAAGATACTGAGGAAATTCAAATGTATTTTTTCATAGTGCATTACAAGCATGTTTTTCAATACAGGGATTTTCTATTTGTAAAGTAGATAGTACTATATACATACAATTGTGAGAAGTTCAGAATTAAAATCCTAGTAGTGCACACCCATAAACCGCCTCTTACGAGGCTTCTCATCGACATATGATGTCACTCTAACTCTGCTAGTTCTTATGCTAAAATGTTCATTTGACAGGTATTGATTAGGTTTTTAAAAGTTCTGTAAGATGGTGCCCTCTTCTGAATTATTTTACAAGTAAAAAATCAAAAAAACCGCATTTTAAACTAAACAAAGAAAGAACCTTGTCAGTGATTCGCTGTCAGCCAACTCTCAGCTGAAAAAGACATTCTGATTGGCTGGAAAGAACAAAGAAACTGCCTGATCAAATAAAATAAAGAAAAACGCTGAGATTTTCATTTCGAATGCAATTTAAGTATTAAAAAAATATAATTTGAGAAATTGAACTAGTTTTTTAAAAATATACCAAAAAACAAAATTATTTTCGAAAAATATTGAAGATTTTAATAAAAATATTTAAGATTTAGCAAAAAGAAATCTTTACTTTTCCAGAATGTAAAATTGAAAAAAAGCTTTGTGTCAGCACTTTTTTGTTTAGACATTCGCTTGATATTTGCCGAAATTGAATATATTTTATAATAAATAAATAGCAATTTATTTTTGAAAGAACTTTCATTCTCTTTCATAACCTGAAAAATTAGTAATATACTTTTTATAAACGTATCTGAGTTGAATTTAATATTATAGGCGAATATGTTTTAACAATAGACTTTGTCTTCAGTTTGTGAGTTGGCCAATTAAAAGATTTGATTTTTACCTCATACAACCAATAATATAATTAGCGGTTTAAGGGTTAATATGAACAGGTTTGGTTGCTAAGGAACACAGTATGATTACTGATATTCAATGCTTAGTATTATATATTTCTTTCTGAACTTTGTTTATTAAATTAATGCTACACATGTATAAAGTGGATTGTTTAAGTTGGTTTACTATAATATTAAAATGATATTTTTTTCTGATTTTAGATATCATAAAGTCTGCTTATCATCAGATAAGATTAATACATAAAGCATCAATGTTGATTGAGCCTGATGTGAAGCACTACCTGGGATATTTTTGCTTTTCCAATTTGTTAGCAAAATGACTATAATTATGATAACAATGATTTTAAAAAAATATATATGTATTGAAAAAGAGAATGAAGCATGTTTTGTTAAAAAACATTATATTAATTATTTTTTGCTTATTATCATGATTTTGTCATTCCTAATAGTTTTTGTGCTAATTGTAGCTTTATTTTATTCTTCTATTTGAAAGTCTTGATTTCAATCAGTGTTGTTGTTTTTTGTTCAATAATTTAATAAAGTTGTTATTGCAATTAATTACAACAAAAGAGTTATTATAGGTTTATGAGTAAAACTTGTTCAGCCTCAGGAATTGTCAGTTAGTAGTAATTGATAATTTCTTGGCAACAACAAAGGTTAAAAGTTTATCTCTATTTAATGGATATTATCTCCTCATTACCATTAATTATTATAACAATCCATAAAAATATTTAATTCTATATACATATATATAATTTTCAAATCACCCTCCCAGCAACAACATAGGTTAAAAGTTTATCTCTATTTAATGGATATTATCTCCTCATTACCATTAATTATTATAACAATCCATAAAAACATTTAAGTCTATATACATATATATAATTTTCAAATCACCCTCTCCAATGTTGTGCTTTTTCAGCAACATCCTCTGTGAATAAATATAAAAGTCTGAACTTTATATTTATGCTTGAAGTTCAAACTTTATATTTATTCACAGATGGCATTGCTGGAGAAAGCTTAAAGGTTTGGGAGGTTAATTTGAACATTTTCATATATATATATATATATATATATATATATATATATATATATATATATATATATATATATATATATATATATATATATATATATATATATATATATATATATAAGTGAAATATAGTAAAAACCTATTGCCATTTTAATTAACTATGTTGTTTTATTATTTTAATCTGATTTTTTTTGTTTTGTTTTAAAAAGCGTTTATTCATTTATTGTTATGATTTACTGAGGACAGCAAATCACATTTAATCATCAGTGTATAATCACTCCTATTTAAATTTTAATAGTATGAACTTTTCACATTTAAGAACAATTAGATACTTCTAATGATAATAATGTTATCTTTGCGACATGAGTGCAAGCTCATTAAGAAAATGTAGATATGATAGGAAATAGATTGATGTTTTTGATACAATAAATTAAAATGAAATCCAAACTCTCTCTCTCTCTATAAGCATGCAATATTCTTATTGCCTATGGAAATCATTACATCCTATTTCAATCATTCTTTACTTTATAATCAATCAGCCAATAATTATCTGACTGACCTGGATTGACTTTTACTTTTCAATAAAGAATAATCTAGATTTTCAACTGGAAAAGTATCCATTTGATTACATGAGAAAAAAGTGATTAAATATGCAATATATCCTGTTTCAGCATTGACACCAATTTATTTATAAATAAATTTTATTGAAAAACCATATGTAATAATGATATAATTGTAAATCAAAAATAATAGTTATCCATGTTAGTCAGGCAACCAAATGCTCTGATGTGGTTACTGGTGTTGTTAATCCAGTTTAATCAGGCTCCACATGTTGTCAAATAAAAATCTGTATGAGATTATTCTGTACTTATAGCGAAATTCCTTTAGCTTGGAAATGAAGGTGTCTTCAGGTTTGGGATGAGGAAAGGTAAACTTGTTGTGACATCTGGCCATCCAGATGGCATAAGTAAGAAAGGTTGACAGTCTTGTGGTGACATAATCCCTGGACAGGAAGCAGCATTTAATATTTAAGATTTTGTTCAGGGAAATGGGGCAGTGGTAAGTAATGAAAGTTCTGATTTTGGTATATGCTGGGCAATCATTTATCATATGATCAAAGGTTTCACAGGTTCTATGGCAGTTGTGACATGTAGGATCTACATTCTTGAGGAATCTCCTGTAGTGCAGGAACCAGTTTGTCTGGAGTGAATTCAGGTTGATTTTTTAAGAGAAAGTCCAGGAACCTTGACTCCAGCTTGAGATGCTTGAAACCTGGTGACCACCTGATTGTTACCACAGAGGTAAGAAATGGTAGAGTTTTGTGTGGGAAATAGCAGGCTATGAGCATCCTAAATGAAGATCTTGTGTCTGAATACTAGGTTAGAGTGGCCATTGTGAGTGAAAAGGTAGTCAAGTATCTGATTTAGCCAGATTATCTTTGAATGTGGAGGTCTGTCTGATGGAATGACTGGTTGTTCCGCTACAATCTGGGGAAATTTCTTTTGTAGGATGTGGATCAGAGAGTGGCACTTTTTGTAATATATAGAAAACGTTGCATGCAATGACATACCATTATTTTTACTATGTCGCTGCATGTGTTGAATTCCTATGGCCACTGTTTTACCATTCCACAACAGCCGTGCACAGATTTGGTTGATTTTTGTATTGAAAGTCTTTGTCATGTTAATTATGGGTAGATAGTAGCTAATCTTTTCATTACCTTGATATTGAGGAGAGAGATTTTCCCTTGCAGTGATAAATAAACCTTGGCAAGGTTTTAAACTGTGTTGGTGGTGGCTTCAATGATGGAATTCTGTATTTGTATTGACATGGCTTGCGGTGACTTGTATATGGAAAACCCTAAAAAGTTTTGGGGTAAAAAGTTTTGGGGGTATGCTGAGAAAGGCAGTGATATATTCTTGCCAGTGTTGATTTTTCAGACCGATGACTTGTTGAGCTTGAAGGAAAGTTTGGAGGATTCAGAAATTTTTTTGATTATGTGCATGAGAGGTTTTAGATATTTTTGGGAGGGTAAGGTGACAAGGACATCATCCATGTAGGCAAGGACATCATCCATGTAGGCAAATGCTTTACAGTGTTTGTTCAGCTGGAGTATATAGATTCCTGGAAGTTCTGCCTCAATCTGTTTAAGAAAGAGGTTTAGGTAGAGTATAAATAGGAGACCACTAAGTGGAGATCCTTGGGGTATGGATTTTGAAGGAATAAACCATCTGTAAAGAAACCATTCAGGGAAATGTGGACCAATCTGTTATGTAGTAGATTTTCCAATATCTGAATGATTTGAGTAGGAAGGTCTAGTGCTGAAAGGCGATTGAGCAGGATGTTGACATCTACTGAATCAGATGCTTCAGAGATGTCTAGATGAACGGCAATGGGTTTGTGTAGATTCTTGGATCTGATATGATCACAGAGAATTTTTACCTCCCCAATTGCAGAGAGTGTGGATGAGCCCTTCTTTGTGAATTGCAACTGGGATATGTTATCCAGAATAACATCTTGTATTTTCTCCTTGATCACACCTTCAATGACCTTTAACAGAATTGGGGTCATGGAGATTGGACTTATGCTAGATAGAGCAGATGTGTCCCGGTTTTTCTTAAGAAAGGGGACCATTCCTATGGGATAAAGTTTGGGGATCATTTTTTTTGCTGTTTGCAAGATGGTTAATTAGTTTTAATACTATGGAAGCTGTGAAATTCTCAATGTGCATAAGTATGAACTTTGGAATGCAATGTAGTCCTGGATGGACATTGGACGGTAGGGCAGCCAAGCAGTTTTTGATGTTTGATATTGTTATTCCATGTTCATTGTTTTCTGATGTTTCCTGCCACTGATTTGTGAGATAGGTAAGAGAGTTTGATAGGTGGTTTTTGAAATACGACTCTATTTGAATGAGCATTTGGTTGCCAGAGGTATGGCTACCACCGATGAGGAGGGACAATAGAGTTTTTTGTTTCTTCCTTGCCCCCATAGCCCATCTGAAATAGCCACATATCCAGCAGTATTGGCCAAGTAAGTATAACCTAGCATTCTTTGTTGCTATTATTTCAGCAATCGCAGCTTGTTTCTGCTTCTTGCAGCTTGTTTCTGTTTGTACTGTGTTTTAAGTAATAGGAGGTTGTCTATAATACCATCACTTGAGAAATTTTTAAAACAATGGTGTAGCAGATCAAGCTCATTCATAAGGGTTGCTGACCCTTTATGTTTTTTGGTGTGCTGTATGATTATGGTTTGGAGGATACCTGTGAAGGTGAACCAGGCTTCCTCTGGATTTATGTTAAGAATGTCAATTTTTTCAAAGAGTATGTAGGCATCTGAGAAAACAGCTTTCGTGACAGCAGCTTTAGTTATAATTCTGATTGTTTTATTGTAGTCTATGGGAGTGTAGAAGTCCAGATCTGGAGACACTATCAGGGCAAGATGGTCTGTGAAGGAAACGGGTTGAAGCTTGGCTTACAAACCATAGTGCAGCTCTGAGGTGTAAAACATTAGGTCAATCAGTGTTCTAGAGCTCTTCATATAGAATGAGTATGCATCTGCAGGGAAGAAACCTCTGCCATTTATGAAACCTCTGGCTAAGAGATGAAGGTATTTCCATGTGAACACATCATATTGCAGGTTGAAGTCCACCCAAGAGGATTGTAGTGCCTGTGTTGTTTGCAGTGATGAGATTTATGGTGTGTATTACTCTAGAATAGGTTAATGGGTTGTTCTGGCAGTATATGTATATTGCAATGAATTCACTAGATTGGTATATAAGCTTGATTGCAATGAGATTGGCATCATGGTAAAGCACTTTATAGGAAGAAGGTGGTTTCCTGTTGTTAATGATGATTCCTACCCCTCCAGCAGCTGATGTATTAGTAGACACAAGAGTGAAGCCCAGTTTTGAAAGTTTGAGAATTATGTGAGGGTTGGAGTTTAGGTAATATTTGGTCTCTCCTAAGAATAAAATATGAGGAGATGTAAGATGGAAAAAATGCCTAATCGCATATAAACGGTCAGTAAAATTAATTCCCCTGATGTTAAGACCAATGATTTGGCACTTGATCCCATCCATAAAGATTATTGCTGCTTGGTTTTACAACCAGTGGAATCTTTGATTGAAGGTTGTAATGGTCCTTATGATCACTGAATTTCTGATCTGGCAAGGATGGCCTGTGGAAATCAGCTTGAAAGAGCTCAGTTTCATTGGGTGATTCATGACTGAGAGAGTTTTTAGGTCTGCTTTGTACCTTCCTCTTGTTTTTTTCCATAATAGAATTTACACTGTAGGCAAGGGAGAACTTTAGGTAGTTTGGCTCGGAAGCAGGAGATAGGTGTGAGTCCTCTTCTTCAGAGTAGGCCTTTGAAAGTTATGGAAGATTTTTGTTTATTATTAGCATTAGGGGGTAGGTTGAAATCCATGTCTGAGTCATAGACCGAGATGGGTGGTGAAGATCTATTTTTTGTAGGTGTGGGAGCTTTCATATGGGAAGAATTCATACAGGGTATTGATAGTCTTGATGCGTCCATTATAGATTTAGTGTTAGAAAGTGCTGGTTTTGATCTTATAGGTCTTGTGGTTCCGAGTGCATTGTTATGGTCTTGATGGTCTATGCTGAGAGGTGCATCATCTTTATCATCAGAAGAGATTGTTAGATTTTTGCATTTAGAAGCATTATTTGGTTCTTTTGATTTTGAGCTTTTTGGTAAATTGTCTGGTTTCTGTGAGTTATCTCTGGGCTTGGTGCCATTTGGGTTTTGATATGCTATTTGTATCTGTTTTCTGTCCTTGGATGGTTTTCCCTTGAGTTTAGTAGGATTCATAAGGTCTTTAGTGTTGGTTACTCTATTGTAGGATTCGACTTCAGCTTCAGCAGTATGCAGACCTGGAGTGTTTGTGGTTGGCATTTCATTATGTGTGACATTAGCAGTTGTGAGTCTATGAGGTGCTTTACATTTGTGAAATTTATTTTCCTTTTGACCACAAGAGGTGCATATTTTTGCTGGGCATTCTTTTAGGAGATGTGTTCTTTGGCTACAATGAAAACATTGCCGCCTGACGCCAACGAAGAAAAGTATCATTGGACAACATTTTGTTTGAATGGTAGTTGGTATGTCGGTGGGCTCTAGGCCTTTTCTTAGTTGAATTTGAAATGATGCAGTGTTGGATAGGATGGACTTGATCGTCAAAGGATTTCTTGGAGGTGATTATTGTCAAGGCCCACGATACAATTCTTGAGGGTTCTGATAAGGGTAGCAGGTCTGTTTGTATCAACATATGTAAGGAATTTGTTGTCTAGTTTTTTTAAAATAGAGGATTTAAATTCATTTTGGAAGGCCCAAGTGGCAAATTGGACAGCAATGTATCTGTCATTTGGGTGAGTGAGGATGCGGTGTATGCCCTTTGTTAATTTATATTGTTTTATCAATTCGTATAGTGCTGTAATGGGGAATTTATGAAGTGAGCAATTTGGTTCTGTCACTGCCAGAACAACACTTTTATCATTGTGGTAGTTTACTAAGGATTTGAGGAGGGTCAGAGGTATTGTTTGGTTGAAGTCAACACAGAGGTCTTGGTATTGTTTCTCAGTGAAGTCATTTATGAAGAATTCATGATACTCAAGCACCAAGAAGGTTTGATTTTCCTGTTGTAGATTTTTTAGTTTTAGTATATCTAACATGGTAAGGTCATGATTAATTTTACTTGCTGTTCCAGGTATGGAACAGGTTTCGTTGTATGAATTAGTTTTTAAGTTGTTGGTATTTTGTATAGACTTAGATGGACTTGTAGTACCAATTTTTGCTATGTTAGCATATGATATGTGGCTCCTAGATAAACTGTTAGCCATTGTATTACAGTTTTTTGAAATAGGTTTTATGTGAGGAAGGTAATTTAAATCACTCTGTGTCAAATCTAGTGTTGGGTTTGTCTGCTTGATTGTTGAGTAGTTTCCCTTATAACCGGTATGGAAAATTTTATTTTGATCTTCTTCTCTCTAGTAGTTTAGATACTGAGAGTAAGAGGGAAGAGTTGGGAATTCATCTATAGAAAGTGGCATGCTTTGTAAAGAAGTATTTTGAACACCAGTGAGACTAATTGTATTGGTATGTTTTAATACAGGTTCCGGTATTGTATTATGCATGTGTGTTGTTTCAGAACTAAATTTATTTATAGTATCAGTTTTGGCCAAGTTTGAATTAGTTAAAAAGCTGTTTTCAGACGGTAAATTGTTCGCGGGGTTAATTTTTGGTTGAGTCTCATGTTTATTCCTAGATGAATGAGTCGATATGGGAAGTGATGCTATTGCATTATTTTTTGTTGAATCTTCAGATATTAGTGTAGTATTATCATTAATATATGTGCTGCAGCTATTTGTTTCTATGTATTTTTTAGTTTTGGTGCCTTTATTATTTAATTTATGTGCCAGTTCAGGCCAATGGATTACGTCCGTATTAAAAAAATTTTCTTTAGTACCTTGTTTATCCGCTATGAGTGACGCGCCAGTTGAAGTGTAGCCTGTTGAACAGTTTTTGTCATTATTCACTGTAGCGTCTGAAAACTCATGGTCCATTTCTGAGATTGTTTGTTTGGAGGTCTTTATTTTAGGTATATTATGATGTGAATTTTGTTTATTATTACTATTACAGTTAAAATCGATACTATTTTTATCATTTATTTCCGTAGATAATTTGTTGGTTTTAGAATCGCTAATGACATGGCTTTCTGGTATTAACTGAGGCTGGTAAGAATAATTTTTATGTTTATTATCAATAATATTTGTGACATTGAGTTTAGCTGTTATATTATGCTTGGTCTCATGTTGCATCTTGTATGTACAATTGGTTACAAAGCTTACATAAATCTTCCACTGTATTTACGCTGTCTTCATTTTTGTTTGCATCATCAGATGTCATTGCGATTTTTTGCTTTCCATATTTTTCTATAGCACTTGAATTATCGGAGGCCGAAATTTGGTTATTAGTGCTAGAAGGTTTATTTCCTTTTATGATTTGAGAGTTTATTTTGAAATGAGTTTGTGATATTTTTTCAACTTGAATGCAACCTTCAGAGGTTTGATTGGATGTTACGCTGTTGTCTAAAGTATATTCCACCGCATTGGCAATTATGTTAACATTTAAAACATTTGCATGCACTTCGGGAATGGTAGGGACTATGCTAGAAACATTGTTGGCTTTCAGTATTTTCAGCAGCCTAAGGTTAGTATTCCGGTATTTAGGCATGCTATGTGAATAAAATTTCTTAGTATTAATGGTTGCATTGGAACTCTGTGAGTTTTCAGCACTGTTGTTTAAGTCATATCTTATGCCTAGGTCTATGTTACCCTTCAGGCTCTGGAGAACGTTCAACTTCCCGGAGTAATATGTGACTTCAGATTTTGTTATTATATAGTCATGATTATTATTATTGTAATTAAGCATTGTATGAGAAATATCAACTTTACCCTGATCTTTCAGCAGGTTTACTGTTTCTTTGTTAGTAGACCCTTTATGACATTATATTCTTTTTTTTAGATGTCTGTTGCATTTTTTTGATATTTTTAGTTTATATAATGCTTGACTCTTTTTTGGCTTCGAATTAACGGAGCCAATTCTTTTCGATTTATCATTTATTCTGGGAGATCTTTTTTTATTTTTTATTGTGATTTTACCACTGTTAATTGTGCTATCAAGAGGTTCAAAACATATCCCATATTTCAAATTGTCGGCAAAATTTCCCACATCCATCAGAACTATATTAATAAAAAACCCTTACCTTAACCAATGAAGATGAAATTTGTTGGATGGCTGGTGTTCTAAGGGCTTTTGAATTAAAATTCTTTGCAGAGCTGAGGTAGATGACTGCCCACTTAGTCAAATGTAGGTGGCATTGATTTGACACCAATTTAGACCACTGCATTAAACATTACAATATATTATTTTTTATATATTAATATCTGTAGAGGTGGTACCATATAAGACAAACTTGAATATCATGTTATCTTATTAAACTTAAAAACTAAATTCACTGGGCCATCAGAATTTCATGAATATATTTTTGTAGGACCATGTGTGACAATTAAAATCAAATGGTTGTGTAAATATATTTGTAATTAATATTCAGATGCAAGGTAAAAAGAAAATATTGGATTCAGTGCCAGATTAAAAAACATGTTTCATTAGTAATGAGGAACTAAATTATATTACATTCATAATTTTGAAAGTTAACTTATTGTTATTCAAATAAAATATTAATTTTTCATTCACTTGTATGTATATTGTAACCTTACAAAGTGTGGTCAACTACATAATATCACCAAAACATCAGTGCACTGAGAATCGTAACCTCGATCACTGATCAATTCCCGCTACTCATTGTCAGCTATTAAGAGCTGTATCCAAAAGCATATTATGCTATCTATTTTATGCACCAAGGACCACAACCAACATCTGGAACAACTTATCACAGACCAAACTCATGATCTAACATAAAATTTTATGATTTAATTTGATCGCAGCCAGGGTGTACCGCGAAGACCTATCATAGTAGTATGATAAAATACAGTAAACAAATTATAAGTGCAATGTTATTATGTTATAAACCTTAATTTGCGATTTTTATTGTATGAGACCCGATGGCCGACCATGTACAAGATGGCGTAATTTGTGGAACTACATAAAATTATGAAATTTGAAACTATCTATATGATTTTTTTTTATACAAATGCTAGTCTAGGTAAAGCTTTGCAATAAATAAACATAAATACTTGGGTTCTTTTTTTATAATTTACTATATCACTGAGACTCTTTTTAATACTGACAAATGACAATTTAAAATGTTAAGTAAATATTTTCAATCATATCATTATTTGGTAAATCTGTTTACAAGTCTAATAATTAATTTATATTGCATACTAGAATCAACTACGCAAAGCCAAAATGATGGAAAAGGTAAATGGGATTTTATTGTACCCTACTCATCATAAACTACCAAAGACTAAAAGCATCCAAATGTTTTTTCAAAATATCACTAAACTCTGATATCATGTTGACAATGGTATGTACTTCATGTATGCTCTATCCAAGGTTTATGATTTCTGATTTTAGAATGACACATAGCAACGGCACAGTAAGTTTAATTATAAATCAACGTTTATTTACAAATTTATGAATAATAAATAATTAATTCCAATGTTATAATTAAAAAACATAAATAAACAAATAAAATAAATAAATTATAATTCCATCGACTTTCTTCACTAACATATCATAGGTACGGTTTTAAAAACCTAATCATACCTTATTTCAATTTGATATAATGAATCTTGAGCAAATTATACTAAATTCAACATCAACTCATGAAGTATTTAACGTCATTTCCAGATTCAATAAATCCATACCGTAAAATTATAATAATATAATAAATAATATTATATCTGTAGGATTTAGCTATAATGTAATCATTAAATAAAATGAAAATGTAAACTTACACTCCGGTAAATAATAATCAACCGACAGTTAATTATTATGAAGTAACTTGAATAGAATGTCCTGCTACAATTTGACGATCTAACTTATGAATTATGCTTACAAATGGAAGAAGATGATTTAGCAGATTAACTAAAATACTTTGTCCAACTTATATCTATGAAGTAAAACATATTCCTGTGGATGCGTTCATCTACACATAGGAATTAAATAATACTAAACGCTTTGTGGATTGATACACCATCATAAAGTAATACGTATAATTACACAATTCCGCGGATTAACCACCAGCACTGGAATGAGTGTAAAATATAAAAATGGCAATTAAATAATCTGCGGATTAACCACCAGCACAGATTAATGCCTTTTAACATTCTAAAACAACATTACTATTTACCTCACATTAAAGTGCAAAATCATCCTCCTCAGTTATTCTGATCATTCAGAAAAACACTAACACTTTAGCAAATGTGGGTTCTTGCATAATAAAATGTTACTCTAATCAGGGCAACTAATGTACTAACTTATCTTGCTTAAAATAAAACATGTGTAATGCAATATAAGTAATATTAGCATAGGAATATAAATCTGGAAAGACTCACAAAATACCCCACAAAGATTGATACATCTCATAAATTCATTTAGTACTTTTCAAGCCCTTTCGCAAGCGCTATTCTCTTGAATAAATATTTTATTCAACCCCTATTACTTTAAACTTAATAAAATATAACTTATGAACTTCACATGCAAGTTCATATAACGATAAAATTAAAGTAATGAATTATTCATCAAATACATAAAATCTAATGGGTGTGTGTGTGCTACAAATTAAATGTATAGCATTTTAGAGTTCAATATATGAATTTTAGCAGGTGTGTGTGTCACAAATTAGATTGTAGAGCATTTTATAACGACAAATATGATCCGTGAATTCCATGTACGATGTGTCGAACAATAAATGTACGAAGTAATAAATATAATTATGGTTGAATTCCATACATGTAATGTTATCCATTTGTGTTAGTTATTATAATCACTATCAGATTAACGATTTTACGTGGCTCCATAAACAAGAAACAATTCAAAAATATGACTCGCAGAACTTAAATGAAGAATGTTTTTCAAAAGTTATTAATTTCTACATTTCTCTATTAAAATGTTCCAAGTTTCTCACATCCATGCTAAATATTTATTTATCCACACTTAAATCTAGGAATAACAATTATAGCAATTTATTTAATCATTCCACACTGACGATAAAATTAGAAAATAGCTTTGATCAATTATTGAAGACTGTTTATTATCCAAATGACAAACAAATTAATTAGCAAATATATTACTGGCATTATAAAGTTAAATATCAATCAATACTATATTTTTATTAGAATTTGAAACGGAAATATTAAACTATGTTGATAACTTTAACATTTTACTTTAATTTAAACTTCTTCTTTTTTTAAAAAAGCAAATTTTCATATTTATAAAACTTCTGTAATTAAAATACTTATTTAAATTTTCCAAATTGTAGAACAATAAACATTTTAAAACATACCAAATTCTTGCAATTAATTCTTTTAAACTGGGAAGCTCCGACATCTTAAATGTAATATTGGGAAATTATTACCGGTGATTTGATCCACTTGGCCAGCCGACTTGAACAGACTTTTAAATTTAGCAATTCATCTTATAATTAAATACCATGATATTATTTTTACGTTTATAGCAAATTTGTGGTAATCAGTTTACTTGTTAACTATTTTAAAATAAGCTTATCAAATTTACACCATTTGCCTTTTTTACCATTTCTTTTCCTTCTCTCTCCTTCCAAAAGCAAACTAACAGACGATCTTCTCTTAAATTCGCGCTCTTTTCTCTTTTTACATTGAGACGCATACGTAATTATGGTATTTATTTTTAATAATTTATTTTAATTGAACAAATGGTTTTTTGTTAATTCAATAGAAATAATTTTTAAGATTACTTTAAACAAATAAAACAAAATATTATATTTTAATACTATTTTTCCAAATTTAATGTGTTGTCAAAATTTTTAAAAGTTAAACATTATGATATGAATTAGCATATGGAACGAAGCAAATCTAAATTTATTAAAATAATATAAGAGAGTAATCTGTTCAAATCGCAAATCAAGCCAATCAAATCACCAAAGAAGACAGAGAAATTTTTTAATAAGTTACATCAATTATTATATTTTATGCTAAAATATATGGTTACAATATATATATATATATATGCTTCACAAAGTAGTTTTTATTTCTTTTCTTAATTTATTTAAGTACAATTTCAGTGGTGCATAATCATAGCTCTGACCTTAAATTTATACCTCATTATAGCTAGATGCTCATTTATTGACTGATACTGGTTGACAAATATTGTCCATAGTCTGGCTAATCAAAACCCAGCATACCTTATCATTTGGAAAAATGTACATTGTTCATCAATCATGAATCAAAACTCAAGTAATAGACATAGAGATAGATGTATTAAATGATATATCTTCTAATATATAAATGACATAAGTAAATAAATAAAAGGTTTTTTGTTTGGGGTTCTTATGAAGTTTGAGCAACAAAAATTACAGAATTGAAGCCATCATTACCAGAGACCTTCATTCTACTGCTGTACTAAACCTTACAGGGCATGACGTCACTAAAACTCATTTACAAAAATCTTATTAATTGTGAAATAGTATTTATGTCATTGTTAAAAAAAATGAATTTACTATAGAGTGAGCAAATATAACAGAAATATGATAGGATTCTTATATCCCAAACTTTTTTTTTAATAATTTTATTTTTATTATTATTTAAGATAGATTTTGATTATTTTAAATCTTTTATTTATAAAAATATTAGTTTGAAAACAATTCATGCATGCATGTGTGTATATGTACACACAGATATATATATATATATATATATATATATATATATAATGAGACACACATATATATATATAATGATGGTTGCCCTCCATCATCTCATCTAAAGGACATGAGGTTATTAAGAGTTTGATCCAAGAAACAAACTCAGCTGGATATGTTTTTTTTTTTTGTTTTCTTTTGTAAATAAATGTTTAAATAGTGTTTTCTGTTATTAACATTTTTTGTAGTAATAATAAATAATGTCAAGATAGGGAAATGTATTTATAAACTGAATGAACAATATCAAAGGCTGATTATGAGAAACTAAAAAAAAATACCATTTTAATGAGATAGTTGTTTACTGCATATCATTATATTTTAATTTTGTCAAAGTATTTGTTGATTTATTGTACTAAGTTTTAAAAAAAGTCATATACAATATTATTTATTATAAATTTGATTTCAGTATTTTTTTTCTATATGAGAGATAAACTAAATAGTCCAGTACTTTTAAAGTTTAAACAATGTTTTGTATTCCCACACATTCTTAGAATGGTTATTGAGGAAAACCAAAAATTTGGTTGATTTTTTTTTCTTGGACAAAAGCAAAACAAAAAAATAGCAATACCTTTATTCCTCTTCAATAAAATGATAGAAATTTCACTAAAGTTGTTGTTGACCAAAAAGAATAGCAGGTTAGGAAGATAAACTTGGGAACTCCAGGGTCATCTCCATTCCAGCTGAAATTTGCCATTTCATTCAGACAAGTCTCAGGCAAAAACAACAAGGAGGGCAATATCAAACATCACAAGCAGTCACCATTTTGTTCATCGAAGATCAGAGCACTTCCAAGTTTCCCTAGCATCAATGAACCCAGTATGGTCTTACAATCCTCAGCACCATAAAAAAAGAAGGATCACCTAAAGACTTTTGCTTTCATCTGCTTTCAAAAAAAAAGTAAGAAATTATACCTATATATGAATCATTTCTAACAGTGCATTTGAAAAAAACAAAATGAGAATAGGAAAGATTAAACTTATAATTTAATTAGAGATATATATAGATAGTTTGGTGTGTACAACATTGATTAAGAAAATAATTTCATAAGGCGATTAAAAATTTGTTTATAACTGTTGTCAGTATTTTTTTTTTTCAAACATACTGAAATTGTAATGGGAGGGGATGAGTTTTGTTTGCAAGCATTGATAATAACTTTGGGGGATAAAGATCATAAGTTTTCATTTGCATTTATAGATTAAAATTTTGTTTGATAAATAATTTCCATGTTTGATCAAATTAATGTAATTTTTTTTTTTTTTTAAATTTAATAGCATTAAAAAATATAATTGAAGTGGTAAGTTGATAACTACATTTTAGATTAGTTTTATTTTTAGGTTTTTGTTTATTTTGACATTATCCCATGGAGACTTGGCAGTGATGTAGGCAACTGGAATAGAGGCTTCATAAGTCCCATCAGACTATCTTTATCTATCCGATAACCATGATTAATAACTTTACAATTATAGCCATTTTTTAAAACTATATTAAAAAAAGGTGATCTAGATGGATCAAAAATTTGTCATGTACCTATGTTTTTTAAGGGCAAACACCACCCCTTATTGCAAAGTTAACGATGTCTGAAATGACTATGGTCATCTCCTAGAAACTATGTGATGCGAAAATTTTCCATTATCTGCTTTGCGTACCTGCACACACATCTTGAACATTTGTTTTTGAACAACTTGAATTAAACTATTTCTGAAATGAACTTTAATATTAACAAAAAATAATAAAGAAATATAAATTAATTAAATAATTAATTTTTTATATAGTTTTATTAAATTTAAATCTTATATCTCCCTCGTTCTTTTAAATACATATCAACACACAAATATTATTTGATAAATATTAAAATTAGAATAACTACCTATAATATACCCATCTCTTTTTTTTTAAAAAAAAAAAATTTTCTCATGTGTCATAGCATCAGCCGGGAAGCGACCCGCTAACCCGGGACAACTGTTTGTAAAGCAGATGTCGCTGAACTCTCAACCACCAATGCTTGAAAAACTTTTTCCACTTAATGATGATAAATGATCTTGATCTTGATTTTGAAAAAAAAAAGAGTTTTTTTTTTCTCATGTGCCATAGCATCAACCGGGAAGCAAACCCGCCAACCCGCGACAACTGCTTGTAAAGCAGCTGTCGCTGACCTCTGGACAATACACTAGTAGATTCTTATTTATAATGTCAGATTTTTGACTGCAACTATATGATTGTTTTAAAGATGCATATATCTATTTCTTTTCTAATTTTTTTTTTTCGCAAGAAGAGCTTATTTCCTACAATATATATATATTATTTGTCTTCCTCATTTGTCTTCCTCAAATGTCTTTATTCATACATTTCATGAAAGCATGATAGAATGAAAAATTTAAACATATGTAAATATATGTAAAGTTATTTTCTGTGTTTATGTTTAACTCAGTTGAAATGTGAAATTAGTGTATGTATGATAAGAGAGGGTGGTCTGACTTTTTGTTTTGAGAGCGGTTATGGTGTGATTGAGATGAGGGCTGCACTGATAAAAAACAAAATATTCTGAAAATATATATATTAAATGGGTATTATATATAGAGCTCGCAAAATAAGCTCTTAACAAGCTTTGATAAAATCCTCAACCCCAGACCGGTTTCTGCTTCTGGCGTCGTCAGTGAGGTGCCATGATATTCAATCATTAGATTAAAGATACTAGGACAAACCCAACACTTTATCTAATGTATAATTATTGAGTAGAAAATCTGAAATTGTCAGACATCCATATGTCTTCCAATCTAGCTATCTAACTCAAATAGCCATATGGGACTGAACTAAGTTCAGATACACCATATATTAATAGACAATAAATAAAAATAAATTAAACATTTAATCTTTTTTTAAAAAAACTAATTATTATTTGTATAATACAAATCTTTTTTGCTTCTTTAAATTGAATGCTCTTCTTTTCTTTTCTTTTTTTAAAAAAAAAACCATTTTGATTGTTCTCATGTAGGAATCTTCGATAACAAATCAAAGAAAGAATTAACTTAGAAAAAGTTAAAAGTATATTTACTTCAGTCCTTAGTAGAATGTTAAAGCTTTAGAAATATATATATCTGCATAACTATTAAATTCTTGATTCAGATATAGATTAATTTTAAGCAATAGAATGCTACAAAACAGTAACACATTCGTGTTGCCAATGGTAGTTTGTCGAAAACAATTTATTATAATATTACGACCTTGATATATGAAAAGAATTTTAAATAAAAAAGATAAACTAGTAACATGTAGGACAGAAGGTGGCCTAAGATCAAATAAAATATCTCAAAATATAATTGACCATCAATTAGGCATAAAATTTAAAGATAAATTTTTAATAACAAATTCCTAACTTTTTTAACATCTGTTAATTTCAATAATAATATTATCTAATTGTTAAAAATGTAATATTATTTTAACCTATGGACAATTGGTGTAATAATAACAGTTTATTATCTACATATTTCAAATATATGTTTCTTGTAATCCTAATATAACATTTGCTTGTTTTATTGTATGACCTTTTATGTTGCAGTTCAATAAATTCCAAGTCGCACATTGATTGGAAAGCACTATACTTATTTAAAAATCTTTTTTCAGGCAGATAGACATACTTTAGTTTTATATTAAGCTAGTTTTGTTAAAAATATTTTATTATCTAATTAATTTAATCTGTTTCATTCTCATCTAACACTGACAAGGTATTTTATGATTTTTTTTTTTAATTCAGTGCTTTCAATCTTAATGGGGGTTTTTTATGTGGAAACTCATTGAACATTCCTTTAGTGAGATGAATATGTATATATACAAGAAACCACTTAACACTGAAACAATACTAATACCAATAACAATTAACAATCTCACATAAATTCAAATAAATCCTGATATTTAATATGGAACATTGAAAATATATACATTTGTTCACAAACCATTTAAGAAATATGATTTGTGAAGTATAGTAATATAAATAAACTTAGTTGATCAATGAATTTATTTATTAAATTTTGTCAACCATTATATATTAATAACCATAATTTTTTTATCTGTGGAGCTTTTAACAGTAAGTTTGGGTTGCCTAATAATTGCAAAACTTAATAGCATATTTCTTTTTCATTTTATATGCCACTTTTCATAAGCTTTAGAAAGCAGTGGTAGTTTCCAGGTAACGGTGCATTAATAAATCCCTGTCATATGTTTTACAATCCCAAATCTGAATTTGCTTCAAGCTTATGGCTTTCATCAGTGAAAAGCTTTGGATCATGAAACAATGCAACTGGATCTTTAAGATTCAATGTTTTTCTCCAAATATGATCATTTATCATTATATTATACTATCAAGATATCAGTCTAAACTGAAATATATATATATATATATATATATATATATATATATATAGTTTATATATATATATATATATATATATATATATATATATATATATGTGTGTGTGTGTGTGTGTGTGTATGTTCAAACTAGGTCAACCTATTTGGTATAGATATGTAGAACTGGATCTAATTTAGTTTCTACACAATCTGGTATTCTTAGTTTTTTTTAATAATTAATGTTATCTTTATACTGTGGCCAGGATTTGATATAAACAAATAAAATATCACATTACCTATTACATGGTTTTAGCTTCCATATTGCTGTTTAAATAGGATACCTTTTTATCTTCTTATGTCACTTTTTAAGGCTTACAATAAGTGGAATGTGATAGGTCATGTAGTACTTTTTTGGTTTAAATCAAATTCTGGTCACAGAATAGATGTGATTTTAATTATTAAAAAAAACGAATGATATTAGAATATGTAGAAAATGAACTGGATTCAGTTCTATATGAATATACTGTGAATATACAAGCAGGATGATTTAAATTGAAAACATTTATGTTTTCCAGATTGTGCTGATAGTTTTATAGTATAATATAGAAGTAAATGAAAGGGGATTGGCAAGAGAATGCATTAGGTCCTAAAGGTCCAATTGCATTATTACATGATCCAAGACTCCTCACTGATGACAGCCATAAGCTTGACACTAGTGTAAAGATTTTGGATAGAAAAGCATAGAATAAGGATTTATTGAGAAATGTCTTCTGGCTACTATCACTATTTTTTTAAATGTTATAAATAAAGTGAAAATGTACATTATTAAAAAAGCAATATGTAAGCTAAAATCATGTGATAAGTCATCTGATATTTTATTGGTTTAATGGCAAAACTCACTGCTAATATAAAATGTTCATACTTTTAAAATCATGATATTTCATTCATTTATGATTTAAAAACCTAAAGTCCAGGTAAAAGTAGCCATTTTTATCTGACCAATGAATTAACATTAATATGAGAAAGAGGTTGGTGTATACACGTTTGTTAAAATGATTATTTAACAATCTGACTTGTAAATTAACTAAGTTTATATAGACTGACATTCAATAATGACGTTTTGTTTAGACATCTGCATTCAAGTAAAGAAGATGGTTTCAGGAATTGGAAGAAAACTGTCTAATATTAAATGTAACATTGTTTGACTTTGTGAAGTTAGAAGAAAAGGTGAAGAGACAATTGATTTAAAAATAGAGATGTATTTTACTACAAAGGTACAAATGTTGAAAACACTGATGGAATGGATTTCATTATGAATAAAAAGTGGAAGAACAATATTGTGGTTATTGAGAGTTTATCAGACATAGTATCAAGATTAGTTATTCAATTTAATGGAAAATACCAAATGCAAATTATTCAGATTTATGCCCCAACAAGTTGACATTATTATGTGAATGTACAAAATGCTTTTGATTAGATCAAACTACTTATTAAAATTATAAATGCTAGAATTAGTAAATGATTGAAAGATGAAAGTGCTGTGTATAAATTTGGTTAAGAATATTAGAAACTGAGATAGGATAACACACTTATGGAGTTTGCAAAAAAAAAGAAAAATATATTATAAATTAGAACAGTAGCAGCACTATCCATATAGTAGCACATCAAGTGTAATTAATAGTATTGAATGGAAGCTAGAAAGTTTGTGCATCAAAATCCATATCTAGTGCCTACTTATCCATTGATTACTATGGCTTATATTGGGTGACACTATAGTATAGAGAGAATTGGCTACAGTTCAACAGTTTGTGTAAACATAAAATTTGGTGATCATATGATGTTTTAGTGATATAAATTCTTTCTTTGAAAAAAAAATGCTAAATAGAAATGGACATGAATGTATCCATATGAAGGCATAGTAGAATTGGATTGCATTTTGACTTATAGAAAATAAGCATTTCAAGATTGTAATGTTTAATTGGGTTCAATATAGAAAGTGATCATTGATTAGTAAGTGTTAAAATATATATTAATACAAAAATAAAGAGATGAAAAATATTAGGAAAGTCAGTGATAATAGTTGATATTTCTAATTTTCAGATACACTGCAATGAATTTAAATTGGAAGTGTAACAGACTTTAAAGCTGTTTTAGATTTGAATTAAATCAATAACAGATAACTAATGTATTATTAAGAACTGCAAAAAAGATATATGGTACAAAAAAAGTAGCAATTTACCAATAATTTTTTTACTAAAACAAGACAAGGCATGAAAAAGAAAGTATATGAAAATATATAAAAATGGTTCTCTATGCAGAATTGAATATTGAGTTTTGTAAAATATTATAGTTAATAAAAATATTAGAAAATGTAGTTATGAAATGGCAAGAAAAGTTATGGAAAAAAATTAAAATCTCAAAACAATATCTTGATACTTAAAGGTATGTTTTTTTCTACAATAAGAAGAAAAGATTGAACTATTACTGAAAAGCGAGATAAGATTATGGAATGTATGGAATTGTTCTACAAAGAATTATACACTAATAAAGAACAAGAATACAAAGTATTATCTATAGTCATTACACCTTCTGAATTGCCCAAATAAAGAAGTTAGATATGCAATTAAATATATGAAGAAGGGATAAGATTTATGAAATGATAGAATTGTTTATTGATATAAAAAAGTTGATGAAGAAATGGTGATATTGTTAGGAAAGCTATATACAAAATGTCTAAATGTATCACATAATTGAAAAAATGCAGCAGGAGTATTGATATTTAAGATGTGTTAAAGAAAACAGTGAACTTTAGATTAAATAAATATTAAACCAAAAAAAAAAAAAAAAAAAAAACAATCTGGATTTTAAATTGGTTTTACCACAATGTACCATATCCAAATATTGGGAGAAATTATGGAAAAAATAAATGAATAACAGTGGCAATTATGCTTTGAATTTGTAGATTATAAAAAGGCATTTAATACTATTAAGTATTTATGGGATGTTTGAAACATTGGACCATCAGAATGTAGATCCAAGTTACTGTCATATTCTAAAACAGTATTTATCAGAATAAAACAGAAATGATTGCATTATGAGGTGCATTAAAAAGATTAACATTGAAAAAGTATACAGCAGACTGATATTATATCTTCAAAAGATTTTACAGTAATTTTACAAAAAAAAAAAATTTTATAATTAAAATGAAAAAAAATAAGACAGTAAAAGTAAATGGATATTATTTAAATCTTCTAGATTTTGTACATGATGTTCTTGTTTTATTGCAAATAATGCTATGGAACTTCGGGAAATGTTGCAATGGATATTCTAAAAAGAAAAATTGATAATTATAAATTAGAAAAAAATAACATCTGCAAATGCCTTCAACAGAATACCAGGGATAAACATAATAGATTAAGTTAATCATAGAATTGAACTTGGATGGACTGTTTTTGGTACATATAATTTAATATTATAAAGAAATATATCTATATGTTTAAAATAGAATGTTCTCAATAGATGTTTTATCAGTTCTTATTTATGGATCTAGACTTGATACTTCATAAAAGAGCAATACAAAGAAAAAGAAGAGAGGTATGGTGGGAGTAGTAAGAAGGAGCCATAAATTAATTATGTCAGTGAAATAATAAACAGGATGTCAATGACATCATTGAAAGATTGTTATGGGGCTGAGTTGATCATATTGCAAAAAAAAAAAAAAAAAAAGATAAAAGATTGACAGCTAATGTTTTAAATTGAATATCTAGAAAATAGAAAAAACCTGTAAAAAGATCATATGTGAGATAGTTGTATAAATATGGATGTTTGTTATTGAATTGTGGAGAAGCTAAGAATTGGAGTATCTGGATTAAAATATTTTATAACATTTTTAATACTTCTTAAAGATTATTTACAAAAACAGCTATATAGCTTTTAAAATTGAACAAATACATCATCTCCATTTACTTTTCCCTTTTTTGTATATAATTTTCTTTAATTTTTATTTTTTTCATATATAAAACTGCCATAAAATATTCACATAGTTAATATTAACCAAGTATTTTCAAAAATTATAATATCACAGATATAAATAAGAAAATAGTCAAAACAGAATCTTAATTATTTTCCATAAGAGTCATTTTTATAACTTCCCTTCATCTTTGAAAATGATTCTATTTGAATTCATAGGTCTTACTGAAATTTAAGTACAATATAAGAAATATATTTGTTGTCATATACAGCACAGCTGTATTACCAGTCTTTAAGCAGTAAATCTAACGTAAATACATTTGACAATTAAATAATTTTATATTTTCATTTAAAAAGTTAGATAATAATGAATAACAAAATCTATATTTTGTTTATTGTGATATTTAGATTGTTTAATATATTGTAAAAAATTATCTTTCAAAGTACTATCTTGAAAGATAATAATAATATTTAGTATATTTACAATAGAATATCTTCTGACACTTAGTTTTTATTATTATCTGAATTCAAATGGTCAATAAAAGTTATTGATTACACTATTATTTAGGACATTATGAATAGTGAAAGTACAAAAAGTGCCAGGGTTGAGCCATAAAGAATGGATCTTCAGCTACGTTTTACGATTTTGCCACTGCATCAACCCATCCGGAGCAAAGACTCAAATATTAAATATTTTAAATGATTTGATTTAATTATCCTTCACTTTTGGTAATTTCAAAATTTTAATTTTATTAAATTTGACATTCATTAATATATAAGTTGATTTTTTGTTTTGTTTTCCCAATTTATTTGTAATTTTCATACGGTTTTTAAAAAAAATATGCTCCAAAGATAGTTGTATTTTAATGCACTAACACTTAATAGAAAGCTTGAAATGGGATAATTATTATTTGTGTTTTGTTTTTTTTTGGTAAAAATCTCTTATCTATAAAATAAAGGCAGTTGTTATATATATATATATATATATATATAAGTTTACATATATATATATATATATATATATATATATATTGTGCCCTTTTGTATGGGTCTCCATAAATTGTAGTATCAATCTATCTAAAAAATTTTAAATTTAAGATATATTTAGTTATATGATTTTAATTTTGTTTATAACAATCTTTTTAAAAGTGTAATTAAAGTAATTCATGAGTGTTTGATATGTAAAAATTGTGCTGATGTTTGAGAGAGACATTTCAATGGGAATGATAATAGTATATGGTTGGGAAAACTGGCCATATTCAATACTGCATTAATAAATTTAATAAATAAATGTTTAAAGTTAAAGTTTTAAAAGACAAGTTAAAATTAAATGCCTATATTTATTGTTGATAAAAGTTAATATTTAATAAATGAATATAAATATTTTAATTATTAGTAATACATAATAGAAGAATTAATGTTTGATTTTAATAATATCGAATTATTATTTTAAAAATTGTTATAAGATATTATTTATTTTAAAAATATTTATTTTTAAAAAATGTATTGTTAGTTTATTTTTAGATTATTACAAGCATTTGTAGCTTTGTTGTAAAAAAAAAACAGATGTTAATTAAAATACGTACACACATGCTTGGGAGTATTTTAGTAAAGTTGCAAAGCTATTCTAAAAATTCTATTATAAAATTTATAAATATTATTTTGGCTATCATGAGATAAAAGTAAAGATAATTAATGTGAAATATTAAATTTGATTTTTAAAATACTGTTTAAAAACATAACGAATAAAAATAGACTTAGTTTGTTTATAAAGATAATTTTCTGAAAGTTAAACATGAAATTAAGTAAGAAAGTATATTTTAAAAAAAATGTTTAATAGATTTAAATAAATGATGAATATTAATTTAAGAATTTAATAGTGTGATAAATAATAAATATTAAATAAGTCATTATTTATTTTTAATTCTGTCTTGTTGGTGAAATATGTAAATAAGCTAGCAAGTCAATTGTTTAATTCACCAATCAAGTGGGAGTTTTCTTCCGGTATAAAACCAAGGTTCAATTGTTAGGAGGGGACTTGTGATTGAAATTTTTAAAGTAAAGAGTGCTATTAGAAATAGCTAAGTTATTATAGACGCTCTTAAAATCGTTTTTTTTTTAATTATAAGAGAGTAGTTTTTTAAATAATTTATAAAAGTTACCGATGAATATGCAGTGTTAATTTATTATAGTTCCCTATTAATCGTTTCCTATTAATGCTCAATTTATTATCAAATAATCATGAAGACATCATATGAGGATAAAATGTATTGGAGACTTTATGCTGAAAATTTGACAAACGCTGGATTGACTAGCAGAGTTATTATATGCCTAAAAGTAATACGTTGGACTTTGTATAAATTTAAAAGCTAATAGTAGTTAATTTTTAAAAATAGAAGTTTAAAAAAATGAGAAATACTTCTTTATGAAGCAAGTATTTGTAAATTCTAAATTTAAATATATCTTGGTAAAGATATAATATATAACAGTAATTGTATAAATATTTGTCTTATTAAGTCTTTATGGTATAAAAGACTAAATTCTGATAATTTTAAAAAGGCAAATAAATTGGAGATGTAATAAGTAAAGAAATACTTATAAGTCAAATTATGATATTATTAAAGTCTAAACGCTGGTCGTACAAAAGACTTTAAAAATAAACTTACCTAAATATCTGTTACGGAATGCGCAAATCAACTCTACATGGATATCCAAATCAATTAAAAATAATTAAATCAGAACTTTGTAAATTATAGACTAATTCTAAAAATGATAACTTTTAAATAATATTTTTTTCTTTAAAAGAAGTGAACCTGGATCCATAAACTATTTTAATTTTATTTTTGTTTTTCTGATGGAACTGACTTTTATTTTCATTTATTTTTAAAAAAGAATGTTTTCATTTTTGTCATAAAAACTTTTAAAGAACACGTGATGTACCGGAAAAGGAAGTAATGTTTAGTGAAAATTTGTGCCTAGGAAAAAGAACAATGACAACTGGATGAAAACACCGTTGGATGTTATGTAATATTTTATTTATTAACTAACATAAATATTTCAGTAATTATTAATTTATTAAAGATAGGAAAGGTACATTTACATATTTTTTTTTTTTTTTAAAAAAATAATAACTAAATACTAATATAACTTTTTATTGCATAAAGTTTATTTTATAATTATACAACACGTAATATTTTAAAGAATAATTGTTGAGTGTGAATGTGAAATTATTTTGTAAAACTGGAATCCTGGAGGACATCGTGACGGACTGTACATTGAAGTATTATTTATGGTAAAATTGTGTAATAATAATAATGATTTGATGTATTTACTATGTTTTCTTTAGATCAACCAAATGTTATATGATTATTGAATGAATGTATTAATATTTAAATAATATACACGCACAAGACTAATAATAGCAGTTTTATTTTAATATGCATATTTTAAATTGATGATATAAATTTAGTACAACGTAATATGATACCCTAGAAATAATTATATGATTCTTTCGTGAATGAATTTCAATGTTTCTGTTCCAATATTAGAAATCAGATTTATTATACTAGTGTAAGTTATTTATTTTTTTATTTTAAAGTTAGTAAGAAGTATATAAGGTCTATATTTTATTTTATTTTTATTAGATGAGTTACGTTAATTTTACATAGAAATTTATATTTTTGATTGAAGGCTTATTGTAAATAGATGATGAGGTATAGGAGAGTTTGGATCGTTATTATTTTTTTTTTGTTTTAAAATTGGTCATTTGTTTTACTGAAATTAAATAGGGTTGAAATGACTTTTGTAGGTAGTAGTTTTATAAAGGAATAGGAATAATAAGTAAAGAAAAGTAATGATTTAAAATGGCAAAGAATCATAGAATTTTGTTTAACATTATACTTTATAAAAGTTGAAATTATTGAATAATTTTAAAATATTATTTTTTTTAAAAGTACATATACGTATTGCATATTTTAATAAGACATGTAGTATGACATTATATCGGAATGAAATAAACAGTGATAGTCAATAATTGTTATTATACTGCAAAGTTATATCAGTTGATACATTAATTAATATTTGAGTCATACTGATAATAAATGTAATACAGCCTTATACATTATAATATAAATAACAGTAGGACTTAAGTGAAATAGCATTTAAATTATTAAAGTTAGTTTATTTACATACATGCTACATGAATGATATCTTACATAAAATCTTTTCTTATATTAATTGATAATAAGTAATGTTTATGTAAATTAAAGTCATAAACTTAATTGAATTTTATTAATAAAACATTCTCTGAAATGTATAAATTATCTACTTATAGTTATGGAAATAATAACAGTGTAAAAATCTTGTATTATTATTTTTCTTATTTTTTATTTATTTTCTTTAGTTCCATTTAAATGTAAATAGTGTAAATAAATTATTTGTTAAAGTTAATGTAAATAAATTTGTTAAGTTGTTTAAAAGATGTGTTGAATTCATTATTTTACACCACAGCATTTGACAACAGATAATTTGAATGTACATAATATTTGCACAATATGAATTTATTATTTTATTATTTGAGAAAGAAACACAATATTTTCTTAATATAATTTATAGAAATTGATTGACATTAACATATGATATTACAATGGTCATAAAGTAATTATAATGCACAGTATAAGAGTATAATACTATTTATTGCCACAAATTATTAAATTATAAGATTTTGGTCTATTTTAAAATTAAGATACTATATGGAAATGAAAGACATGTATATGATTTACTTATTTTCTTAATGATTAAAAGTATAACCCAATAGATAAGATTAAGATATACCCTAAAGATTATTATTGTTAGTGATTATTATTAGAATAAGTTAGGTGTATTTAGGTTTGATATTAAATCCCTTATCATTCCTATCTACATGAATTATTATTACTTTAAGATAATTAGAAGAACCTGAGATCATTTTAATTATATTTCCTTAACAATAGATTGAGATTTATTTATCTATTATTATTAAAGATAGTTCATTTATAAAAGTCATAAGAATGCTGTAGAGTTAGGAATGAGATAATGAAGAAGTAATAGTATTCTTATGCCATTGAGACAGTGTCTTGGAAAGACATTGACTCAATGTAAATCTGATTACCAATTGTAACTTCACTTCACAGTCTCATGATTTTAATTAAATATTTATTTAATTAGTATATAATATTGAACTAAATTAATTTTTGATAAGTTTGGAATAAATCTGATAAGTTATAATATTATAAAAATATATTAAAGATAGTTGTACATATTTTAGCCGAGCATAATAATTTGATTGAGCTAGTCATATTTTAAATTATATCATATATCGAGAAGTGAGGGTACAATATATATATATATATATATATATGTAATATACATACAACTGAAATATATATATATATATATATATATATATATATATAGTTCAGTTGTATCCTTTATTTAAAATAGCTAGTCTTAGTACATTCTCAGCCAATATTATTTAATATGATATTTAGTCATCTTACTTTTTTTTTAGCTTTAATACAATTAATTCTTCAGGTGTTTCATTGAATAATATAGAGAATATTAAGATTTTTGTGTATCTTTATAATGTTACAGAATTCATCAAATTACGAGTAATGAGTGTAATACATATCCTTGAATTAGTTAATATACTTTTCTGTAACCATAGTATAGTTTTCAGAATTAAATTTTCAGAAGAGTTAAATATAAGACTTTTGAGCCTTCCCCATCAACAAGTTTGGAGTTGTTTTGTTTAGTACTTGATTCTTACAACTCTCTGTTTAACTAATTATTTACTTGCATAGAAACAATATATATATATATATATATATATATATATATATATATATATATATATATATATATATATATATATATATATATATATATATATATATATATATATATATATATATATATTGTGCCATTACAATTTGGTCACTAGCCAAATTTATAGTAATGTGCATGTAGAAAAGGTCAAACAAAAATCATCATCACAATTTTATATAACCATAAAAGAAGCTGTAGGGCATCCAAGTTCAAACCCTACCAGATCAAAATTCTAAAAGCTTTAAACAGAGAAAGAGTGGGACAACAATTATATGCTTTATTTGTGTGTGTGTTGATAGAAAGGTAATACACACATTTAAACTATTTAATATTTAAATTTTCTGTTAAAAAGCAAAGTTATAATGCATACATATAGGCAATGTATGTGTAAATTATTTATTTGTTTTATATTTCAAATATTAAACATTTTAACTTTCTTTAAAACTAACCTATGCTTGATCAATTTTAATATTTTATTCTATACTTTTATTTTGCTTTTCTTTAATTATAAGTGGGATTTAAAAGTTACAGATTTAATTAAATAATTGGGTTATAATTACTAAGCTAGCAATTATAGTATTTAAGGTTAGTTTATGAATGATTTGAAAGAATGAAGGATGTGTGTACATTACATACAAAATTTTACATTTCCTAAATATTGAAAGAAAAGGAAGTATTAAATCTGTTAAATTATTTTTTTTGTACAATTTTTTTTGTTAAAAGAGGAAATCTGTTTAATCAGATATCGATCTTTGTAGTAATTTTTTTTTGTAAATGATTGTTTCACTTTGGAAGCTTATAATGAGTCAGAGCTATAATTTTTGAAATTGTCTTATCAAGATCTAAAGAAGGAAGCTCAAAGATTTGAAGTGTTACCTGGATGTTAAAAAGAAAAAAAAAAACAAAAGAAAGGAAATAAGAATTGAGTCTATTTTTTTTTTTAAAACAAAAGTGTCTGGAAAAAAGGATTAAACTTTTCAGTTGAAAAATAATTTAGTTGAAAATAAATTAGAGATCTAATTAAAACAAATTTGTCCAAAAATAGCAAGTGATGCTATCTCTGATTGGTTAAGTTAGCTAAAAATTGGATATAAAAAGCTGTCTTGAATTATTATTTATTATTATTGTGATTGATTCAGATTATTAAACTATCAAATTGAATGTTGAAAATATAAGAAATGGCGGGCTAGAAAAATTATATGTATATTCCATTTGCCGGACCATCTGGAGGAAGCTGCACATCACATAGGAAAGAAAAGATGTGTCTAAAATAATATTCTACACCTTTCAACTGACCAGATAAATAAGATGTTTTTAATAGAAGGAAGAAAGCATTCACCTGCATTCAAAGAAGATGAATTAATCTACTGATAAATATTAATCATCAAGTCCAATTAATTGTTACAACAACTGATTTTAAACTCAAGAAAATTTACAAATGGGAAAACAACTGCTGTATTTCATCCACATGCTTGACAGGAAGAGAAGAAAATTTACTATAATGATTTCCAAATTGTCCACTAAAGCAAATAACCTCAATAGAGTCATCATCATCAAATAGTTATACACCTCAAGAAAGAGATTGTTCCCAGTAAAACGGAAATGGTAGCTGCAGAAATATAAACATTATACAAGACAAGTTTGAACCCTTGGAAATTCGCCACAAACAAAAGATCGGTAATATGACTTTTTATATCTATTTTCTTTATGATATCAGTCTTAATAAACATTTTAGCAATAAAGTGGTATATTTTATTTAAAGAACTTTTAAAGACTATTCAGATCGATTAAAAACAAGAATGTCTTACTAATAATAACTTTGAGCTTCATAAATGACCTTGAATGTATGAAAATTATTTGTTTATTAATTTTACAATATTAATGTGTAAAACAATTTTTTTTTTATGGTATTATGATTTTAGTTTTAACTAATATATTATTATTTTGGTTTTAAATAATATTTTGTTATTATGGGATAAAACACGCACATACATAATAATATTTTTATATGTGTATAATTGGAAGTGAATGTGAAATAATGAGTAGTATTAGAATATTAGATTATTTTGTTTCAAGTTCAGTATAGATTTCAGCGCTTGGAAGGGAGGGGGAGAAAATAATTTAAAACTTTTTTCTAAAACTTGCTCTTTCAATTTTACTAACATTTTTTTTTTACATTCTATTTACATGTTGGATTTTTAAAGTATGTGTGCTAATGAGCAGATAATATTTTTTTTTAAAATACTTTTCTCATGGAGTGAAAATCATGGTCAATGTGACGTCCAACTTAATACAAAATACATTTGAAGGGAAAGGGGGAAGAACTTAAAATTAATCTGAGGATTGTTATATAATCAATTATTATTATTATTATTCATGTCAATTTTCATATTTATCTAGAAATTTTTATGTATATGTTAGAAATGTAGTAATAAATATTAGTTTGTTTTATTAAACGAGGCGTATATATTTCATTAAGTGTAGTCTTTGTTAAGTGTGATTATTCATCATCATCAATGGTTGAATATTAGTTATTTAAGATATAAGTAAATATGCTAAAATTAAGCAATAATTATGAATTTCTTTATAAAAATTAGTTTTATGTTTAGGCTTAGTCCTAGAGCTGTAGTTGAAACCCTTGTCATTATTGTTATTATTATCATCATCATCATCGTCATCAACATTTTAATTAATGAGCTGTTTAACTGTTTAAAGGCCATAAATAAATATTGATTTTATAATATTTAGTGATCTCTTAGTATTATTATAACCACATCCCATCATCTATTTCATGCAAGGATGAGTGAATTGCCATCCTAAATTAGTTATATATAATCTGAGCTAGTGAACTTATAAAAATATTGAAACACATTTGTTATGTTAAGATCTGAGAAATGATTTATGTCTAATATACTCCACTTTGGTTTAAAGATGTTTTACTTTTACCTAACTATTAGTGCTTATAGTGATATGGCTCAAAAAGCAAAATCTCTCATTTTTATTAGAAATAAAGTACCAAAAAGGGATTCAAACCCGGTACATGTGAAAGGTTATTAGATATAACCGTGTCTAGATTCAGATAATCTAGTGGCGCCCTGCTAGACCATATTCACTTAGTATTTGTTTAAACATGCACTTAACATCAAACCAAGAAATGAAAGTGGATAAAACCTACTGCCTGTATACCTGAGTTATATTTTATTGAATTACTAGTGTACTCACTTCACGTGATTTCACATAATACCTGATTACTATAATACAATGGTTATTAACTAATTTGCCTTACTCAGTTATAATACTTGATATTATTGAATCTTGTATTACTTATGATCATTCTATGGACTACTCAGGTATGGTAATATCTTTTTGAACTCATTTAATTATGTTACAATGGACACCCAACTGGGGCCTGATATTTTACCATATACCTGAAAAAGAGAGTCTATAGAATGATGGGAGATGTGTGGTTAAAAATAGAGAAATTTTTTTTAGTAAAATTTTTTTTTTCAGTAAAAATTTTTTTTGTCTTACAAAATTTTCTTGGCCAAACAGTCTTATTTTAGATGATGATGTTTAATATGATTTAATTTTTCATTGATGATGATAAAATGGGTACAGCCATAAAACAGCTTAGTTTTTTTTTTATCAATTTTGAAAATAGAGATGAATATCACAACTTAAGACAAAGGTGAAATAAATAATAGATTTTTTTTTGTGGAACATTAAAATAATTTATTGCCAGATAGGATAGGCATAGTAATAGTGATGAATTATGGAATAGTAGTCTCATGTGTGTTTGGGGAGTTCATTTTGTAAAAAGTCTATGATTTTAGAGGTTTGATTGGATGGTTGATCGTTGGAGTTTGGTTGGTTAGATTGCAGTTTTGATGATGAGTGGAGAGTTTTGTCATTGCCTTGAGAATGCTATGTATTTCGTGTAACTTATGAATGATCAAACCCATTCACTGCTCCAACCCAATTTATATGTTATCTTTATTTTATCATGAAGCAGTTAACAGCAGACCTGCCATGATACCAGCCTATAAGTCTCCAAGAGAGAGAGCATGGCATAGTTTTCCAATCAAGTTTATATGTTATTCTTATTTTATCATGAAGCAGTTAACAGTAGTCCTGCCATGATATCAGCCTATAAGTCTCCAAGAGAGAGAGCAAGGTTTCGTTTTTGTAGTCTATAATAAGCAGGGCATTCCTTGATACTTGCCACATAAGACTCCAAGAGAGAGAGCAAGGCATAGTTTATCTATTTTAGCCCCTAAGACTTAATACATCTTTTATTGCAACAGAGTTTGCTTCATTCAATCAAGGGTTGTGGTAGTTAATAGTGATCGAATTGGGATGATCTTCTGAGTGCTCGTGATGCATTGTGTGATTATAGTGCTGTGACTGAATTCTTTTATTTATCTCAAGATTGTGAACTGCTAGTCATTCTGTGGACTGTCAATATCTGTCGGATTTCTGGGAGAATGGATGAATGTATAATTTGGGCTATTACAGACAGACATGCACTATATAGATTATTGTTGTGTAGTTCATTAAATAAGGATATTAAAATTTTTTTTTTTGTTGTATTTGTAAATGCATAATAAGGTGAAAATCAAATCAGTCAGTTGGTCAGAATAGGTGTCAGACAGGGAGAAGATGTGTGGATTTTTGATGGTCAGGGAAGTACAGATGGGATATATATAGTTTTATAACATGAGTGAACTAAATTATAGTATGGAAGAGGCTCAGATAGCAAAGATGGCACCATCAGACATGGACATGATAATGCAGATGTTGAAAAGGTTCAGAGAAGATGTAAGAGAAGATTGGAAGCAGTTCAGAGAAAGTTTAAAAGATGATAAAAAAGGCATAGAAAGTGTAGAAAGTTTAAAAAAAGAGGATAAGAGGAGTGAAGATGAATTAAAAGAAAATATCAATAGCTCTGTTGAAAACAACAATAAAATTCCTATAGCTTTGGGAAATAAAATAGAGAAACATGGGAAAAGAGCCTCAATTCCTGGAGTTAATAATCTTTATAAAGAAGAGGATGGAGAGGTTGTAATGGGATTAGAAGTTACTGTAAAAGTAAAGGGGATAGTAACAAGTACTGAAGAGTTTCAGATTCGAATAAAGAAAGAAGCACTATCAGGTATAAAATTGACCAGACTGATGAAAGATTGTATGTTTCAAAACATACAAGAAGATTATAACAAATCCAAAAGAAATAAGGAAAGTCTGGAACAAAAGGTTTGTCGTTCTGTGAAAAGATGGATAGAAAGTCTAAGAGAGGATAGCAAAAAGAGTGCAGAAAGTATAATAGAAGGTAGTCAAAGATTAGAAGATAATGCTGAAACCTCTTTAGAAGATAGAGCAGGAGAGATGGGTGAATATGTTAGACTTGTAAAACGGAAAGGTAGTCAGAGCTTACCAGTTTTAAAAGATAATCTGGATAGTCCGACCACTGATAATAAAGAAAATAATGTAAAGTTAGATACACTGATAGAGAATAGGCTCCAAGAAGTAGAAAGGCCAATAGTAGCCATAATACCAAATCTCCCAGTAAAGAAAGTAAATGAGATGATGACCAAAGAGCAGATTGGGATAGATCATGAAGTGAAAAGAAGGAAAAGAGAGTTGGAGGAAAAACTTCATGCATCCGATAAGATGATTGATTTAAGAGAGGCAATAAGGGAGATGAAACCAGTTATTTTAGAAAGAGAGCAAAAGTTTCAACAGTCTGTAGTTCTCAATCTAGTAACAAACCAGCATGTGTGGTTTCAAAAATCTGTCTTCTTAAATAGATTGGAGATACCTTATATATGGTATAGAGAGGCAATCTCTCTGAAAAATGTAAATGTCCAAATCTCTCTGAAAAATTCAACTGCTCTGGAAAAGTCAAAAATAAGTTATATCTGGTACAGAGAGGCAATCTCTCTGAAAAATGTAAATGTCCAGTGTGTATCAGACAGAGAATCAATCTCTCTGAAAAATTTAAATGCTCTGTTAAATTTAAGTGTGCCTTATATTTGGTACAAAGAGTCAACCTTTTTAGAGAGTTTAAAAATAAATTATACATGGCACAGAGAATCAACCTCTCTGGAAGAGTTTAAATGTCCATTATATATGGTACAAAGAGTCAACCTTTCTAGAAAATTTAAAAATAAATTATACATGGCCCAGAGAATCAATCTCTCTGGAAGATTTAAGGATGAATTATATATGGTACAAAGAGTCAATCTTTCTAGAAAATTTAAAAATAAATTATATATGGTCTAGAGAGTCAACCTCTCTAGAAAACTTCAAAGTGCCTTATGTATGGTACAGGGAGTCAATCTTTCTAGAAAGTTTAAAAATAAAGTATGTATGGTATAGAGAGTCAATCTCTCTAAAGAACTTCAAGGCATATTACATAAGGTACCAAGAGTCCATATTTCTAAATGGAGTTTGTAATAGGAGGTTATATAAAATAAATCCTCCAGATATGTTTTATAAATATCCAGTCAAGATGAAAAATGGAAATATTAAAAAGGGACTGGATGTACAGGTGCATTTTTATGCAGACCACAATATGGTTTGAAAAGAAAAAGCCATTCCAAATTACCAAGAAAATAGGAGAGAATGCCTTTATGCTTGCTGCTCTTGATGGGAATAAGGGGACCTATAATGCTAGGAGTTTGATCCCTTATACTTCAGCAGAATAGCCTGGCAAAGATCTCCAAATAAATTACTTTTAGGTTTTCTAATGAAAAATATATTTACCAGTAGTTAATTTTTTTTTTATATATATTATAAGTGTTTATTATTATTAGTGTATTTATTAGTTAGGATTTTTTTTTTTATATAGTTAAAACAAAAGTGCTGATGATTTTATCCGAAGGGGGAGAAAGTTGTGCCATTACAATTTGGTCACTAGCCAAATTTATAGTAATGTGCATGTAGAAAAGGTCAAACAAAAATCATCATCACAATTTTATATAACCATAAAAGAAGCTGTAGGGCATCCAAGTTCAAACCCTACCAGATCAAAATTCTAAAAGCTTTAAACAGAGAAAGAATGGGACAACAATTATATGCTTTATTTGTTTGTGTGTTGATAGAAAGGTAATACACACATTTAAACTATTTAATATTTAAATTTTCTGTTAAAAAGCAAAGTTATAATGCATACATATAGGCAATGTATGTGTAAATTATTTATTTGTTTTATATTTCAAATATTAAACATTTTAACTTTCTTTAAAACTAACCTATGCTTGATCAATTCTAATATTTTATTCTATACTTTTATTTTGCTTTTCTTTAATTATAAGTGGGATTTAAAAGTTACAGATTTAATTAAATAATTGGGTTATAATTACTAAGCTAGCAATTATAGTATTTAAGGTTAGTTTATGAATGATTTGAAAGAATGAAGGATGTGTGTACATTACATACAAAATTTTACATTTCCTAAATATTGAAAGAAAAGGAAGTATTAAATCTGTTAAATTATTTTTTTTGTACAATTTTTTTTTTGTTAAAAGAGGAAATCTGTTTAATCAGATATCGATCTTTGTAGTAATTTTTTTTGTAAATGATTGTCACTTTGGAAGCTTATAATGAGTCAGAGCTATAATTTTTGAAATTGTCTTATCAAGATCTAAAGAAGGAAGCTCAAAGATTTGAAGTGTTACCTGGATGTTAAAAAGAAAAAAAAACAAAAGAAAGGAAATAAGAATTGAGTCTATTTTTTTTTTAAAACAAAAGTGTCTGGAAAAAGGATTAAACTTTTCAGTTGAAAAATAATTTAGTTGAAAATAAATTAGAGATCTAATTAAAACAAATTTGTCCAAAAATAGCAAGTGATGCTATCTCTGATTGGTTAAGTTAGCTAAAAATTGGATATAAAAAGCTGTCTTGAATTATTATTAAGATTATTGTGATTGATTCAGATTATTAAACTATCAAATTTGAATGTTGAAAATATAAGAAATGGCGGGCTAGAAAAATTATATGTATATTCCATTTGCCGGACCATCTGGAGGAAGCTGCACATCACATAGGAAAGAAAAGATGTGTCTAAAATAATATTCTACACCTTTCAACTGACCAGATAAATAAGATGTTTTTAATAGAAGGAAGAAAGCATTCACCTGCATTCAAAGAAGATGAATTAATCTACTGATAAATATTAATCATCAAGTCCAATTAATTGTTACAACAACTGATTTTAAACTCAAGAAAATTTACAAATGGGAAAACAACTGCTGTATTTCATCCACATGCTTGACAGGAAGAGAAGAAAATTTAATATAATGATTTCCAAATTGTCCACTAAAGCAAATAACCTCAATAGAGTCATCATCATCAAATAGTTATACACCTCAAGAAAGAGATTGTTCCCAGTAAAACGGAAATGGTAGCTGCAGAAATATAGACATTATACAAGACAAGTTTGAACCCTTGGAAATTCGCCACAAACAAAAGATCGGTAATATGACTTTTTATATCTATTTTCTTTATGATATCAGTCTTAATAAACATTTTAGCAATAAAGTGGTATATTTTATTTAAAGAACTTTTAAAGACTATTCAGATCGATTAAAACAAGAATGTCTTACTAATAATAACTTTGAGCTTCATAAATGACCTTGAATGTATGAAAATTATTTGTTTATTAATTTTACAATATTAATGTGTAAAACAATTTTTTTTTATGGTGTTATGATTTTAGTTTTAACTAATATATTATTATTTTGGTTTTAAATAATATTTTGTTATGATGGGATAAAACACGCACATACATAATAATATTTTTATATGTGTATAATTGGAAGTGAATGTGAAATAATGAGTAGTATTAGAATATTAGATTATTTTGTTTCAAGTTCAGTATAGATTTCAGCGCTTGGAAGGGAGGGGGAGAAAATAATTTAAAACTTTTTTCTAAAACTTGCTCTTTCAATTTTACTAACATTTTTTTTTTACATTCTATTTACATGTTGGATTTTTAAAGTATGTGTGCTAATGAGCAGATAATATTTTTTTTTTTTAAAATACTTTTCTCATGGAGTGAAAATCATGGTCAATGTGACGTCCAACTTAATACAAAATACATTTGAAGGGAAAGGGGGAAGAACTTAAAATTAATCTGAGGATTGTTATATAATCAATTATTATTATTATTATTCATGTCAATTTTCATATTTATCTAGAAATTTTTATGTATATGTTAGAAATGTAGTAATAAATATTAGTTTGTTTTATTAAACGAGGCGTATATATTTCATTAAGTGTAGTCTTTGTTAAGTGTGATTATTCATCATCATCAATGGTTGAATATTAGTTATTTAAGATATAAGTAAATATGCTAAAATTAAGCAATAATTATGAATTTCTTTATAAAAATTAGTTTTATGTTTAGGCTTAGTCCTAGAGCTGTAGTTGAAACCCTTGTCATTATTGTTATTATTATCATCATCATCATCGTCATCAACGTTTTAATTAATGAGCTGTTTAACTGTTTAAAGGCCATAAATAAATATTGATTTTATAATATTTAGTGATCTCTTAGTATTATTATAACCACATCCCATCATCTATTTCATGCAAGGATGAGTGAATTGCCATCCTAAATTAGTTATATATAATCTGAGCTAGTGAACTTATAAAAATATTGAAACACATTTGTTATGTTAAGATCTGAGAAATGATTTATGTCTAATATACTCCACTTTGGTTTAAAGATGTTTTACTTTTACCTAACTATTAGTGCTTATAGTGATATGGCTCAAAAAGCAAAATCTCTCATTTTTATTAGAAATAAAGTACCAAAAAGGGATTCAAACCCGGTACATGTGAAAGGTTATTAGATATAACCGTGTCTAGATTCAGATAATCTAGTGGCGCCCTGCTAGACCATATTCACTTAGTATTTGTTTAAACATGCACTTAACATCAAACCAAGAAATGAAAGTGGATAAAACCTACTGTCTGTATACCTGAGTTATAATAATTTGCTAATAATTTACTTAATATCTTGATATTTGGACTCCTTTAAATATTTCTTTGAGTAACTTTATTTATGTTACAATGGCTTATAATTTTTGATATTTGAACTCCATTTACTTATGATCATTCTATGGACTACTCAGGTATGGTAATATCTTTTTTTTTTTGAATGAACATTAATTATGTTACAATATATATATATATATATATATATATAAATATCCATATATATATATATATATATATATATATAAATTTGGAGTTTAGATATAATAATAGGGGATTTGAAAACAGACAGACCTTCAAGCTTTCCTCAACTATATACACTCTATCACATACCAGCAATACACATGACCACACACATGTGGAAATGTGGAAAAGATAAATGATCTTCAATATACATATTTTGTGCTAAACCAGCACTCATCACTTGGTTCAGATCATCATCTCACACATATATAATCAGTGTTCAGTTTATATTAAGATAGCAAATTTTCAAATTTTAATAGATAGGCTTCAATCTAGTCCACCCTCCAACTCTTCAGCCATCCATACCATTAAAATTCTGATGATGCAATGCCCAAATACCTTGTTGATTCCAATATTATTGTCATGACCATGTTGACACTAAGTTACTCTGACAACTCATGTAGAGAACCTTATCCATGCAAATGCACAGAATAGGGATATCCAAAAATAAATTCACTTGCAAAAATTCTTACATTGGTTTGAAATGTTTGCAATTTTATTTAATGTTCTTAGAAAGATTGCTTCAACTTTCTATATTATGTTTTCTTTAAGATAACTTTTTTTCTTTGATGTTGATAGTTTTTCGTCATTATAGAATACTTGTGATGGTCGTGGTGTTTATTTGGGAATTTCTTTTTTCTGGAATAATTACGAAATTTACATTTAGAATATTATAGTAAAAGATCGCCTTTATTATCCAAATTTAGATCACTTATTTTAAAGACTTTCTTTAAAAATATTTTTATTATACACTTGGAATCATTTAGTTGGGGGAAACGAGCCAAATATAGATTTTCTGCTTTAAGGGACACTTTTTTTTTTTTTTTAAAGAAGAGTTCATGTTTGTACAGTAATATAATTTAGGTCCTGTATAAAAGTGATAAATTAAACAAAAATAAGAAAGAGGGATAAAATGTTAAATAAAATATTTGTAAAGTAAAAGTCATGAAAATAAATAAGCAACATAAAAAGTTATATTTAATAGTGTAATTAAGTCAGAGTTAATGAAACAAAGAAGACAATCGTAATAGTTAAACAGAACTTTTATAAAAAAGAAAGTGGTTATTCCGGGTATTTCAACATAACAGATAATCTGTAGTAATTAAGGAGAAAACAAAAAATATGTGAGATCTGTTGTTGTGATGGTAATACTATTTACTCATTTGTTTTTAAATAAATAGGTTTATGGATATAAATGTGTTGATAAAAGTATTTATTAAAGAAATTAAGAAAAGATTATGTATATGAAAGATTTTTTAAAAACTAATCATTATCACCATTTTTATCAATTACTCATTAATTACAAGATGGTTCCATAAAGATTAATCCAGTTTCATTGATCCATAGCCTATCTTCTCCACATCACACTTAGAAACTTTCTTATATCATCCATCCATCTTATATATGGCCTATTTTTAGGTCGTTTGTATTCTTTCACAATTCATTTTAAAACTTCAACGGACCATTTATTATCATCTCTTTTAGTAGTATGTCAAGCCCATACCCATTTTAGTCTCTTAATTTTTCAGTGCTGTTAATTTTTTCAATGATGATAGTAATAACTGTTTATTATCTCTCATGTATTTTATTTACAATCCCTCCTTGTTGTTCTGAAAATGCAACTCTGTGTATTTTATTGAATGTTCTAAGTTATTTGTATTGATTTTGTATGAAGTGTCTAAGTCTCAGATCCATAAGTAAGAGCTAATGAAATACATATTTAAAACTATTCTCTTCAAACACATAGGCGTATTTTCTTTCAATATTAAGTTATTTTTACCAAAAGTACTCTATCCATGTTTAATTCTATGATTAATTTCATCGTTTATGCTTTCATTTGTATTAATAATATGACCAAGATATTTATTTTTTCTAATTTATGAAAAATCAATTTTTATTTTCATATGTTGAAAAATCCATTGAACATTACTTTAATCTTTTTAGAATTCTTAGTCCTTTGTCTGTTACTTTCATCTGGTAACTCTTTTAACATTTTCTAAAATTTTGAAATAATACTTTCAAAAATAAACAGATCATCTGCAAAATCTATATGACTTAAAATCTTGCATTTATTTTTACTTATGTAGTTTCCCATTTTAATTCCCAAAATACCTCTTTCTCAATTGCTGTAGAAAATTTGGCAATACAAATTCACTCTCTTTTATACTTTTCTCAATGTTAGTATTCTTAGTAACAACGGGTAATCTAATCACTGCATTTGCATTATGGTAATATTTTTCAAATATGAAAATATTCCATAGTCATTAGCACAATGTTCCAAAGATCCAATTACCATGAAAATTCTTATACAAATGCCTTTCATAATTTACAAATGCAAAGAATAATTGAAACTTATATTCATTGGTACTTTTTATAATTTCTTTCACTATTCAGATGTGATCCACTGAGCCAAAACCAACTTAAAACCAGCTTTTTTTTTTTTTTTTGGTAATTAAAAACCAGGACCTGGTAGACAAATTGTAATTATCTTAGTAATGATTTTGTATAAAACTGAAATAGGATTGATAAGTGTGCAATTTATAGTATTTTCTTTACCATCTTTCTTAAACATCAAATTTAATACTTCCTTATAGACATCTGATATATAGATTTTCCAACAATTTTTCTATTTCTTTATCTGCTTCTTTTAAAATATCAATTATTCCACCATTGTCTAGAAGTTCTCTCTTATTCAAAGATTTAATTGCATACCTCACTTCTTCCTTTAAAATACTTGTCAATTTCAGATAATATAGTAGTATTTATAAAGGATAGTTTCTTTTCTTGTTTTTATTGACTATAGGATTTTTATAGAACTCTTTCATAAAATTTCATGGTGTAATCTCTTTTTTTAGTTAATAATTATTGCTGATATAAGTTTTGCTTCTAATACCAAATTGTTGTTTTATACTTTTGAAACGTATTCACTTCTATAGCTTTCCTTGCTAATTCACAATTATATATATATATATATATATATATATATATATATATATATATATATATATATATATATATATATATTATCAGTCATTATTAAATAATTTCTGCATTATTTTACAAAACTGTAAATATTCACTTCTTAATGAATCATTTAAAATTTTTATTGTTTTTCATATATTGGCAGTAAAAAAATATTAGAAAATATGCCTATGTGTTTGAAAAGGAAGGTTTTTAATAAATGTGTTTTACCAGTTTTTACTTGTGGATCTGAAACATGGACACTTAATAAAAGAGCAATACAGAGACTTCAGACCACTCAAAGAAGTTTTGAGAGTTACATGTTGAGGGTAACAAGAAGAGATTGAAAATGTAATATATGGGTAAGAGAACAAACATGTGTTACTGACGTCATTGAAAAAAATTAAAAAGATTGTAGTGGAATTGGGCTGGACATATTTCTAGAAGAGATGATAATGGATGGACAATTGAAATCTTAAACTAGATTTAAAGAGTTTTTAAAGACCCAGAAAGAGACCACTTGTAGATAGATGGATGAAATAAGAAAGTGTGCAGGAATGATGTGAAAAAGAGAATCTAATGATTGGAAAAGATGGATTGAATTTGGAGAGACCTTCATCCTGCAGTTGATTGATAATGATTGGTGATGATGATGAGTACCAGCTGCTTCTTAATAAAATATCAATTATATTTTTATTGGTTTTAATCAAATTTGAATTATCTTCAGTCTGGTAATATTTTAGAAAGATTTGCAAGTGTAAATTCGAATTCATTAGACTATTTCTGAATGTTCGAAATATTGATTGTTGAACTATTTTTCTTAATAGTTTGCATCTGTTTAGTTTGCATCAACATGTGTTGGTTCTTCACACTAATCAATAATCACTTTCTATGTTCAATCTAGTAAACATTTTCCAATCTTGAAATACAAATTTCTTGTTAATCAAAATATAATCCGACTCTTCAGTACATGCTTCTATATACATTTCTTTTAAGCATTTTTTTCAAAAAAAAAAAAAAAATCAGTAACATATAGTTTTTTCTTCTTCTTTTAACTCTCAAATCTGCGACTATACATTTTTATCCCCATGATCAAATTTAATCACAGAGGTTTAATCTTTCTTTTTTTCCTAATTTTAACATTAAACTCTCTTATAATAATATTAAAATGTTATTTGATCTGATCAAAAGCATTTTGTATATCCACATAATAATTCTATAAATTCTTCATCACAATTATTTGGTATACTTCATTAATTTGAATAACTAATCTTGCCACTCTGTGTGATGTACCATCAATCTTTGAATTTCCCCTTTTCAACAAGACCAACAATGTCCCATTTAATACTAGTTCTTTTTAAATTTGTATAATTTTTCTATACTTGAATATGATCTATCAGTTGAAGATGTCTAAATAAAAGATGATCATCAAATGGCAGCTGACATCCACAGTCATAAGATTCATAGTATACTCTGTTTTCAACTACCAATTGCTGTCTTGACTGGTAACTTTAAGCTTCCTGGAAAAAAAAAGTCATAATTTAGTTTTATCTGACTTGATTATAAATATCTGTAAATAATTATTCACACATCCACATTCATTATGCCTTTCAATGAAGAGGTAAAATGCCAACTGTTAGTGTGTTCACATATTCTTTTAATTATAAGTGACTTGAACTTTCAAGCTCTCTACATCTATTCAATCTATCTTATACAACTGATACATATGCCCACATATATGTGAAAAAGATAAATGATCTCCAATATACATTTTTTGTGTTAAACTAACATTCATCTCTTGGTTCAGATCACCATTTATCACACATATTTACATTCAGTGCTCAGGTTATATTAAGATATCAAATCTTTAAACTTAAATGGACAAGCTTTAATCTTACCCATTCTCCAACTTTTTAGCCATCCATTTGTTCTGATCAGTCTTCTTTAAGACCTCAAGAAAAAATTAAAGGTTCACTTTTTAGTAACAGCAAACTCTTTTCTGATTAAAAAAAGTGGATGAGATGTAAATAATTAAGAGGCTTGGAAATAGTGTTTTTGAATATTTGAACACTATATTGAAGGGTAAGAAAGGTTGAGGGATGTGATTTGAGACAGCATGTGAGGTTTTTTTTATTGGTCACGATTACAGTATGTTTATTTATGAATAATTTATTATTTGTTTGTTTAATTATATAAATTAAAAGTTACAAAAAATGACAACATTTTTTACTACATATTCTAAAATTTAATATCTACAGGATACTTTCAGATCTCATAAAAGTTAAGTGAAAATAAAATGGATGAGAGTGATGACTGGGAAGATAGATTGTGCCAAAATATTTCCACCATAAATAAATCAATAAGCCATATAAAAAAGGCGTTGACAGTTGTTGTTCCAATTCAAAATTATTACATTAAACTTAGGAATAAAAGTATAGATACCATAGAAGTATATTTTCATCTACGCTTGTGAATGACTTTGAATGAAATTAGATTATTTGGTATAAACAACCATTACAAATAAAATAGTGAAATTAACGTCCTCACTAATAATATATAAAGAGATGAATGCAAAACGAAATAACAAAAAAATCAGTTTTTTAAGTGTACATATATATATATAGTAGATGTCGTGAAATAATCTGGAATTGTATCTTTAAATTTTAGAATAGTTGGAAGAAACGAATAAAAGCAAATGAGAAGCTATCATTAAATGATCAAAAATTATTTTATTTTTATTGCAACGATTCATAATCCATTTTTTAGCAAACCTCTTGGAATTACCTCTTTCTTCCACAGCATTTGTTTGTTAACAGATTGAGGTATTCAAGTCAGCAATAAGACTTGATCATCATCACCAATTTTAGGGCTAATATTTTACATTATTAGTATTTTTTGTTTACTACAGTAATGCAAAGAAAATACAGAAGTATTTTTTACTATAAAGTTAAATGAATCTAATGAATTACATACATTACATTTATATATACATAACATACATATTTATTTAGACACAAAGAGAAGTGTAGTTTTGAAAAAATCATTTTCATACTACATGTAATGGCAAAAAGAAAAAAAAAGAAAGTTGATTAAGTGAGTTTGTAAAACAAAAAAATATAAGATTAAAACATGTTTGCTGAACTAGTGTGTTTTCCAGAATATAAATAAGAGGATGGCTTATAATGGCATCACTAAAATTGGACATCTTCAAAACTTCTATTCTAAACTTACGGTATCATTAACACAGTATAATGGGAACTCATTTATTCGCTGACTCACACCATTTATTAAAATAAGTATTTTTTCACTTGATAATAAATATGATTTTCTATCTGCCATCTATCTATCTATCTATCTATCTATCTATCTATCTATCTATCTATCTATCTATCTATCTATCTATCTATCTATCTATCTATCTATCTATCTATCTATCTATCTATCTATCTATCTATCTATCTATCTATCTATCCATTCATCTATCTGTCTGTCTATCTATCTATCTATCTATCTATCTATCTATCTATCTATCTATCTATCTATCTATCTATCTATCTATCTATCTATCTATCTATCTATCTATATTCCTGTCTATTTCCCTATCGCTCTATATATATATATATATATGTGTGTTTGTTGATCAGTTTGTCCGTCTATCTATCTATCCATCTACCTATATACATATTTATCCATTCACTATCTATCTATTAATGTGTTCATCTATCTATCTTAAGCAAAAATATTTTTTGCTCAGATTTTCTGGATCAATTAATGCATGAATTCATTCTAGACGGGATTGAATAAGTTGATGGCTTGGAGCTCTTTACAGATCTGATAGTTTTTCCAAAATTTCAAAAGTAATTTCAAACAAATATTACAATTAGAAGGCAATAAAATAATTTACATTAGAAGCCAATTTTTGAAAATGAAACACTTAACTGAAATTAGTTAAAAATATTAAATAGGTAAAAAAAAAAAAAAGAAGCCTCATGTATGAATTTATATAATAAAACGAATAATTGTATGTATATAAGTACTTTTATAAAAATGAAAAAAGTTATTTAGACCCCCCCCCCCTTTTTTTTTCCAAGACATGATTTAATATTTTATTACTGATAAGCTTGATTGAAATGTTCCAGATTTAGATAACATATTCATGTGACACAAAATAGTTTTGATTTCATATATTTGTTGAAAAAGGAATAGTAATTAAAACAAGCATATCAAGGATTTGGCAGATCTAATTCAAAAGTTGTAGGCTTTTTGACAACTACTTTATAAATTATTAGTTAAATATTTAAACACTCATTTATATGATGAACAAGTGTAAAAATAAAACAAAAAACAACAGATAAATACAAAAGTAAAATGAAAAAAATAAATAAAAAAAGAGAAAGAAAAGATCGTTTAATATAAGTATGAATGTCTTTAGAAAAAAATAACTTTATTTAAATGTTCCAAATGCATTCAATTGTTAGTAATAGCATACAAGTTAGAATATGCACAATACTTTCTTCTTTAAGTATTGCTGGTCTTATCAGTGACAGCACTAGCATGGAAAGTAAACATAGACCCTTAGATTTTTGAAAATTGAATTTTAAGATAACACTCTAACCATCTGAGCAATCCTGCCAAAGACAACAGTTAGTAGAAATTTTGTGTACTTATCTATGAGATTCCTCCCGATTTTTTCTAAGAGCAAATTTGGTTAATGGTTTAGGTATTTTACAAAGACTACAAATAAATTTAAATAGAATATATATTAAAAAAGTTTGTATAATTGAGGATATTACATATAAAGAATCTATTATTATTTGGACAATTATGAAACATATATAAAATAATAAAAAAGTAAAGCATTTATTTTAAAATTATGATTGTCAAAAGTGCATTGACATGTTCCTTAGTGATGAGTGATTTTAAAACCAGATTTTACATTGAAAATGCAGTGAAAAAAGAATAATATCATCTAAAATTATAAGTACATTTTTATAACCATAGAGAACTATGTAAAGATTTTAACAATTCTTTTGGTCTCTATAAACTGAGGTAAAATGAAGATAGATCTTGGAGATTTTTTTTCAAAATAACTGAGAATTTGTTATTAAAGATTAACCATATCACCAACACTTCAATATTGGTCAAAAATAGTGTAGCTATTCTTGACTAAATGGTTACAAAAAGTTTACACAAAATTTAAATTAGTCACTTAAGTGATGATGCACTGATTATCAAAAAAAAAAAAGATGATTGTAATTATGGCTGCTGAAGAGAGGGTCTTACACACAAGAATTATGATTCCATGTTTGTATTAATCTTTTTATATTCTGAAATGTGATTAACTAATCAATTCCTGGATTGCAATTATCTTTAATAGAAAATTTAGTTATGATTATATTTAGAAATATATGTAGGAGGAAAAAAAAACATAAATAATTGGAAAAAGAAAAATGAAAAGGAACTTAAAAAAAGAAAATTTGGGTATGTAAAAGTAAAATAATTGATAAGCATGCATGAAAAATGTTAGGAACAATTTCAAATAATCTTCAGAACATGGAAAAAATCTTTAGATATAGGTTATCCATTTTTCTTACACTTGATGCTCATGTTAACATAGGTGAAAGGTTTGAAAAGAATATAGTAGTCATGCAGTTTTTGTTTATAAAGTAGAATAGCCATGAGATGTTTTGTTTTGGTATAAAACTAGTGTGTTCCAATTTTCATAAAATTAGACCTGTAGTAGCCATTTATAAAAACAAACAAATTTTAAATAATAATATTGAAGACTAAATAGTATTTGAATGTGCATAGTTTGATAAAGAATGTTGCATTAATTTTTCATGAAAGAGACATCTCTTGAGTCATCAAAACTGACAATTTTTACTAAAACAGATTAAATCTAGTCTCATAATGAAATTAAAAATAATATTTATAAACTTAGATATAGAATCTCATTTAACATTTTTTGAGTATTTATGTGTGGAAAGGGATTATAAAACAAATAGTTATTTATCAAAAAAAGTATGTTATTGCAAAATTGTATTTAAATTATGAATGTGAAATAAAATATTTTGAAAGACTATGGATCAAAAAAGTATATCAGTTTTTCATACTCCAAAAGTGTAAAATCAAAATTAACATTCTCTGTTTATAGAATATAATAAGAAGAAAGGATAGTTTTACAAAGGATGTTTTGGAGAAAATGGTGAATGAAAACAAAAAGAAAGAAAGAAGACTAAGAGATGAAAATAGATAAAAGAAATTTAAGATCTGCCAATGAACAGAACAGAATGTTAAAATGGAGAGAACTGGCTGTATCACAGTTTGGTGTAATTCTCTATAGAATTCTCTATTGACTGATTGATTGAGATCATGTGGAAATCATTTTATTTAAAATAATGATCAGGAAGCTTTTGCTTACATTTTGTGGTTCTAATGAAAAATTTGGAATTTTACACATTAAATGAAAATATAAAATATTGACTGGTTTATTTTTCAAGAAATTATAAAAATGTTTGAGCACCAAAATGACAGAGCGGCAACTATCCATGGACCTAGAGCTCCATAGTTTTATCATTTTCTAGGACTGTAACAAATTACACAAGGCTATACATTAATTTGTGAATTATAAATATTTTCATATATATATCATATTGACCCTTTAATCTGTTTAAAATTAATTTCTTTCACATTATCTTTTAATATTTTTTTGCAACATTTTTTTATATATATAAATAGCTTCATCTTACTATATACTATTCTAAATCACATTCCTCTATATAATAAGAACAAAAAAAAATCTACTATTTTTTTATTGACAAAATTTTAATTATAATAATTATAATTGAATATGACGTTTTGAATATATGTTTCAAAAGAGCAGATCTTTTAGTGGGAGGGGAAGGATTAAAAGTTTTTTTTTTAAAAAAAATAATGTTTTCTATATGGCAAATGTTCATTTATTAATGCAAATATATATAGCTGTCATCCATACAAAGATAAATAATTATCAATAAGAACATTAAATTTCCAAGAAAAAGAAAGAAATACAGAATTCTAAATCGCTTTGCGGGATAAATGAAATGTACTGTTGATCTTTTGAAATATTTTTATATTAATATTTTTTGATGAAGTAATCCAACAGATAATATAAAAATGTCATTATTTTAGTATTTTATTTGTTTCCAAGTTTTTTGAATAAAAATTGAAGTGCTATTTGGGAAAATTTTGTCAATTTCTGATAAAATACTCATTTTGTTAGATATTAAGGATAATACTAAAATATTTGCCTTATGATGAATTTTGAATGGCATCACAAATAAATGAAAGCGATAGCAAACTACCATATATCTACCAAATGTAATTTATAAAAGGATTATATAATTGTTAGGCTGGATATTATTTAAAATTAACTGACCTGCTTTCTCAAAAACCATCCAAGGCTCCTTTTCCTCAAGCTCGTAACTTGTGCTATATTCATCAAATATACACACAGTTGGCCTTTTTCTTTACATCCTTGACGGTACCTAATTACTATAGCCTCCACATATATAATTTAATGTCATTTAAAAAACAAAAATATTTTCTCAAAAAATTATGTATATATTAGCTTTTTTAACACGTCTATTTTCTTCAAATTTAAAGGGCTTTAAATAGGCAGTGGTAATTAACTAACTTAATGAACTAGTTGGAGCTCGAAAATTTCCGTTTCTTTTCCGCAATACTCTCAATTACATTATATCTTCTCGAAAAGAATTTAAAAGAATTAAAATATTTGCCGTAGGAACGTCACTGTGACTATATTATGAAAAAAAAAAAAAAAAACATGATTATAAATAATTTTAAGTTTTATATTATATGAAGTAAATTTATCTGCAATATTATATAGTTTCAGAACAAAACTTATGGGCATATTTTATTATTATTTTTTCAAAGAATACTTGGTTCAAAATATATGAAGAAACTGACAATTTAAATGAAAATAATTTATATATTTTGACATATTAAATTTCAAAAATCTTTTTATAGTAAAAGTTGCATTATTTTGCATATATTACGCTATAAAGTATAATTGAATGCTTACTTATTTGTACCGTTTTCACCCCCAAATATTTTGAAATTTATAAATTTACTCACTATTTTCGTGTGATATAATTTACTGCAAAAATAGCAACGGGGGTCCAGAGCAAAAAATAATTAACGAAATAATATTATTTCTTTTTGTATGCAGAAAATTGTGGAGAGTTTTAAATTTGCTAAAATCCTTTTAAAAAAAAGAGTAGTCAATTTTTATATTATAGTAGAATATTCCCTAAAATATGTTTTGAAATGAATTTTAATTTGATTTATTTTTAAAAAATGCATTTAAAAATAATTATTCAAAAAATATACATTTAACGAAGCGTAAAAATTACTAGCAAAATAAATCGTAACTGAAACTATTCGAATGTATGCGAAGTAGGTAATTTAGTTATAAGATAGCATTTATTTTAGTTTAAGAAGATAAGAGGGTTTTTTTTTTTTTTTAGGGAGAGAGTAATTGTATTGGTCGACTTCGGCGGCAAGTTGGACATCTATTGTAGCTAATTATAGTTTCGCCTGCTCATTGGCTAACAGAATTAACCACACCTTCTACTTACAATTTTATTGGCTTGTTAAAATAATAAATAAAATTCTGTATTTTTTCAGCGATCTCTTTTCATTAAAATTAAATTCTCTTAATCTATATTTTTATTTTAAAAAAAAATTCAAGTTATTTACATTAATAGTAATAGATAATAAAAGCAATATATCTTAACGAGTATAATATTCCTAAAATCCCCTCATGCATACAGAGCGCTGCCATATTGACTGCTGATAGAAAAAAAATTTCTAGGGAATAGCAAGCTTGACCCATAAAGCCAACTATTTAATTAAAAAAATATATGTGTAAAGCGGTTCAATATGTTTTCAAAACATTTTAATTCTTTTCGAAATATTTATATATAATGAATAAAGAATCGATGTTTTAAATTTGCAAAATATTAGCAAGGGTAGGTGAGCATTAAATTCAAGAACCAGAATTTATACATTGAAATAGAGAAATTCCTTTTAAAACAAATAGCACTACAATTTAAACTCAAAATTCATTAAATAAATTAATTTCTAAAACTATTTATTAGACTTATACATAATTTATATATAGCATTTTTAATGATTATATTAATATATGTGTTTGTATAGAACACACGCGCATTCACTCATTATTATTAACATTATTATTCTTAAAGTGATCGAATAAGATAAAATAGACAATATTCTTTTTAAGAATAAAATGTCAATGTTATAAATAATCTATTAGTTATTTCTAATATATTCATAAACGTTTACACATTTTACAAGCATATTTATTGCGCTGCTATTTTTATAAATGCTATTTTAATTTGATTGTCTTTATAACAAATCGCGCATACGTATATGGAATAATTTAAATCAAATACAGTACTATATATTTTTTAAGTACTATAATAAATTATAATCTCCATATCTTATGTTTTGATTTCACCTTTCTTATATATATATATGTTCATCAACAGTAAACATTGTCCGTGAGTCTTATATATGATTTAATTGTACTTTAAATTCAGTTAAATTGCCGCAAACATTGTAACAATAGTAGATACTATTTTCTTTCTAGCTTAATTATCAAACAACCGCCTCCCCCCCCCACACACACACACAGAAACATACACAAATAATATTTATTCGGAGATGATAAATAGAAATTAAAGAATACTTGCAAAATTCATTTTTTGTGAATAAATAATTTAGTCTTATACAAAATTGTAAGGGTCAGAATTAAAAAATAAAAGGGAAAATAAAAATTTCCCTTATTATTATTATTATTTTTTAAAGATTAAGAATGTAATCTTATATATAAAAAAAAGGAATGTAATCTTATTGCAAGTCATGCGTTAAAAATTCACTATACCTAGTTTCACGTTTAAGCGTGTGTAAATCTATTTCTATATATATAATTATTTAATTTTCATACATAAAACATAATAACAGAAAACAAAGACAAATATATATGTTTATACAATATATCAGTATTAGTTTTTTTGAAATATTAATGTATTTGTTTATTCAGATATCTTTAGTCAATAAGCTTCGCGGTGAAGTAATTTAAATAAATCTAAATTAATACACATCTTTTATTATATTATTAAGATATAGCATAAAGGATTTTTTTTAAATCTATGCCATAATGTAATATATATGTCATGTATGTAAATATGTGTTTGCTTATAATACGCACGGTCAATGTTTATTATTGTCAGGATGTTGTTTTTGTTTTGTTTTAGGGGGGGGGGGCAAACATTACACACGAAGATTAGAATTCATTACAATACTTAAAAATAAGTAGTATTTGATTTAAAATTATTTATATATCAATTATATTTTATCTAAGTTAGTGTTGCTGATGTCAGAATTACGTAAGAAGCAATTTCCATAATTCCGGAGTGAAAAGTTTCTTGTACAAAACAGACACTTTCTTCACTCTTATGTATGTTTGTATGTTGTTGTTGTTTTGTTTTGTTTTGTTTTTTTTTTTAAAAAAAAACATTTTATTTTGACAGTGCAGTTATTATTATTGTTCATCAGATTACTACAATAAAAGAAGAAAAATATGAAATACATTTATCCTCTGAATCGCATAAAAAAAAAAAAATCCTAATCTGGCTCTATATGTATACATAAACACATTCTTACAAATAGAACGTAAGTTTTTGAAATCTATTCGAAAAATAATAGCATTACAAAGTATTTTTTCAAACTTTTAATATAAGTAAACACATTAGTTTTAAGAATAAATTTGTTTTCTTTTCATTTTTACAGTCTATTTGAGAATTTTAATTAGAATCAAAATCATTTTCATTTTTTTCATTTTTCATAAATTATGCATAAATTACTCATCTTAAATATCTATAGATTTACATCCTCATACGTTATCTAAAGAAAGATCTTATGAAATAATGAATTCAAATCTGGATAAGAATTGGAAACATCTTTATACTGTTGGGAAATTCCCAAATAATCATAAAAAATTTTAAGTTGTCAGAGCATATCCAGCTTACCATGTAATAATACTTCTTAGATGAATACTATCTTCTTTTATCTGGAGAACAAAGATCCAAGAGCAATCTAAAAGATCAAATAAGTAATGTTCTTAGCATAATGAAAAAAAAAAATCTTTGATACAAAAGTGATGAGTTTCATTACCTCTTTACTTCACTGAACCTTCAGCACATTACAAAAAAATTATCAGCAAGTTTTTTTTTTTTTTCTATTTTAAACGTTGGCACAATTAGACTTGATCAATACAGATATAAGTACTGATGGAGTCTAATTGTACCAACACTTAAAAAGATATATATATATAATAGAAAACTTCAAAGGAAAAGCAATAGGCTAGGTGATCAGAAAGGATCTAAGACTGCAAATCAAGAATCCACGATAATATTTCTAGGAGTAAGAGGAGGGGATATCTTGTATATATAAATTTGGAAAAGTTATTCAACAATATTTTTCTTACCTAATTATAGAAAACTATGAGTGAATATAGAATTTAATTCCATATTAATAAATGCTATCAGGTTATATTAATAGAAATATGATAATAATTGTTGGCAGAAGAAGAGAGATATAAAAAATATTTTAAAAAATTTCAGATATGTAGATTATCACGGACATTAACATATTTGTTTAGCTTCAATGTTACAAAACTAGCACTGGAGTTATACAAAGGAATGTTTTCAGTAATAACACTGCTAATACTAACATTCTTATATCTTTTGTTTTTCTATCTTTGCATTATCACATATATTACTTCTTAATAATAAATAACCGTTTCTTTTAATGATTCACTTAGTAACATTATAATCTTGATATATATATATATATATATGTTCTTGTTGTGAAAATATAATTAAATTCTGCTGTAAATTTTCTGGATGCATATTCATTTTCTCTAACCTCAAAAACAGTATTAATTATAATCAGTTTATGTCTTCTTAAATATGTGTCTTATTTCCATAACTAAATTTATCCACTGAAATTTCATCTTTCAATTGTTTTCCAATTCTATCTTTGACATCTTACATGACAATTTTAAAATATTGTTTGATCTGATCACAAATACACCATACTTTTAAGCAACAATCTTCTACTTTTTAATCACAAGTATAATTTGGTAGGATATAAAATTGTAGTATCTCCATTTGGCATTTTCTACTAAGTTGAATAATTAATCTTATCAAATATATCATTAATTTTCATAGTGTTGTTCTTTTATTTCAAATAAATTGTCTCTTGTGCTTCCAATATTTCTGCTTTATGTCCTCATTTTAAGTCAATAAACTCTTCACTGTCCTTACAAGTTTATAACACTCATGCTCCACTTAACATTAGATAATTATTGAGATACGTAAACTTTCTTCCCTTGGATGGTAACTTAGTAAAACATCATTATTCAAAAATAATCTATCATGATAGACATAAATAAATCAAGAACCTTATTTTCATGAGGCTGTAAAATCACTAGCAATGTGGCTGAAGATGGAGAATGCTAATAATTCCCTGACTGATGATGACCTTTTATTTAGTTACTTACAACTGTAGGTTGTTTTTAAGTGAAGGAAGATTGTTGGAAGAATTGTTTTATATTAAATGGGACATTATTGGACTTTGTGAAGTTAGAAGCAAAGGTGAAGACGCAATTGGTTTGAAAGTGGATAGATACTGTACTGCAAAGTCAGAAACATTGAAAATACATGTGAAGTAGAATTATTATAAATAAAAAGTGGAAGAACAACATTGTGGAGATTGATCGTGTATCAGACAGAGTGGTAAGATTGATTATTCAATTTAATAGCAGATTCCAAATGCAGATAATTTTGGTTTATCCAACAAGTTATCAGAGTAGTGAAGTAGTAGAGGATTTTTATATAGGTATACAAAAGACTTTTGATCAGACTAAACAACATTTTAAAATTGTTATAGAAGACTTTAATGCTAGAATCAGTAAACAATTGAAAGATGAAAGTGTTGTATGTAAATTTGGTTATGGTGACCAAAATGAGAGAGGACATAAACTTGTAGAGTTTGCAGAAAAAGAAAAACTTTTTATTATGAATTCTTTTTTTGAGAAAAGTTCTAGATGGAAATGGACATTGAAGCATCCAATTGAAGATATAGCAGAATAGGATTATATTTTAACTATTAGAAAATGTGTATTTCCAGATTGTAATGTTCTTGATAAATTAAACACAGGAAGTAATCATCTATTAATGAAGTGTAAGATACATATGAATGCAAAGCTAAAGAGGCAAAAAATATTAAGAAAAAAAATATTCACAGTTGATATTCCTAATTTTGAGAAAAATTCTAATGAATTTAAATTAGAACTTGCAAATTGTTTTCAAATATTAACAGATTTTGAACATGATTTAGATGGGAACAAAATTAATAGGAAAATAACTGATACACTTTTAAAAACTGTAACAAAGATGGCTATTACAAAAAAAAAACAGCAATGAACCGATAAAATTTCTACTGAGACTTGAAAAAAAAATATGAAAATATATAAAGATGTTGTATTAAGAAGAAATATTGAATATCTAGAATTTTGTAAAGTGGTGTGAAAAAGAGTTGATAGTGATATAAGAAAGCATAATTGTGGACTAGCAAGAAAAGCTATAAAAGAAAATAAAAGACTCAAGAGTGTAAAACAACATTTTGGTATTGGTAGAAAACTTATTTCTGCAATAAGAAAAAAAAGATGAAACCATTTGTAAAAAGAGAGGATGATATCAAATGTGTAGAAGAGTTCTATCAAGAATTATATAGTAATAAATAACAAGGAAAGATGCATCCTACAACTATTATATTTTCTGAATTGTCCCAGATTTTAAACAAAGAATTAGGCATGCAATTAAATTTATAAAAAAGGGAAATCTCCAGGCAATGATGGAATCATATCTTTAAAGAAGCAGATGAAGAAATAGAAAAAAAAAAAAAATGGCAAAATTATTTACCAAATATCTAAATGATAAAGATGCACCAGATGATTGGAAGGACCCAGTATTAATATTAATATTTAAAAAAATGTAGTAAAGAAGATATTATAAATTACAGATCTACCAGTCTTTTATCAGATCTATACAGAATTTTTACCAACCTGTCTATAGCAAAGTTTGAATTTCAACCAACCAAAAGATCAAGCTGGATTTAAAAGTAGTTTTATATGGTGAATCATATCCAAGTATGGAGAGAAGTTATAGAAAAGACCAATGAATATGAGTTGCCATTATACTTTGGATTTTTGGATTATGAAAAGACATTAGATTCTATAAACATTTCTTCAGTGATTAAACATTAGGTCATCAAAATATAAACCCAGGGTATTGTCATATTCTGCAGAATGTTCATAAAAATACAACAACAACAATTAGATTACATAATAATTTCAGAAAAATTAACACTGAGATTGGTGTATGACAGGGTGACTTTATATCTCCAAACTTTACTACAGTAGTGCTGCAAAAAATATTTAAAGAGATTAAAATGGGAAGCTAAAGGAATAAAAATGAATGAAGATTATTTAAGTAATCTAGATTTTGCAGTTGATATTTTTGTTTTTTTTTACTTTTAATAAGGCTTTATACCTTCAGGAAATGTTTCAAAAGTTATCAGATGAAAATAAGAAAGTATGACAAAAAGTAAATGTTAAAAAGAGTAATATTCAATAGATTTTCTCAAAAAATAAATATAAATATTGTTAATGATAAATTAAATGAAGTTAAGAACCAGAAATATTATGGCCAGATTATTACTGCAGATGGTAACATAATGGTGAAAAATGATTATAGAATTAAACTTGTTTGAATTCCTTTTGGTAGAAATAATTTAATATTAAAAGAAAAAATGCATATGTGTTTGAAATAGAAAAAGGTTTGTATTAAATGATTTTAGCAGTTCTTATTTATAGATCTGAGACTAGAATGCTTAATAGAATAGCAATACAGAGACATCAGACTACTCAAATAAATATGGAGAAATGGATGTTATGAGTAATAAGAAAAGATTGACAATGAAATACATAAATAAAAGAACAAACATGTGTTACTGACAACATTGAGAAAATTAAGAGACTGAAGTAAAATTGGGATAACATATATATCTAGAAGAAATGATAATAGATGGAAAGTTGAAATCTTAAAATGTATTCCAAGAGATTGTAAAAGATGTAGAAAGAGCACCCATGTGCGATGGATGGATTAAATAAGGAGGTGTATATATATATATATATATATATATAATCCATGTCATTAGTATAGTCATTATATATATATATATATATATATATATAATGACTATACTAATGCAAAGAAAAAAAAACCAGATGAATATATCACCATTACAAAAGCTTCTATCCAAGAGAGAAATTCAAAATTCTCAAAAACACAAATTAAAAATATTCAAATTTAATTTTCAAAAGTTTTCAGTTTCTCTTTTTTAATATTTGAGTTATTACACATTTTTAAATTTTTAATATTATTTGTAATTATATCTAAATATGTGGGGTTGATTTTCTATCTCCAGAATCACTTGATAATGATTTAAAACAAAATACACATCTTGGCTAGATATTTGTCTATTTATTATTTGCATCAATATTAAATATTTTTTGTCTTTTATAAATCAACTATTTGCCTAAACTATTTAACATTAGTAGTTGTCATTTAATTTATCTTTTACACTTAATATATTTTAATGGTATTATAGTATAAGCTAGTGATTTACAAGAAATGTAAAATAGTAAAGTTATATTGTTGAATCAAGAGAGGAGTAAGAAAAATCACACACTAAATAAAAGCAAAAAATAAATAAAAGAGTGTGGGTATGTGCATATTAAAAATAATTGATAACTTAGTACACTTATCCAGATCATGAAATATGGTATTATTAAAAATAAGTATTATATCAATTATATGATATTTTAAAAAAAATCTGCTAGCATATTTAAAAAATCATTTTATATAAACTATTATATAAAGAAATATCTTAATATGTAAATAAGTTTTTAAATCTCAGATACGTTCAAGTTTCTCTTAGATTAAGAGATAATAAAAACTTTTATATTCATAAAAATTCTTTCTTTTCCCCGTTATTACAGTTTTCAATTTCTTATTTTTAAAAAAAATAATAATAACAAAATAAAATATATAAATTTAAATTTATCAGTGATTACAGACAAAAAAAACATTTATCATGAGACTTCTTATGCTGCAATCTTAGTCAGTCATGTTGGTACCCTCCTCCTAAATTTGTTACTGTGCTATTTCTTTATAATTGCATTATATTTTTTTTTGTTGACTATTTTTATGATGTATATATTTTTAAAAATTTAATTGTGTTGTAAGGGTATATATGTATGTTTAAAATGTATATTATATAGGATTTGCTATTATTTATTATTTTAGATATCTAGAAATAAAATTTGCAACAAAATGGTAGTAGATATTGAGAAATTACTATATGAATAAGTATTATTTATGTTGCTTATAATAACTTTTTTCATATACACTTTATATTGGAAACGAAAATATTTTTTATATTTTATTTTGGTTACTTATTTTTTTAATTTTGTTATTTTTTATTCTAACGTATTTTGTCTCTCTTTCTATATATATACACAAATATTAGATCCCTTACAAAATATAGAAAGTTTACATTGTAGTGAGCTATGACAAAGTCAATTTTTTTTTTTCAAACAAATATAATTCAGACAATGAGAATTGCCAATTCCTCAACAAGCTTTGTGATAAATGCTTAGCCAGAGCCAGCACTTAAAATATCTCTGTCAGGAACCCCCCCCACCCCCTGACCATGGTTTTGTGCTTTGGCACTCCTCAGAGAGGTGCCAGAGTATGTTCAGATACTAGATCTAAAAATACCAACCCAGATCTAGTGTCTGAGCCTACACTGGCACCTCTCTGAGGAGTTCCAAAGCATGAAACCATAATCTGAGGTTAGGGGGGTCCTGACAGAGATATTTTAAGTGCTGGCTCTGGCTAAGCATTTATCACAAAGCTTGTTGAGGAATTGGAAATCCTCATTGTTTATAACTTACAAGCTTAAGAGAATATAGTCATGTGATCTATGACTCTTATTTTGACTAAATATAATTGAATTCTTATAACAGTTGCTAAGAAAATTTGAAGTCAAAACACACTTTTTACAATATGTTAAAAATCAGGGAACTAATAATAAAATACATTGCTTATGGTATTATTGCTTGTGAGTCAAAAGAAGTTCAATCACCAGAATCTTACCTGAATTTCTCTATTCCAAGTCAGATGCTTTACCAACTAAGCCATACCATGCAGAGCAGAAAAGTAATCCTTTGCATCAACTTGTCAAGCATTTTCTTTAATTATGTTTAAAATCAGAATTTTTTATGCAGCACAAGCAAACTTATCTGCTCTTATATAGGCAATTTAAAATTATAAATAAAGTTTGTTAGATACATAAGATAAATTTATATTATGTTTTTAAAATTTAAATTTTTATGCATCTTTTCTCAAAAAGTTTGATTAGACATACTTTTTCAGTATAAGCAAGAGGGTTAAATAGCCTAAAATCTTCCCAGAAAATTGTATTAAAAATTTTGAATTACATAATAAAGGACAGATTCTTTTTTAATAAAGGCAAAAAAATTTCTATCAAGATTCATCCAAAAAAGGATATTTTCAAATACTTGTCAGAATATTATTACATACTGAAAATTGATCATTATATAGGTGCTCATTTCTGATTAAAATTTGAATTAGACCTGATTTATCTTATAGTGATCTCTGAAATATAATTATTAAAGTAAATTTCTCTAAATTATCTAAAAGAAAAAAAAGTTCTTTTTCACATTTTTTGCACTAATGATGTAGCAATAACATTATCATTATAATCTGAATTATTTAAGGATTGTTTTTTTTTAAATGCTGGTAAAGCAAAAAAGTTCAATAACTTAGAACACTTCTTGAGCAGGGAAAATTTTTTTAAGAAACATCAAACTCCATTTGTTACTAGTTTCTGAGTTATAAAATGACAACATTTTATTTTTAAATGTAGAAAAGTATGAAAAGATTTAATTAATGTTTTATCAAACGTGTGTGTGTTTTTTTTTTAAATAAATTAAATGGCTAATCGTTCAAACTTATTTTTTTATTATACGTTATATAAACAGATTATTTATTGCAATAAAATTCAAAATTCACTATTTATTTCCAATCGCAGGTGGGTAAAAATGAGATTCTATCTCTTTCTGCTATAGAATGAATAAGTTTGTACAATTCATTTATTAAATTATAATTTAGGGTCACACGAGGTTAGAGCTCAGATCTCAGCCTTGTGAGCAAAGATTTACATATATAATGATAAACTGTAACAAGCATAAGTGGGCCACTTATGCTTTTTAAACTGATGCTCACAGGCAAGTATGTGTATATTCATAAAAACACCTGAACATAAATTTGTTACCTTTCTTATATTACATATATAATCAGTGCTATATAAATAGACTATTTATTACAGTAAAAGAATATGTTATAAAATTATTCTTAATCTGGAATAAGATTACTTTGGCAAGAAAATCACAGTATTGTGCCTAAGCAGATCCAAGAAATAGTGACAAAAATACTTGATGTATTACTATGCCTGATTAATTTGGTAAAATATATAGTGTAATAATAATACTAAAAATATTTTAATATCTGTATATTAAAGATGTCTTAATCAAAATACTATAATCAATCAATTTGGTAATCAATTTAATACTTTATTGTTTTAATAAAAATTGCATAAATACCAATCTATTTCTAGTTTAATAAGAATATTCCCTTACTTATCAAAAATCGATTTTATATTTTCAAAATGCATTCTCAATAAATTTTTGAACAGTTCATACTCTACTTTATAAATTATTAAATGTCTTTCAATAACTAAACTTTTTCTCTGAGAAAAATAATATAAACAACCATGCTAATTATGTATCATTATAATTACACTTTATTTTTAGACAAACTGGCTGCCCAACTTTTTATATTACATAACATTCTACTTTTAACAGGATAAGACTGTAAATATTAGAAGTTTTATGATATGGTTTTGATATTATTTTAGAAATCCCATTTATTATAATGTTAACAATTAACTTGCTTTACTGATATATATTTCTATATCTAAAAGTTTATTTGCCAGTTTAAAATATCAGTCATTAAAATGAAAAAAAAAACAATATTATCATCAAACAAACTTTTAGAAATGCATGGTCCCAAAAGTGAGATGAATACTTTGGGACTAAAGTGGACAAATCAATAGGTGATATGGACCTGAAATTAATAAAGGATATTAGTAGATGTCTAATCATGTCAAACCTTGGAGAGCAAACAGAAAAAATATCCTCAAGTGTAAATAGTCTTACTTAAAACAATTAACTGGATGTATTTATTTAAAATAATAATATTTATTAAACAAAAAAGGTTATTGCTATTTCATTCAAATAAGTTTGAATATGATCTCTGTTGTACTTTTATTTCCATAAGCACAATGCCATTGGAATCATATAAAGAATAAAAGTTAACATATTTTCACTTCCCAATGGTTCTTCATACTTTAAATTAACTTAGATAATTTAATACAGTAAAGCAATACTACCAATCTGGCCATGATTTTACATTTTTAGAAATGTTGGCATCAAAAATATCATCATTTATTCTGATTGTTATTTTAGTTAATTTAAAGGATATTGGAGGCAAAAAGTAACTTTTATTACTTATAGAAAAACATGCAAATTGGTCCTTTTCTTTATTAGATATATCCATTACCTTTTCAATCTCACCTCCAAAGTACTGTGATCAAAATTTATTTGCTTCTTAGAAGATGCCGTACTTCCAAGAATTCCATTCATAACTTTTTTTAATTGAAAAAGAATGATACAGACTATCATTTTCTTCAAGTAATACATACTCTCTATTTTATTAAGAGTAGTCAAATGGACATCTAATTTAACATAAATATAACAACTATGTTTACCATCTTAAATTTGAAGTACATTTTAGGTCTACAATATGCAAGTATACAGTCAGTGATATCTTAAATGTCTCATTTCATGAAATATATTATTGGCATTTTTGCTATTTTTTTAATTACTAAATATTACTGAGTATATATAAGCAATAAATACTAATGACATTCTTTTGATATTTAAAATAGCAATATATTATTTTGAAGAGATAAAAATAAAAAGTATGTATAATTAATCCTAGGTTGAGAAGTTTTAGTTACTTAATGGATGTTGATATGAATACAAATAGTATCCTCAATTCTTTATTTTTTTAAATATAATTTTGTAGTTAATACAAAAAAGTTTTGTACTTGGATATAATATCCAATGTTTAACAAATTATTGAAGACAATTTAATTCAATGCATATAATATAAAGATAGAAAAATCTCAAAAGAAGGGAACTAAGAATTTTTTTCAATCAAAGCAAATAAGTAAGTTCATACGAGTCTGGAAGCATTCTTTATAACGATCCAATAATTATTCAGCTTATTAAAGCCTTTTGAAAAAAACATTGATAAATCTATGGATGTTATATATGAAATTTGTTGTAATTACATATGGCATTATTGAAATATGTACCTTACCCATTAGAGACAAATCATATGTAAAAAAAATTGTTTTCTTCAAATAAAAGTGTATATTCCTTTTATTATTTATTTTAAGATCTTTTTTAATGAAGTCAGATAAATATTCTTTATATACAAAAAGCAACAATCTTACCAAAATGTCCATATCAAAGCTTTTCCAAAACCAAAATCGGAGATAATAAATAATGCTGAGTAGAGAACAATCTAATCACTATTAAAATGCATCAAAGGAAGTCAAAAATTATCAAAGCATCTTTAGTGTGTGATATTACAAAATAAGTGAGTTATTTTATCTAGGAAGAAGAGAATGTTCACTTTTTGGGATTCTGTGAACAATAAAATACCATCATTGGATTATATATATATATATATATCAAAATACAGTACAATTTATATAAATTATATTCTTTTAGAAGTACTTTCGACTATACACTTTGTAGTCTTTATCAACTATATAACGTTGAATAATCAAAATGAGACAACCCTTAACAATACCCATAGTTTAATTCAGATTTCCCACAATTCTGTTATCTTAACATTTGATGACTGGCGATTCATTAACATTTGACAGAATTGTGGGAAATCTGAATTGAACTATGGGTATTGTTAAGGGTTGTCTCGTTTTGATTATTCAACGTTATATAGTTGATAAAGACTACAAAGTGTATAGTCGAAAGTACTTCTAAAAGAATATAATTTATATAAATTGTACTGTATTTTGATATATATATTGATTTGTATATTACATATATTGTGAAATGAATACAGATATCAAACTTTATTTATATATATATATATATATATATATATATAATATAATAAATATTGATATCTGTATTCATTTATATATATATATATATATATATAAACAAACAAACCAATAGAAATAATAAGTGAATAAACATACTTTTCCTTCAAAATCAATTCTCTTTGTTTTTTAGAGAAAAACAAGCAATCTCTTAATCTTTTTATCTGTGAATATGGCTATATAAAAACTTATGATGCAGTACATAATTTTTAAAAAAATGCTTGTGATTTTGTTCCTACCTTTCTTATCTATAAAGTTGTTGTGGCTGAATGCCATAATTGTTATGTGGTGTATGTTATCATTGTAGATAAACTACTGAAAAACATTAATTTAAATTTACCTTCACTATACATAAAAATCAACTAAAAATTAGGATTTTTTAAGTCATTGATTTTTTAGCAAACTCTTTTTGCTCTATTCCATAATGATAGTGTGCTTTTATCATAATTAGTTGTATTTATTATGTATTTCCATACACATATGGATTTTGTGACAATAGTTGAATTTAATTTAAGAAAGCTATTAATTTATGTCCAGAATATCTGTAAAATGCTCTACCATATGACCACACAATGAATGTATCAGTAACATAGCAAGTCATGAATTTGGTGATGAAGTACTATTTATTGATGTGATTTTAAGTTATTCTATTTAAATATTGCTAGTCAAGAATGATAGGGAAATATTCATAGCCATGTTTTAATTATATAAAAGGAATTCTATGCTGTACTGGAAAGGTTCCTTATGTTAAGACTTCTATTATACTGTTAGTATACAGAATTGTTTAATTTGAATATATCAACTTTACTTTTTTTTAAATAAAAAATGTTTTATCATTAGGTACATTTGTAAATTAAAATTTCTACATCCAAACTTATTAAAATATTTTTTTTTTTTTTGCATTTCCATATTCTTGATTAACCCCATAAAGTTTTTAGTCAAAGATCTGTATTTTGTATGCTAAAGAACAAATATTTTAAGCAGTCTTGACAATATTTACTTTGAAAAATTTCTATAACTAACAAATGAAATATTTATTTTATATAATGCTATGATTATAAACTATAATATTAATAATCAGCCATAAAGCTAATGCACATGTGCTTTGTAGATTTTTAACTATAAATGAATACTCTCACTTTCAAACACATAAGATAAATTCTTTGTGAAAAGATAGAATGAATCCATCTATCTTTTTGACCCAAACATTTATGTATGGGCAAATCTTAAGCATTTGGAAATGAGTGTGTGAAGATGTTAAACGATCATTTAACTATGCTTGAATGAATGACCTTGGGAAATTTTTTACAATTTGCAATATGTCATTCTTATTTGAAATTAAATATATATATATATATAAATGAAATATTTATTTTATATAGTGCTATGTTTATAAACAACAATAAAGCCAACAGTTTATAAACATAGTGCTATATAAAATAAATATTTTATTTCTATATATTTAATTTCAAATAAGAATGACATATATAAATAAAATATTTATTTTATATAGTGCTATGTATATAAACTGTAATATTAATAAACATCCATAAAGCTAACAGTTTATAAACAAAGTGCTATATAAAATAAATATTTCATTTATGTATATTTAATTTAATATACAAAATTAACAAAGCGTATGACACACTTGAATGAGAAGCTATAAAGATATACAGAAATTATTACACGCTAAGCACTTTCAAGGCCTTTTGCCTCATATTCATAGTGGTACTGTGAGCTGCAGAACGAGGAAATAAGGCATGGAAACAAAACAGTGTGCAAAGCATATGCAAATGAACTAGATAGTCCAACGTTTGGAGATGTCAGTCTATTGATGGAGTTAATATTACCATTAATAAAATATGCTTCTCTGATTTTCCGCTTGATGTCATTTTTCTCAATACAGACTATTTTAGGGCTGGAGGGTTCAAACACATGTCCTGTCTTTTTGGAATGCTCTAAAATGTTGATGAATTATCATTGTTTTTCATAGCTCTATTATATGTATATCTGTGTTGTGCTGTCCTGTTGATTATGCCTGCTTTGGTTTCTCCAAAATAAATGGCCCAGCAACCAGGTTGTGGGCATGATATTTAATTTCAAATAAGAATGACATATCGTAAATTCTAGAAAATTTCACAAGTGGCATTCATTCAAGAATAGTTAAATGATCATTTAACATCTTTATGCTCTCATTTCCAAATGCTTAAGATTTTTCCATACTTTAATGTTTGGATCAAAAAATAGATGGATTCATTCTATTTTTTCACAATTTATCTTGTGTTTGAAAGTGAGAGTATTCATTTATAGTTTAAAATCTACAAAGCACATATGCATTAGCTTTATGGCTGATTATAACTAACAAAAAAAAACATGGCAGAATATGGTTCTTAGAGATTTTAAATAGATCATACAAATGATATTTTTTTTAAAATATGTTTTTTTTTTGTTTTTTTCAGAATCATTGAAGTTATGTGATGTTTTCTGAATATTTATTTCTATAGCTACTATAGAAGTTTTGTTACTTTTTTTTTTTTTTTTGGCTTACAGTGGAAAGCTCTCTGAAGTGCATCTATTATTATTTTAGTATTGTTTGTCATCTGGAAGAATAATTATGGAATTGTGAAATTTGAGAGATTTAATAACTCCCTTTTTATCATACATAATGGTGGCTTGGGTTACTAGCATTTCTCAAGAGTTTGTTGCATTTTTCATATAATTTGATTGTTTTTTTAGGACAAGTATTGAGTTATTTCTTCAGTTGCTGACATTAATCAAATAATGGGGTTAGATTGTATATGGGAAAGTTTTTTTTTTTTTCCAGGGCAGAATTTTTTAATCAGTTAAATGTATAGAGCTAAAAATTTCAACTGCTGTAGTTAATATATTAGTTGCTATAGTAAAAGGTAGATATGCTTAGCTTAAGTTGTTTTTATTTTTTATGTTGGTTAAATATGATTTTCGATTTCATAATTACCTCTCATACTTCTATTATAAATGCAACTTATCCACTCTAATTTGAACACTTTTTAGCCAAAAAAAAAAATATTGTTCAAATTTGAATGGATAAATTGCATTATGTAAGATATTACAGCAAAATAAAAAAAGTGGTGAATTTGGTAATATTTCTGATTTTTATTCTTGCTAAAAAACTGTGTTGTTAAATTTCCAATTTAATTATCATACTTTTATATAGATGTTCACAATTTTTTTCTCATTTGGGTATGAACAAATGTGTAATTCTTTGATTTGGCAATTAAATTATGATCTATACTAGCGATTTCATAGATAATTTTGTTTAAACTTTTGTGCTTTTATTATTTCTAGATGTAACTTTCAGTGTCAGGATGTAAAAAGCAAAGATCAAAAAGAAATCAATAACTTCACAAATGAAGCAAAAACTTTATCATCGCCATTATATATATGTGAACCTAAATTTATTTATTTTTACACTTTTTTTTTTAACCATAGGGCATGGAACTTTAGTAATAATATATATATAAACAAATTAAATGAATTGAAGTTCCAATTTTTATAATTAAACACTTTTAAAGATTAGTGTTCATAATGATAACAACAACATTATATATATTTATTATATTCCCCTTTATTAGGCAGACGTAGAGTCACCCAAGTCAGTAGTTATTGGCCAAACGGAGAACAAGATGCTAAGTATGGCCGGAATTCGATAGTAGCAAATTTCTATCCTGAAATTGTCTAAATGGCAAAATAGAAAGCTTTAAATCTTAATTTTTGATGATGGCGTTACATGTTAACTCAGCCAATCAAATACTTAGCACAATAATAATAATAATAATAATAATAATAATAATAATAATAATAATAATAATAATAATAATAATAATAACAACAACAACAACAATAACTTTTAACCTTTAACTATTTTAATTCAATCAGTACGGACAAGAGAGGAAATGGATAATAGAATAAAAGATAGCAAATTATTTTTTTAATTAATAGAAAAAAAAAACTTCTTACAAAAAAATTATTTAGAAGGTTTTATTTGTTTCAATTTCGAAATATTCTTTTAGAATAACTTAAAGACAAATAATAATATGAATAAAAGGATAGTCAAGTAATAAACCTAACGTTACTCGCCACTCGCGAATATATACTATATATGCTTTTAAAAGCCAGTTAATGTTTTAGTTGTTATTTTTTGTCTTTTTTTAACCTTATAATGAATTCGAACCATCTATTTCTTTAAAAAAAAGTTAGTTTAACTGTATGCGTTCTGGAAGCGCTTATAGTAAGTAAATGATACAAATGTTTTTATTTCTTTTTTAAACTGATTTCTTTTTCTTTAACTTAACTTTGATCTAAGTTAAAGTGTTACCCTTTTCAATCAACTCCAATCTAATCTTTGTGATAGTCTATTTAATTATCACTGACAGATCAATTTAGTGTTTCTCGGTCTCAGAGAGTAGAATAAAATCATATTACAGAAATATATTAAATTATTTAAAACTCTCGAGACGTAAAGTAAAAATATTTATAAGATTTCTGTTACATAATTTAAGGTATGAATTCTCAATTTATTTTTTAAAGTTCTAAAGCGGAGAATTTAGATTTCAATTATGATAAAGAGGGTTACTTTAAAAAAAAAAAAAAACTTTTTCCCAAATATAAACACATGTTTAATTAACTTATCGTAGATAAGATGAATAGATTTATTTTGAAAAAATAAAACACCAGCAAAAGAATAAAAAACCATTAAATAAATATTTGATTTTATTTAAAATTTTTATCGATTAATTTAAGATTATAATAGTTATTAATCCACTTATTAAGACATTATCGAAATATAAAGGCACAACACCATTGCTAAGTGATATTATTGAAAATTTTACTATCTTAGTATCGAAATTTAATAAAGTCAAACATCAGAAGGTGGCGGGGTTGGGCCGCATTTATGGACTTTGAGTTCCACATTTCGTCATTCTAATAATGCACCAAAGTATGGAAATTTATAACAGTGATAAAGGCATAGACTCTAAAGTAGAAGATCTATAGATTACAATTCAATTTAGCCACTTTAGGTGCTAAGTTTTATATGAATCTTCATGTGAACCCCCCAAATGATAAACGATTTGTTTATTTATTACAACACTGACTTCTCTTGACAATTGTCTTTCTCAAAGGGTTTGATACACATAATTCCTAATGCCACTTAGACTGTCATAAACATTTAGGAATCATTTCAATTTTATAGCTTATTTATTAAATAATATGTCTTAAAGCAAATTGGGATTGCTAAACCGCATATTAGTATGACTAAATAATAATGTGCCACTGTTTGCTACCTTGCTATCTTTTTAATATTATTCTAGCATTTTAAGGTTTTGAACTAGTAAAGAATTTTAGATGTGTAGCAAAATAAGCTATCCCATCAGGAATACTTTTGTTTTCCAGCATGTAAAAATTGCATTCACATACAGTCATTAACTTGCTTTGATTTGTATACTTACAGGTTTGTTTTAATAATTCAGTTCAATGACCTGAAAAAAATGTATGAAGTAAAGATAAAACTATATGATCTATTCCAGTCAGTATTTGTACTCTAGCCTGATTTAAAATAGTCCAAGTCACCAGTTTAATTCATGCAGTTTTCATCTCCCTGTAGCTTTGAGTTTCTGTTTTTGGCCAAGTAGCATTACTAACAATCCATTACTTTCTAAAATAGTTTAACACAAAAATAAAGGATAGATTCTCAGAATAAACTGCATAGGTTGGTGCAGTGACAGAGTGGTAGGGATCAAATTTCATGGATCATAGCCATCTCTGGCACATCTAGTACTCAAACTTTATGTGAATTCCTGAGCAATAAACCATTTGGTTATTTATTAATTAGTGATTAGAATTATTCCAATAAAAAAATCAACTATATAGTTATGAAGGCAAATAAACAGAATTTGATTTGTTCCATAAGACAGAATGCTTTGTATTCATTTGACTAAATTGTATTTACAATTAAATTTATATCATTCTGAGATAAAACTAATAAAATGCTATATAGTCATATGGTTCTGAACCCAGTTCAGTACCCATATATTTTGGTGTCTTGGGTTTTTTAACAACCATAGCCACCACTATCCTATTAGGCAGGATTGGTGTTAAAACACTAAACATCACATGATCACTATTTCTTATGCTAGCCCATTACTGTTATTAAAATAGGCAAAACTCTCCATACAGTAGTGCCACTCAGTGCCAACCAGAGTAATCAATGGATGTCAGAAAGCCACAAGCCAGAAACTAGTCTGGGGATATTGGATAGGGATTTTATGCACAAACCTTCTGGCATCCATTGATTACTCTGTTTGTCACCGAGTGGCACTACTGTATGGAGAATTTTGCCTGTTTTAATATCAGTAATGTGCTAGCATAAGAAATAGTGATCATGTGATATATATTTTCTCATAAACATTTGTATGAGAGAATATTTAAACATGATATTGATTATATTTTATGCTATACAACCAATGACAGTGATGAATATATTTTCTTAACTACACAAATGAAAGAATTAACAAAATTTTTACAATTTTTTAAATATAATAGAATTTTTGAAATTTATCTTTATTATCTTTTATATACACAATATGTGTTAACATCTTATAATTTTTGTAATGAATGACTAAAGTATATTATTACACAATACATTGTATACAGTTAGTAATAGTATAAAAAGCAAAAAAAAATACAATAATGCATTTAAATATTTAGCAAGTTGGATATCAGGTTAAGAATAAATAGAAAAAGTTAAAATTGAAATAGAAATGGCAAGGTATTTGTTTTAAAAAAGAGAAACAATGTTATAACTGTGATCCATTAACTTTCCTTTTTTCTAAACGAAATATTTGCTTCTCAACATTAAACCTTTAAGACAAACAAAAATATGAAACAGATTAAGATTAATACCAGAAAATTATTTTAAAATGTGTTTGCAGAATATAAATAATTTTTTGGAAAAAGTGTGAATAAAATAATTAGTTTTAAGAAACTGTATAACACTGTAGGAAGTATAAAATTTAGACAAAATAATCTGAAATGACTTAATGGGTCTAAACAAATGTGTATATAAAGTTCTTTGTCTAGAGAAAGGTTTGATATGAGCAAGTTGATCAAGTCATTGCTATCTTTTTTCTTGGCTTCATTTAATATAATATTTCATATTAAGATAATGAATAATAAATTATTCAATTGCTCACATGACATATAGTTTAAGGTCCAGAAGAAAGTGTGAAGATTTTTTTATGTAACAGATGACTTTTAAAATGTTTTCAAATCCAGCTATTAATCTAAGATTATTAAAAAGAAACCTAGCCAAAGACTATTTATTATTGTAAGTTAAACAAAGCTGTCCAAAAAATGGCCTCTGAACCATATCTGTTTCATAAAGTTGCACTTTCTTTTTATACAGAAATATAATAACTTAAATAATTGGAATTTTTATTTTTAATAATTTATGTAAGATTTCCATTCTAACCAAATGAGAATCTCTTTTGGTACTTACACTTTCTCTTACTGATAAGTGATTCAAAGTATAAAAAAAATTATGAATGACTTCTAAAATGCCTCATGTTTTTATTACCTTTTTCCTATTTAGTTATTATATCATATATTTATTTTGTTTTAATTTTTGTAACATATATTTTTATACGTTCTCTCTTATCAGCTTCAAATATGGTGTCATGTTTTTTTCACTTATAGTGAATTCATATTTATCTTTATGCAATTTGGGTTCCTTGTTACATTTTGAATAAGTAAGCAGATTTTGATGTGATATAACTTTGCATCCTTTTTAAATCTAGCTTCTAGTTCCATATGACGAATCACATTAAAAACCATTAGTTTCTCATCTTTACACAATTTTTAAAAATATTTTGTAATTTAAATTGTCTGTTGAACAAAACATGTCATATATAAAACATATCTCTTATGTTGATTTATTTTTCGTTTTTGGGTGTAATAAATCAATAATGTGTTGCCTTTTTTTTTTTTTTTGCATATTTTGGCTTTTCCAATTATACACTACACATCAGAAAAGATGATTACATTTTTTTTGGATTTTCTAAACCTGTCTTGCATACTTTTTTTTATTATAATTCTAATGCAATACTATTAATTGTAATAACTTTACATTTTGAAACTAATCTCAAATTTGAACTGATCTAATCTATCCTCAAAACATCAGTTGACTTTTTCAGTAGCAACTCTTTCCATACAGTAGTGTCACTTAGTGCAAGTCATAATAATTAATAGATGTTAAAAGATTTGTTCATCGAAATCTCTATCTAGTGCCTACTTATCCAATATCCTCAGACTAATTTCAAGCTTGTGGATTTCATCAGTGAAGAGTTTTGATTCTGAGAGCAGTGCATCTAGATTTTCAGCTCTAACCTTCACCAATCACTTTTTACCTTTTTAGTTAACTATAAAGCTATGAATCCAAATTGAAAACACAATAATGTTTTCAATCCAAGCTTATTTATTTGTATAGTTTTTTACAGATCTGAATCCAGTTTTTATGATACATTTTGCTGTTTTTGGTTTTTTAATAACCATAGTTTCTATTATTATTTCACCAAGATTGGTATTGACCCACAATAAATCACATGGTGATTGTGCTTTATGCTTGCATAATCTGTTTGTAAGCATTAGAAATGTGATTATGTAATGTTTTAGTGGATTGACATTTTCAACTTACCCTTAACATATACTTCCAATAACAGTTTCTTCATTCTATTGTAATGTGAATATATTGTAAATTAAGTAATAAATCAATCCTAGAAGATAGTTCTAATGTACAAATATTTCTAGATTGGTTAAAAATCATGTTTTTATATGCTATTTTCTTGAGGAGTGCAAAAAAAGTGTTTGCTAGATGGATGAGAGCATTAGTTCCATTTGACATTTATAAAGACACAAATCAAATTTAGGTCTGGTTATATTAACACTGTAATACATCAATTACTTAAGCATACTGTAAATGTCTTTAGTGACAAGTATGAAAATTCATCTTGGTAGCATATGATTGACTGTTGACTAATGATCTTATTGGAAAGATTCTAAGGAATTTTTTATGATATAGTAATTTCATTTCTGTTTGATGTGCATACAATTCGTGATAATCTAGTTATTGCAAATTTTTAGCAAATTCACCTACTAAAAGTTTGCTACTTTTCAAGCTTCATTTTATTTTCAAATAATATTCAAATATTTTTCAATCTCATTTATTACTTTTAATTTTGTGTTATATTTTATATTGTTCAACCTTATTTATTTTATTAATTCTTGGTTTTATTGTACCTTCTCTACTTTTAATTTTATTTAAACTTTTTTCACTTTATTCAAATTCTTTGAAAAATTATTATTTTTTCTCACATATTTAGATTTTTTTATATATAAATAAAAAGTTTAAATAACTGATTTGAGAGAATTTTGCATTGAAAATAATTCTGAAGGTTTAGAATTTTGATATGTGCTTAATTTAGTTTAGATTTAAACCTGCAGTAGTTTTAAAGAAAATTTGCAAAAAGTTTTTAAAGCAAGGAAATTGTTAAACATTTTATGTATTTAATATTGGATACTAAATAATATCTAATTTTTCTTAATTGTAGAGCTGCAAGAATCATGTGACCAATTACATGCAAATTTTGATCAACATATAAATCAACATGATCAAAATAAAGAGATTTTATGTTATTGTTTTTTATATAGAAAACATTCAAGTTTTTTCCAGTTTTTAATATTTCGGCAAATTTCAAATGCTGCAATTAGGCAAAAAATTCAGCAAATTGGAAAATTATCTTTTAATTAATGATGTTGTTAAAGATATATATATATATATATATATATATATATATATATATATATATATAAAACAAACAATATTTAAATTAATTGAAAGATAATTTTCCAATTTGCTGAATTTTTTGCCTAATTGCAGCATTTGAAATTTGCCGAAATATTAAAAACTGGAAAAAACATGAATGTTTTCTATATAAAAAACAATAACATAAAATCACTTATATATATATATATATATATATATATATATATATATATATATATATATATATATATATATATATATATATATATATATATATATATATATATCACTTTTACAAACCATTCTTCAAAATACCATATTTGGAATTTTGAAGTTTCACATAAAATTAAAAATTGAAGCTTTAAACAATATATTAAAGAAATAGTGATATTAGTTTTTATATTTAGGATTTTTTAATAATCATTAAATTACTATTCATAATTACTTTCTGGTAATGATTCATGTATAGCATCAATGATCATTAATATATGAATGCAAGATAACTGTCTAATGTTGTGGTACATATTATATGAATGCTATTATTTTTTTCTAAAAATCATTACTTCTTAAATATCATTCATAAATGTGAGCAAAACAAACCAAAGAACTGAATAACCAAGTAAGAATAGTTATAGAATATCAGTTTTAAAATAAAAAGAGAAATATATTCAATTAAAGCAAATGCTAGTGAGTACAAGATGTGAGTAGAAACATTAATCCCAGTCACTGAGATATTTAACCAATTTTTAAGAGGTAAACTCCTTGCTATTATGAGTGATTACTGTATATTCTTTGAATTAGGAAAATTTTATTTCACTTAATCAAAAATGGGTACCAATAATTATCATAGCCTATATAAACTAGATGATCATATTTCTAACTAATGGAAGTTTATAGTAGTAGAATAATTCTGGATTTGACAACTGTATTTAACTTTTAATGATTATTGCACTTCTTGATAGAATTTATTAAGTTTATTTGTATTAGGCATAATGCATAATTCTGTAAATCTTGGATAGTTTTCATATAGTAGTATTAGCATATTCAGTTTGAACTCTGAAAAAAAAAAACATTCTTGTGTTGCTGTTATGAGTGATAGTGTCAGTTAAATCAGGAGAAGGATGTTAGTGACATAATTGATATACCATTCTTACTTGATTCAATTCAAAAGAAGCTAATATCTTGAATACATTCAATTTAGGTGGTTTTCACAGACAAACTGACTATGTCTACATAATTCTTCTTAATATAATGTGAGTGAAGTTTAGTTTTAACCGACATTTTTTGATATTTGCCCAGCTTATTGTATCAAACCTTCCTTCCTATGAATTAATAGAAAAGCCTATGCAAATAAAATTATTTTAGTATATCACATTCAGACTTATAGATTAGCTTTATATATTAAAAAGATAAATTGTTTTCCCATCAGTTGTTATTTTAAACAATTTTTAGTATAAATCTATTTTTCTTTCATTTCAAAAATGGCTTTCAGCTTTTCTAATTTAAATATTTTTTTAGAGAACTGCATTAATCAGGATTTTCAAAGACATAGCTTACAGAAAATATTTTTTGGTTAATCTGAAATGGTTATAACTGCTAACAATAAAGTTTTATTTTGTGATATAATTAATGATGCTTATATGAATCAGTCCAAAACATATAACAGCAGATTGCAAAAAATTGGAGCTTCTACCTATGATTAATCGGTTGATCTTTATTGAGGAAAAAATAAATCAGTTATTATAATGTATACATTTCATTTTTATTATTTTAATAATTATTTACGATAATTATATATTAAAATATTTAAATAAAAAAGTAAAAGAAAAATATAACCATAGTTGCAAAAATGAAAAAAAAAAGTTTGTTTAGTAAACTGATATATATTCTACCCTGGACCAATTAGTTGTTTTCTTTTAGAAAAAGAATAATCACTTATTTATAATAAATAAATTTTATTTTTATTACTGTAAAAATTATTTATGACAAGTATTGTAATATTTGTAGAGAAAAAAATAGAAAAAAATAAATATAGCTTGCAAGAAATGGAGAAATACTTATGTTTAGATTACCACAGTATGAGATACTGCTAAACCTAAAAAAAATGATGTATATCTTAGAGTAACTGTTTTCATTATATTAACTATTTGTTTTCAGTTGAACTTCTAAAAACGTGATATAACATTTCTACACAAAATAAATAAAATTGAAATTAAAGATCAAATTCTCACAAAACAAAATATATATGTAGCTACATGCAATGTAATAACCTCACCTATAACGTTGTAACTGCTTATTGTTAAAATTAAAACATGATCATTGTTTATCCAATATTTATCATAAATCATATAGTTTAAATTATTTAAAATTAAATATACATTTAATCAAATACTCAGTTTATTATTGACCTACAAAACCATTTTAAATATTCATTTTATAATTAATTCTGGTCAACATTTATATATATTTTTTGTTGGAAACTGATTTTAATTATATATATGTTGAAATGAAGATTTTCATGGGTTGTATATATAAAAGACATATTTTGTGGGTTCATCCATGTTAAAAATTTTAAATAGTAATATTCCGACGTTTCGACTTGGTCATACAAGTCATATACAGCATTAACCCTTTTGATACCAACTAAGGTACAACATATGCCTATATGTAATAGTCATTATAACCTATACTAATATAAACTATGTAATCTCATACATACATTGTGTGATAAAAATTCAAACTAATTTGATTTTTGGAAAGTAAAGATTCACATGGAAAGATACTGGGCCAGACACCTGTTCAATTTATAAAAAGCTATAATATTAAGATATATACATATTTCTAGTGTCATCACATACTGCTTGTAGTTATTGAGGATTTAATAGAATTTTTTTATGTAAGATACTCTCCACATCCACTTTTAATTTACACATAATAAGTCATAAATAGTTATTGTAAAATGTTTTTATCTTTTAGAAAACATTAAAACAATATAACTAATTCCAAACAAAAGATATAGTTGTTTTACATTTAATAGTATTGAATCATTTGTAACTATTGCTTATTTTTTCTTCTGTTTTCTGAAATTATATATCACCAAATATTAACTTTTCTATACACTGTAGCCTTAATAGACAGTTGAGAAGAGGAGAGTCTTATGTCTTTTGTGCCAAAACTGTCACATAAAGATAGCAGATGAAAGGGAACAACAATGTATAGATTAAATAACAATATTACCTAATGTCATACAATAGCTAAACTCAGTGTGTTTACACAATAAATGGGATATGCTATAATAAGATATATAGGAATAAACAATTACAATAAAATATAATTAAAATATATATCAATATTATCAATAACTAAATAAAATAATTCTATTCTCATATTGTGAGCATATGCCATTGAAGTTACATTAAAAATATTTCTAGTTTTTGGCATGTACTACAAATACATTCCTTATTATCTATCTTCTACATATATCATTGCCATAATCAAATAATAAAAAAATATTTAGTTTTATAAAAATGAAAGTTTTTATAAATCTCTGCCACACAAATTTCATGTTTTGAAAATATTTTTTTCATTAACAAGGTAAATATAGATAATATGGTTCATCAAACAAATCAGGTATCTCAGAATAATAAGTTCTCATCTAACCATAAAATAAATCCTTTTTACTCTTCACATTTATTATACATTGAATGATATCCAAATAAAATAAGACATATGTGTAACATTAAATAAATATCTTATCATAATTATGATAATGACAATAATAATAATAATAATAATAATAATAATAATAATAATAATAATAATAATAATAATAATAATAATAATAATAATAATAATAATAATAATAATAATAATAATAATAATAATATTTAAATAAAACAAAACATAACATCTTGATTTGGTATAAATTAAATGATAATCTATGGTGACATTCAGATATTATGAATGGGTAAAGGATTTTAAAGCCATTTCACATACTTTAGAATAAGCCTCCTTAAACATCTTCTAAATTTAAATTATGTTCTACAATTTAACTTTATTATGTAATAATAAATATGATTTAATATAAAAAATAATTTTATAATAACTAAATACAATAAAACTTTAAATAAATATCAAATTAGCTGAAGTGACCTAAAATAATAAATCAAAGTATAGCTTTTTACTAAGAAAATACATCTTTATTAGGTGTAATGATAATATTCAAATATAATTTAATAAAATGACTCTTATTAGATTTAGTGCCCATGCACTCTTATAACAAAGCTCTTAAAATAATTTAATAATATTTTGTATGATTATTTAGTTTTCTGGTTATTATGTGGAATGATTTCTGGTTAATAAGTGGAATGATGTGAACACTTGACTATGATAAATTTCTTAAATAACAAAAAAAATATTTAGTCTACAGAAATAAATAGAAAATTACAAATACTAAATATATTCTGAATCCACATAATCAAAGAACTTTACAAATGTTACTTTCTTGAAATTTATGACAGAAGGATTAATATTTTAGATCATGTTTTATAAACAAAATCGATTATAGCAAACAAAAATAATCCAGCATATTAAAATGAAATTTCTATTGCTTTAATTATCAAAAAGTTTTTATTTATCAAGGCATTCATACGATGTTAATAAGCTTTATATAATTAGTGTTTCCTTTATGAATATTTAACGTACTCAATAATAATATTAGCTCGCCAATTCAGTGATGATGGAGTGATAAGAAAAATGCACCTGGTCTATTTATGAGTAAAATGTTACTTTACTAATTTTGAAAATAATTATTTATCATATTTTGTCTTCACAATTAATAAAACACAAATATAGAACTTACACATCAACTATATAATCATTCACATCTTTGTCAAGCAAGAATGCTATGAGAGGTAAGATAGAATTTCTCAATATCTTGGTAAAAACAGGTAAATGCCAGATAAAGATATGATAAAATATTACTCATTCTTTACAATATCTTTAACAACATCAAAATTCATCTTCAAATAACAGACTAAAGTTAAGTAAAGGTATGACAGCATACCTCATAAAAATGTACTTATTTTTGAAGATTAAATATGAAGTACCTAGGACTTTGTCATTAGTCAGAAAAGGTAATGACAATGCACATCAGGAACAAAATATTACAGAGGGTTACTTTAAAATAGAGCCTAAGCTATTATTTCCAAAAATAAATGCATGGGCATACTATCTCTACTAAAACTGGCATAAATAAGCATTACTAAAATATATATACTACCTCTAAACTAAAATACTATACCAAAGAGATATGAAAGATAATAAATAATAATAATTAATACCCAATATGGTTTGAATAAAATTATCCAATAAATAATCATAAAATAAATAAAGAACATGCATGTATTTATTCAGCATACAAATATAAGTTTATAAATAAATGATTCATATGCAAAAGAGAACATATACTATTTTAAAATAAACAAGTATAATTGGGTGCTATTGTGGAAACTTTAATTCAAAATTTTTCAACAATAACATATAAAATAAATAATATGCACCTGAAATAATGTATTGTATACAAACATCATAAATACAAGTAAAATTCAACCTTTTACCATTGATAATAAACAATGAAATAAATAAAAGTTATTTTATATTCTTCTGACTTCTTTAAACATTTACCATTAAACTGGAACACAAAATTTGAATAATTTGCAATAATATCTTGAGGGCAGCAAACATATCTATCATAAAATGTAATATAATTATAATATCAAAATCTAAAATGTAACTATGAAATATGGAAAGTGTTTCTTGTATATCCATAATAAAATTTCAAATAATTATGTTATCAGATAATAAGATACATGTGTGGTCATTCATTGACTAATTAAATATCCATGGCTTTTACAATATGTATTTATCAAGTTGCAATAAATATTAATTAATATTTGAATGCAGGTTTGCAAATTAATTCATCATAGACATTATGTTAATTAATTATAATAAATAAATATTTCACAGAAGAATACTTTATTAAATTATATTTATTTGAAATTCTAAAATATTTAGCAGGATAAAAACATTTATTTCAAAAGTTACATTCATAATGATAGTGGTCTCCATAAAAATGCTTGGGGGAAAAAAACTTGTAGGATTTTTTATTATTGCAGGCTTTTATAAATAATAAAAATACAAGAAAGTCTTTCAAGTTCCCTAAATATAATGACTTTTGCAGATATATCATATATTTCCATATTATCAAATGAAACAAATTTTAAATTTCACATAATATTTAGTTATGAGTTTACAGAAAATTGATGTTTTTATTACCTTGCTCAGAAAAAATGATTTTTTCTTATAAAAAAAAACAAAAAAAAAACACTCATAATAATTAAATTCTTTTATATATGCAGTCATAAGTTAACAATATATTTTTCATTTGAATAAAACAAATATATTTTCTATGTATATAATTATTGCTAATTTAAATATTTCTTTTATAGGCTTAAATAATTTCTTTTAAATATCTGAAACATACCCAACATAGCAAAATATATTGTTTATCCTATGACTTAAAAGTTCTTTACTAGAAGTAAATAAATTCTGAATAATATTTGATATGAAGCAAGTATTTTAAGTAAAATGCAAGTAAATTATTATATTTAATGTCATTATGGCCATTAAGTCATTTAAATATATTACAGCAAATTTAAATTTAAAACAGATATTCTTATGTGCCTTGAAATTGATAATAGCTCATGCATCATTATAATGGCAACAACAATAATAAATTTGAAATTCTCCAATGTTAAAAATTTGAACAGTAACATTTTAAACATGGTAATAAATACATTATATTACCAATAAAGCTTGAAATTAATGAAAAATGTAGTTCCTGAAGTTAAAATTTGAAGTTTGTGTCTATTTATCTTAAAATTATTTTAGCGTACTTAATCTAAGAAACAATAAGGTTTAAATAAATTTTATTCCCTTAAAATTTTTAAATTGATGTTTTATAATATAACTGCTACAAATAAAATAACTGTATAGAGAAAGACAATAATCATGTCAGGTATCAATTTAACCTAATATATAATAGTAGTCATGTGACAATTTTACAATACTTTGCATAACCTTTTAACCTATAACATTTCTCTGGATTAATTCTAATTCCTGTTCTAATATAACTATGGAAAGTTACCAATAAAAATTAACTAATTATTATTCAATACTTTTTTTAAAAAAATAAATCAACTTTACTAGACAATTAAAAATTAATTTTAAAATGCTTCATTGTTGAAAATAAAATAATTATTTAAAATTTAAACGTTAGAATAAAACAAAAATACTACATAACTGAAATTTACATTGTATCTTAAATAAAGCAAATATTATGAATAATATTTAATACATTTATTTACCAACAAATTCAATCCAGACAAGTTTCTCAGAATATGTTTAAATTGTGGTATTAAAATTAGACATTTGATAATATTTAAAAAAAATATAATGTTAAAAATAAAAAACTATTATTCATTCATATATTTAGACATTTATCTATCTATTATTTTAAAAATTCTATCTTTAATCAAAAAGTTTGAATTTAGTATCATAATTTAAATTTATATAATTATTTAAAAATATTTTAGGTAATTTAATCATGACTAACTTAATACTATTAACTTTAAAATCATTATATAACAATCTACACTAATAAATATTTAAGTTTAAAATACTTTAACATGATAAGTAATTATGTAGGCTTAAAAATATTATAATTTAAGCTATCAAAAATTATTTTACAACTTTACAATTGATGAAATTACTGATACAATAAATTTTCATATAAAAATTATGGCATTATAAAGCATTAATAAAATTGATTGATTACAGAAGTATACTATATAAATGTTTTTAAAGATATTTTGACACATAATCTGGATTGACATATAGATTTTATTAAAACTAAATGTCACTATTTCTTGGATCTTTTATAAAAAAATATCACCAACTTTACTTAGCACAGTGCAATAAACTTTTAAAAGCAGTACATTAGAAAAATTTCATCATCACCGTATGACCATGTACCATTAATTTCACTTATTATTTAAATTAATAATTTATTTGCTACAAAAGGCATTCATTCATCTCCATATGAAAAATGTTTTAGGTTGTGTGCATTGTAGATACTTTTAATAATTAATTTTTTTATTTATCTTTTATACTTATTTCTGGTATAAATTGTACTTCATTAATAGAGGATTGGTTAAGATCAACTTCTTTAAATATGATCCTGGGTTGTCAATTATGCAAACTATTTTTAGCATAAGGAACTGCTCTATGGTTATTCAATCAATGTTGAATAATTTTCTGCTATGTTGGCATTTCAAAGCAGGCATACTTAGATTATTCAAAAAATGAAGGTGTTTCAAATTGTTTTGGTTTACTAAGCTGTGTTCATTTTACTTGTCTCAAGCACTTTTACAATTTCAGATACATCCTCAATAATATATCAAATTGCTGCAATTAAGATCTGCTTCACATGTTTTGGAAAATTAGTGTAAAAAATTCTCATAATCTGGAGCTCAGTCAGAGGAAAATCTGTTAAGATCTTTAATTTGACCATTTTTCTTCTAAAAAATTGTGCATAGCTGCCTTTTTCCATGCTATACTTTTGGGGCACATAGTAATGTATAGTATCTTGGTAGTTCTCTCTCCAGAAACTAGACAATATTGAAAACTTATAATCCCATAGGTATGAGACTTCATAAATAAATATTGCTATCAGTCTAGCTATAGGATAAAAATGGTTACTAGCAATTACAATTTTCTGTGTTTCACACAGATAGCATTATGCATATAACTCTTCAAAGTTTTGCAAATACTTGGATGGATTTTCTAAATATTTGTCCTGAAAATTGTAATTCTAAAAAAGGAGCTCCATTGAGTTGTTATTATAGCTTTCACTACTATGTAGGCCCTGACAATTAAAATTATTATTCTCAGGTGAAACCTCACACTCAAATGTAGTTACTTTAGGCACTATAACATTATCTAACAAACTCCCTATCAATATTGGTTTCTATTTCAACTTCATCTCCTGGCTAACTATATTGAAATTTTGTTTTTTTTTTAAATCACTTTCTTCTTTACATTTTTCATTAACATTATCAGCTTTAAAATTTAATGCCATAATGGTAAACTAAATCTTGAGTTACTCCTTTTTCTCCTATATAAAAGTTTATTTACTGCATAAAATCAATTTTCTGATCAACCCCATGATCAGGCATAACATCAACTTTACTATGTATATGTACTATATTGTTTTAACCCTGATTAATGTATTTGTCTAAGTAAATAGTAATTTTTTTTAATTTCTTTTATTTTCAACTTAGGCCCCTACATTACATCAATCATTTTCTGCTTTATTTTCTGCTTACTTAAATTAATCTATACCTACTTTTGGAAGATAGTAAGAAAAGGACCTATGACTTTATCATTATTCTGCAAAAATAATAAGAATGCACATCAAAAACAAAATGGAAAGTCAGAAAAATTTTAAAATAGAAACAGTCTAAGCTACTACATCCAAAAATATGTGCATATTAGTAGGATAATAAATATAAGAGAGCCTAATGTTACTATCTCTTTTAAAACTCACATAAATAAGCATTCCTAAAATAGAGAGAGATTAAGGCCCTATCTCTAATAGAAAATAGTATAGCTAACATGTTAAATATGATAAATAATAATTAATACCAAATATGACTGAATTAAAATTAGATAGTAAATAAGAATAAAATTAATAAGAGAAATATACAACTATTTATTCAGCATATAAAATATACATTTTTAAATAAATGATTCATATGCAAAAGGAAACAGATACTATTTTAAAATGTACAAATATAAAAGATTAGTATTCTGAGATCTTTAATTCATAATATTTCAAAAATATCTTATAAAATATTAAATAAAATGCACCTGAAATAAAACATGCTATGTAAAACCATAAAGATAAGTAACATCCAAACTTTTACCATTTAAAATAAAATAAATAAAAGTCCTATTTTCTTTTGTCTTCTTAACTATTCATCATTAAACTGGAACATGAATAGAAATATTTGGCAATAAAGTCTTGTGGATGGTAAACATATCTACCATAAAATGCAATATAATTATAATATCAACATCTAGACTGTAACTGAAATATTCCAATCATTTGTTGTATATCCTTAATAAAATTTTAAGTAACTGTATTAGCAGATAATAAAATATATGTATGGTTATTCATTGGCTAAACAAATATTGATGGGTTTTATGATACATATTTATCAGGTTGCAGCAAATATTAATTAATATTTAAATGCAGGTTTCCAAATTAACTTATCATAGATATTAACTTTTTGTAATAAATAAATATGTTGCACAAAATACTTTTTTATATTATATGTATCCAAAATTTTAAAAGTATTTAGCAGGAGAAAGATATTTATGTAAAATATTACATTCATAATGACAGTAGTCTCCATGTCAAGGCTTGGGTTGAGAAAACAGCTCACAGAATTTTTTAATATTGTAGGTTTTTATAAAATAATTAAAACAGGTATATTTTATATTTCTTTTTATTGAGTAAAAACATTTTAAATTTTACATAATATTTATTAAACTGTTCATGGCAAATTGAATTTTTTTATTGTGTTACCTTGAGAAATTTATTTCTTTTTTTTGAAAAGGGAAAATATCTATGCAGTCATAAGTTAACAATATAATGTCTTTCATTTAAATAAACACACATATATTTTTGATATATAAAACTATTATTAATATAAATTATCCTTTTGTAGATATAAATAAATTGATTTAAATGTCTGAAATATACTTGTCATAGCAAAATATATGCTTTATTCTATGAATTAAAAGTTCCTTAATAGAAGTAAATAAATTCTGGATATTTAATGTGTAATGAGTATTTTAAGTAAAATATTAGGAAATTATTAATGTTTTTAATGTCATTATTTTCATGATAAAATTTCAGTATATTAAGGCAAATTTAAATTTATAACAGTTGTTTTTACATGCCTTGAAGTTGACAACAGCTCTTGTGTCATGATAGTTGCAACAGTAACAATAAATTTTCAAATCCTTTTGTGCAAAAAAATTGAACAATAACTATTTAAACATTTTAATAACTAAATTATATTACCAATAAACTGGATATGAAGATTATTGATTATTGGTTTACAATTTGGAAATTTGTGTCCAGATACTTTAAAATTGTCTTAACATGCTGAAGCTAAGAAATAATAAAGTTTAAATAAAATTATACTTTTAAAAATTTTAAACGGAAGTTTTAAAATATAAAAAATTATAGTAATTAAACTTATTGAAGAGAAAAAAATCAATAATGATATCTGATGTCAATTTTCACCTTATTTATAACAGTTGTCATGTGACCATTTTAGTAAACTTTTGATTAATCCTTTAACCTATAATTTCTTCCCTGGTTAGTTTGAATTCTGGATTTAATGAAATTAGGAAACATTACAAAACTAAAATTAGTTAATTATTCAATTACTTTTAAAAATTAAATCAACCTTGTCTAGACAATTAAAAATTAATTTTAAAAACATTTCCTTGTTCAAAATAAAATGATTACTTAAAATTTAAACATTACAAAGAAACAAAAATATTACATAATTAAAACTTACATTGTATCTTAAATAAAGAAAACAAAGATAATATTTAATACATTTACTTACCAATAAATTTAATCCAGACAAGTTTCCCAGAATAGGCTTAAATTTCCTTTCTAAAATTAGACATTTTATAATATTTTAAAAATAAATAATATTAAAATTAAAATTTTAATTCATTTATTTATTTAGACATTTATCTATCATTTATTTTTAAAATCCTATCTTTAATCATTAGTTTTATTAAACCTTTGTAAGTAAATAAATTTAAAATATTTAAGTATAATATTATGTTAAAATTTAAATGAACTTACATTACGGATTTAATCTAAGTACCAGGAAACCAAAATATAAAGTTTGATTGTTGTTTCATAATTACAACTTGCCTACAGCAAAATTTGTATTGTAACCCTTCAAATGAACAATATAGATTTAAAAGTGTTTCTGTTACAATGGATTACATGCAAATTTTGGAAAAAACTACAGAAAAAAACAATGAAAATAAAGCGATTATGCTTTTGATCTGTAGATTATGAGAAAAATAATTGATTTATAAGTATTTCTTTAGTAATTATAGGATTGGAACATCAAAATATAAATGCAGAAAATTATATTCCAAGGAATATTTATTAAATTTTACACTTATAAATCATTTATATTACAAATAAAATAACCAATTTATTATAATTGTTATTTTATGACCAACGTATTACTTATACCAAATAGTAATCAATTCTTAACTGTATATATATTTCAATTTTATACTTAGAATGATCTATAAACAAATTAAAATAAGTAATTAAGTAAAAGATTAATATAATTATATAAATTTTATTTTAGAATTACTAAAATGTTCTTTCTGGTTATTTATTTACATATATCCATCTATAAAAATACATACATTAAATGCCCTTAAAATAATAGTAATGCAAATAACTATTAAACAAATAAGACATACAACCTATTACTTAAATGATAAAATATTAAACAATGTCCATACATGTAGAGATCAATTATATTAAAGTTTTTTTTTGTTAAATTCACACAAAAAAAAAATCTATAAAATAATGATATTTTCAAAAGGATAGTAATCTCAAGAACTTATTCTCTTTTTTTTTGAGATATTTGAAGTTTATTTAAATAAATAATTTTTGGCAAATTGTAATGATATTCAACATTTTAATAAGTACAAAATAATAAGCATTATTTTATCTTTCTTAAAATGATTATATCATTATTTTATTAAATTTAACTCTTTATCCATTTGTCATAACATTAATAAATTATTTATTGACACAATAGACACATATTATTCCATATAGTAAAACTTTATATGCATTTATAAGTTTTAGTACACACTTAAAATAATTATATTTCTTAGTTGTTATTTTCAGTCATCTCTCAAAAGTTTAGTTGACATTTTGAGCAACCATTATTACATAGACTTGTATTATATGATTTAAATTAAACATTTTTAAATATATATTATCTTTTAAATTTTATTTATTGCAAATGCAGTATACTGAGGATACCAAAATATAAAGAAAAACTCTTAACTAAAGTCATGGGCATTTTATATAATTCACTTACTGACCCAACATTTAGGCCATTCACTTAGAAACAGTATCTAATGACTAGCTCAAATTTACCCCTTTTAATCCATTGAGTTATTATTTTTAACAACACATCAGCATGCTTAAATAAAATGTTTTTTGTTTTTTTTTAATTTTATTTTTAAAATATTTTAATTTAAAAAATAATGACAATTATTTTCAATTTCCTCTTATTAAATTGCAAGGCAGAGAATAAAAATAAATAAACCCATAAAAAATACATTTGTCTGTTTAGCATAAATTATGAGTACATTTTTGAATATCTTTAATAATACTACATTAAAACATATGCAATTTTAAATTTATGCAATAATTTAAACATGTACTTACATATATTCATACACAAATATGAAAGTATGATTTATTACTTATTTATTTAAGCTTACAATTGTTAAAATATGCAATAAAATAAATTATTAATGAACAAAATCTACCAAAATATATGTTCAAATTTAGGTAATATTTTTATAGTATGATATAAAATTTATCAGAAGAATCTGTCCATTGTATTATTTAAATAATAATAAGAAATGAATTGTTAATATTACTTTGTATTCCAGCTTATTGCCAATAACCCCAGAACTAAAATAAAAATCACTTGATGATCTTAAACAGTTAATAACACATAAAATCACAACAATAATTTTTTTTTTTAAAAAAATGACAATACCTATCTAAAATCTAATCAAAGATAGTACAACATATATATATTATTTGATGTCTATTTTTCAAAGCTATATATATATATATATATATATATATATATATATATATATATATATATTTGAAAAATATATATATATATATATATATATATATTTATAAATACAGTAATTATATAAGTAAAAATTTAGTCCACCTAAGAGCATTTTCAATTATCCTAGTATTCTTTGTCAAGTAATACTTTGAAAGGCTAACCTTCCAAAAATTATGATCTTAACATTTGCTACTTGCCTTAATTAAGTCATGTTTGTATTTGTAGATTAGTATAGCATTCTTTATTTTCTTTTCACTGTTATTTTTTTCAATTTACAATATTTTTAAATTATTAAAATTGAAGTCAAAACCATAAATACATGACTTGCTATGGTCATAAAAGTGGATGCTGAAATATTATTATCTATTATGGGGGGGCATTTTATTATGAAACATATTCTTTAATTGAGAAAATGCTATAAGAAATTCTTGGTTTTGGTAAATATACAATATCTTCATTTGATTTTGTTCATAAATGCTATAATGTTAGGATTGATGTTAATGATGTAATATGTACTCTAGATGTAAGTGAAATGTATGGATCAATTGATCGATTAGCATCTATTGAAATTATTTTCAACACATTAAGTTTAAAAAATATTAACATAAAAATAATAAAATTTATAACTGAAACATTAAGCTTTATTTTTAAAAATATTTATGCAGTTTTTAGGGATTTTTATAAAATGGGCAATGGCTGGCCAATGGGTTTACTTACTGTTGCTCAAATATGTAATTTTGTAATTTCTACATATGAAGAAAATATTTTGAAAAAGGAATAAATCATAAATATTACTGTATATTATTGATATGTTGATGATGTTTTTGTATGTGGCAAACCAAATACAATTAATGAGTTCTTTAAAGAATTAAATAGTTTAAAAGGTCTAAAATGGACAAAAATAGATGAAAATTTAATGCGCATTTAGTTTCTTGATCTTAAAATAACTAGAAATCAATGTATGCTGGATGACTGTATGACCAATAAACCAGTAGTAAAAAGAGGTTATATTCCATATAAATCAAGAGTGACACTATCACATCAAATAGCAGGTTTGAAGTTCTACTTATTTAGAAATATTAGTCTTTTCAAATATTCATTGGATAAAGGCAAAAATATTGAAATATATTTGAATCGATTGTTAAATGTTGGCTACAATTATAATCATATTTATATAGTGTTATTAGAGATTTGAATACAAAATATAAGAATAACAATTTTAATAATAATATTGATTCTCCTGCTAATAAAAAATATGGATATCAATACCATATATTTTGAATGATCAAGTAAATTTTATAAGGAAAATTTATAAAGCTATATGTGATATTGCATTTTACACATCTTGTACATTAAATAAATTAATAAATAACTCTAAAGATGAAACCTAATTTATAAATAAAAAATTGTGTCATTTATAAATGAATATATAGGTGAATCGAGATGTATGTGGGAAAAAAGAACTAAAGAACACTTGCTGTTTTAAAATGGGTTCAGAAATCAAAACAAAATTGTAAAGTAGATAATAATTTTTCAGCATCTGTTTTTTATGACCATAATAAGTCATGTATTTAATAATGTAGAAATATTGCAAATTGAAAAAAATAACAGTAAAAAGAAAACAAAGACAGCTCTGTTAATATACAAATACAAACATAACTTAATTAACAGGCAGGCTGCAAACATTAAGATCACAGAATTGTGAGAAGGTTAGCCTTTCAAAGTATTAGTTGACAAAGATTATTAGGATAACCAAAAGTGCTCCCAAGTGGATAAAATTTGTAATTATCTAATTACTGTGTTTATAAATATATAATTATACAATTACACACACCCATGACTAGTCTTAATGTGGCAATTTTTATAAAGATTAATTATTCATTAAGAATAATTAATCCTTATAAAAAGTATTAATTATTTTAGTCATTTTAAATCATAATTATGAGTGCTATATAGGAGAGTGAAAACTGCTATACAAAAAATAATTTCACTTATTACATTGTTAATAGAATGTTTGTTCTCTCAAACAAAAACTAATTAGATTATTTAAAATTTCTATTTTCAATAAGTTAATTGTTAATCAAATATAATTACTCATTAAATTTAACTAGGTTTTTATAAAACCTAAAAGTAGATGTATCAAACTGCCATCTTCGCTATTATTTTGTATTCATATTTATAAATAAATTCAATTTATATTAAATTTATACCACAAGCAATTAAGGAAATATATAATAAATCAATATATATATATATATGATAAACAAAAATGCAAGTTAAAAAACTTGCTAACGCTTGTATTTATGTCCACAGATGGCGTCCTACCAAGACTGCCAATCAAGCGTATGTTTTGTTTACATAAACGTCAGAGTAGTTAGTATTCACTATCTCTAACTATAATTCCACTTTCAGATCATGATTTCAAGCTATTTGCTATCGTCAGTGAAAGACAGGAATAAAGAAACTAGATCTGAATACAAACTCTGAGCGTTTATGAAACAATTTCTATTCAGCTTGCAAGCGTGAATTTTTTAGACACGTAATGTCTTCAAACTCAGCATAGCAAACCAGATAGCTACATGGGTCTGATCTCAGTTCAGCATCACCACATAGTAGAAGCCTCTGCAATCTATATCATTGCAAGAAAGACCTCAAAGGTACATTTATGATAAACAAAAATGCAAGTTAAAAACCTTGCTAACGCTTGTATTGTATGCCACAGATGGGTCCTACCAAGACTGCCAATCAGCGTATGTTTGTTTACATAAACGTCAAGTAGTTAGTATTCACTATCTCTAACTATAATTCCACTTTCAGATCATGATTTCAAGCTATTGCTATCGTCAGTGAAAGACAGGAATAAAGAAACTAGATCTGAATACAAACTCTGAGCGTTTATGAAACAATTTCTATTCAGCTTGCAAGCGTGAATTTTTTAGACACGTAATGTCTTCAAACTCAGCATAGCAAACCAGATAGCTACATGGGTCTGATCTCAGTTCAGCATCACCACATAGTCTTTCTTGCAATGATATAGATTGCAGAGGCTTCTACTATGTGGTGATGCTGAACTGAGATCAGACCCATGTAGCTATCTGGTTTGCTATGCTGAGTTTGAAGACATTACGTGTCCACTTGAATAGAAATGTTTCATAAACGCTCAGAGTTTGTATTCAGATCTAGTTTCTTTCGTCTTTCCACTGACGAAGCAAATAGCTTGAAATCATGATCTGAAAGTGGAATTATAGTTAGAGATAGTGAATACTAACTACTCTGACGTTTATGTAAACAAAACATACGCTTGATTGGCAGTCTTGGTAGGACGCCATCTGTGGACATATATATATTCCTCAATTGCTTGTGGTATAAATTTTATATAAATTGAATTTATTTATAAATATGAATACAAAATAATAGCGAAGATGGCAGTTTGATACATCTACTTTTAGGTTTTATAAAAACCTAGTTAAATTTAATGAGTAATTAGTTTTTGTTTGAGAGAACATATATATATATATATCTCTATATATATATATGTTCTCTCAAATACTTGATATCTATAAATAATATATATATATATATATTATTTGTATCAGTATTACAAAAACAACTTATTTGTATGTATATATTGCACTATTTCCATTAACCGATATTAAATATGGAATGCATTTGGAAAAATTAACTTTATTTAAATTTTTGCTTACATTCCACTGTTAGTAATAGCACATGGGTTAGTATATGTATATTGTTTCAAGAGGTATAATTTCAGGTATTTCTGGCCTGATCAGTGACAGTACTAGCGTGGAAGTCAAACTTGGTCTTATAGATTATCATATATTGGTGATTGTTTATCTTTTCAACATGTGTGTGATTAGGTGGGTCAGCAATATGAATTGGCATTGAGAGTGGTGGGTCGTGTGAAAATCTGAGCTCAAACCATGCATATATTACACATATAAATGCAGAGTTAAGCCTGTACAATGTATTGATAATGATCTAACAAACTGAACCAGGCTCAGTTATTCAGTTTGTTAGGGTGTTACCTTAAAATTTCATATTCAAGAATCTAAGGATCCTGTTTTGATTCCTATGCTAGTACTGCACTGGTCAGGCAGCAACCTCTAAAAAGTGAGGAGAATAATACCTCTTGAAATGTTTTGCACATACTAACCTGTGTTCTACTATTAATAGTTGAATGTAATTAAAAAAATTAATTAAAGTTAATTTTTCTAAAGACTTTCAATGCTTAATATTAGATGATGTTTTAAATAGTTTAACATATAAATACAACTGAAATACCATCACCACAAACCTTCAGAAAAACTGTCCTCATATTCTGTTCATTTTTCAAAATGAGATTTATAGTCAGTGCAGAAACCTTTTATCCTATTCATCTAAATCATAGAAAAGTAGAAACTCTTGTATATCATCTTTGCTCATTTATTTATTTCCTTTCAAAAATATTTATAAAATAAAAAATAATTGATCAATATAAATGTTTACTAAAACAAACAATTTTCATTTAACAATAACGTAATAACTTGAAAATAAATATAAATATTATATTAACAATTTATGAAGTTTCTTTCCTTTTTATCTTTATTCATCTCTTTTGCTTTTCTGTCTTTCTCTATTTACATAATAAATATTGACTTACTCTTTTAAATATTTTTAGAGGTTTATTTTAGTACTTTTAAAATATATAATTTAACTACTCTCTCCTGAATCCTATATTGTTTTGAATTTGAGGAATTTCATTTTTTGAAAAATAAATTCTAAATTTTGATTTCTGCTTAAGTAACTTTACTAAATACTAATAATTAATTTATGAGGTGTATATGATTGGTTCTAGGTTTATCAAAATCTATACGAGACAGATCATTGTTTAGTGATGGTGGTTTTTCATTATATACAATAACAACTTTATATTTAAAATCAATATCTGTGATATCTTAATTATATTAAGTTCAAAATCTCAAAATTTTATATGAGAACTTTATGTCAATCACAATTAAGCAGATACGCATATTTTTCTGGTCAAGATGTCTAAACTTTTTTAACAAAATAATATTTGAAAAAATTTTAATAATTGCATTCCTACACATTTTGCATATAATATTTCTTGGTAATTATAAAATGACTTGATTTACATGGATTTGTAATTTAAAATATGATAGTATAAGATTTATATCTTCATCTAGACTACATGCATAATAAAGAGAAATTATCTAGCACTAATGGCTATGCTTTTTATGTTTCAATCTATGACAATTATTTGCCTTCAATATCAGCTGTTTCATATGAGTTTATTCTCTAACCTATTTATTTAAGATGTCAATATAATGTTTAAACAATATATTTTTTAAAATATGCTTCACTATATTTTGGCTAATGTATATATATATAATTAAATATTTCCATGAATTGTTATTATAATAAAAATAGAAATGAGATTATATCTATGTAAATAGGGATAACTTTAGCATTTGATGTTGCTAAGAACCTATCAATTACTACTAATTCACATTCTCTAAGGTTAAACAAGTTTTCTCTTTAATTTATAATAGCCAAGGTATAGAGAAGCATACTCTTATATATACACATTGCAATAACACATTTGCAACAATGTCCAAACTCTTATAATATTATTCTTATCACCTGAAGGAAATAAAATTATTGTTTCCTTTTCATCATGAAACATATGTACGTTTGTTCATGAACATGATATTTATTAATGGTAAAAATATAATTATTGTTCCAACAATTAAATATAAATAGAGTTAATATTTAACACAAAGACCTATTTAAATTTTTATTTATTTTTATTCATTATCTCATAGCTTGCATTGGATCTGGTTTGAACTTATTTTATTTTTTAAAATATTTCTGAGATTGAATCTTAAGATATGAATATAATAACAAACATTTGAAATGATATTTTTTTTACTATTTTGTATCTAGCTTATGCTTAGTTTTCATGCAAGTACATATGTTAATTATTATTCAAATAATCTTTTTTATTTGGTCAACATTTTTAAAGTATTAATAGATATTTAACTCAAATTACTACAATTATTTAGCATTGGCACTTAAATGTGTATAATATTTAATGCATCATTAATCTTAACATGTTGACATTTACATTTCTTTATAACATATAAACATTGAGTACAATTTTGCAATAATGAACATAAGCAAATCCATTAATTTTAAATACTATAAAACATAGTTCAACATAATTTTTGAATTTTTAAAGTTTCACTTACTGTATAGTTATGTTCCCCCTCTTATACTTGAGGAAATATATTATTCAAGTAAATATATAGTTACATTGGATGTGCCATTTTGTTTCAAATTGAAGTGCTGAACTTTTATTCATTTAGGGAGAAAAAGATACAACACATTTATGAAAGTAATTATCTAGCATACTTTTATATATGATTTAGCAAGAAAAATTATAAGTTTGTTTGATTTTATAAGTAGGATTTTTAAGAATATTTATCTGTGGAATCATCACTCTTAAGTTGAAAATATATAATAATTATATTTTGAAAGAAGTTATTGATATTTCAAAAGATTATAAAAATCGTTACCTTTATTTTTCAATCTTTCATCAAATTGAATTCTTAGCTAGAGCGACAAATTTATAATTTTTATATTTTGTAAATATCAGTAAAATATTGTTTTTCTTATAACAGATTTTACACTCCAAAGTGAGATAAGTGCATTTATATTGCTGATTATTAAATTCAGTATAAGTAATACATACAACACATATATTAAGAAAAGCTTGTTTAATACTTTAAAATAAAAATGTTAAGCACATCACCATAGTATGTTGAGCATGCTTTCAACTAACTGGTAGTCATACTCATAGTTATATTTATTTAAGATGATTGTGGAATTTATAAAAGAATCACAAAAATGAGGCACATAAAATTTGATTATAAAATGCAAATAAATTTATTTAAATGACTCACTTTTTGATAGGTGGATACAGGATTATTTCTTATTAATGAATGCATATTATTGGCAGTATGCCAGATCTCTTTAACTTTGAATTCTTTAATTGTCTTTTAAAACAATACACTATCAATATTCTTTTCATTGAATTATTTTTTTAAAAAAAAGTAATTCCCTTTAAAATTAATTTCTAGATTGGAAATTGTATTTATTTATAAGACATTTGATTTTGACATTGTATTTAAAATAAAAGTTTTTGAAAGTTGAATTTCAAACACTCATAAGATTTTACTTTTTGTAAAATGTTGACATTTGTATGTATTGTCAAAATTTGTGTCAACACATTTTCAATTTTATTTGGAAATATTTTCCCAACTTTATTTTTGATGAAAGATTTTAATCATTCCAAAGCATTAATATTATGAAGTTGATAAGATAGTTTGACCTTTTATATATTGTCGCTTTGATATATTTTGATGGCAGGTGATTACAATATTATAAACTAAAATAATGAAATGAAACACTTTTATTTTATCTGGTTGTTCCTTACTTCAGATAATATTATTGTCAATGATAAATATACAAACATTTTCCAAGCAAATAAAAAAAAAAACATAATGGATTTTAGTCACTAGTCATTATCTTCTAATTAGTTCTTTTTTATATATAATTTTATTTTTGAAAAATGAATAATAAATTTATTTTTTTTCATAGAAAATTTACTTGATTCTTAGAATTTCTCATCTCTTTTAACTACTAATTTATATTAATTGTTGTTTGACTTGTTCTTTTAATTATTATTATATATTTAGCTTTAAGACTAATATCCCAGACATCATATAAAATTTATTGAAACATTTTGATATATTTAATTAATAAAAAATTTTAGCCAATAAACTAAAGAATATTTTAATCAAATTAATATTTATTGATATTGTTTTTTTTTTATGTATCATACTATTGTCCGGAAAACAAACCAACTAACCCAGGACAACTGCTTGTAAGGCTGCTGTGCTGACCTCTCGACCACCAATTGTTAATTGTGAAAACATGTACTCTTATAAACATAATTAATCATGATAGGATTTATTTAAATTTGAATGATATCTTTTGATATAATAATTAATCAACTTATTTAATCGTAATATTTTATGTTATTTGTGGAAATGAACTTAATTTACAGAATTGTTATAAAAATGTTATATAAATTTTATCAGGAAACTGTGTTCATACCAATTTAGTGCTGTTATTTTATTTACCATTTGCAATCATTTATGTATTTTTAAAATTACTTAATATTAAATGTTGTAATTTGTAGTTATATACTGAAACTATATTCATCATCTTGCTGATTTTTTTTTGTAGAAAAATTCAAACTTTGATTATAATTTTCTTCTTACACTTAACAATAGTTACTTACATTATTTAGATTATTATACACAGTTGAATGAATATATTTAGAAAAGTATAAATTACGTTTGAATTTTTCTAAAAACACTTAAAAAAAGTAAAATTTTATTATCAAATAATTATTAGTTAATAAAAATTAGCCAAATTATCAAATTGCTTAAAGAATTTATGCAACTCTCTCTGCTATAATTTTTCTTTTATTAATTATTATTATTATTATTATTATTATTATTATTATTATTATTATTATTATTATTATTATTATTATTATTATTATTATTATTATTATTATTATTATTATTATTATTATTATTATTATTATTATTATTATTATTATTATTATTATTATTATTATTATATTGCACCATTTTACTACTTGATTTAGATCTTATACATCACATCTATACCATCTCTTCCTTTCTCTGTATATATATATATATTACAAATCGATGCCTGTATTTCTTCAAAATAATATACCTAAATTTATAAATGAATATTAAAAAATACAGTAATTAATTTTTTTTAAAGAATAATAAATATAAATGTCACATGGGAGCGCTTTAGACTATCCTCATAGTCTTTGTCAAAGACTACGAGGATAGTCAAAAGCGCTCCTAAGTGGCATTTATATTTTTTGTTCTTTTTAAAATTTTTAATTACTGTATTTACTATATTTATAAGTTTACATATATATAATACAATATTATAACCGACTTGAAGTCATAAGAATTGAGGCCAAAGTGTAAGATAAAAAAAAACAAAAACAACTTCTAATCCATGTTTAATAATATGAGAATCTTAACATTAATAAAAGTCTAGGATTGGTATTCCTATAGATTCTAGCCCCATTCTTCTCAAATTTTCAGTTTTCAACTGTATCACTGGGTTTAAGCTCACTTAATAGTTATATTATATATTTATAAATGTATTTTTTGGAAAAGCATAGTATTTCACCTTTTACTTCATTGCCATTATATATTATTATTACTATCACATGTAAAGTATCATTATTACATATTTATTATCATTACCACTTTATTATACTGTCATTATATATATATATATGTGTGTGTGTGTGTGTTAATCTCATTATTTAATTACATTATCATTAACGCAAATATATTATTTTTAACAATCTTATCGTCTGAATAATTTTCACATATTTATTTTGTATGCATACACATGTATTCTTACTTGGATTATATGATGCAAGAACGGTAAAGAACTTAATACAAACTTAATGAAATTAGTAAATGTAAATGCATATAAATAAGTAAGTTTGATTTTAACACTTTGCCTATTAAAATTACTTACACAAATTATAAAAACCATTGTTGCTAGTATACTCATATATACCTATATTGACCAATATATAACCGACTTATACCGAACTGTGAGTCTGTTAACAAAAAAAAAAAATCATTATATTTCAGTTTTTTAGCAGTAATTAAAAATGACTTACTAATATTTGTATCTATCAGTAACTACCTGTATTAACACATGCATTTTTAACACATCTATTTATATAAATGAGGTACATTTATGGAATCATTTATTAAAAAAACAAAAATTAAAAAAGTAAAAATGGTGGAAAATATTTTTTAAATTTCATTAACACAACTGGAGTTATATGTAAAAAGAAAAATCAAAGCTATTGATATTTTTAAAAATAGAAATTACCATTTATGGCAAGACAGACTATTCTTGCTCCATGTGATACATGTGTCTAGGCATATTAAATTTTGCACACACACCCGTATTTTTTTTTTCGTATTAAAATTAATTTTTTTACTCACTTTACACATTTTGCCATTCTTATTGTACCTGGTCATTTTTGAATTAATTATATATTTATTTATTTTAAAAACAAAGTTATATTTTAAAATTATAAAATTTACTTTATATGTTAAAGTATAGGGGATTTGAATTCAGATTTTCAAGCACCCTTCAACTATCCACACTATAAAATAAACATTTTTAGATAGTAAACTAGTGAAACAGTGCTTAGATGCAGTTATAAAAGAAGTTTTGTCAGAAAAAGAAAAGACATTTTTCAAATCTCAGTTTATTATGCCAAACCATACGTCGTCACACTAATCACACTGAAGCTGCAATTCAACTTTGTTTACAAGATTGAATATAGAAATTCCAAAGCTTTTGCTCTGATGTCTGATGGGAACACAGATATGCATAACACAGCTCAATTTAGAGTATATTTTTATGGTGCAAATAATTGTTTTTTAAGTAAATCAAGACATCAATGATCACTATTTCATATGCTAGCACATTACTGTTATTAAAACAGGCAAAACTTTCCATACAGTAATGCCACTCAGTGCCAACCAAGGTAATCAATAGATGCCAGAAGCCTTGCACATAAAATCCTCATCTAGTACCTATTCATCCAATATTCCTAGAGTAGTTTCTGGCTTGTGACCTTTGTTAGTGAAGAGCTTTGGATTTGAGAACCCTGCACCTAGATCTTAGGATCTAATGTAACCTTCCAGCTGCCACCTTTTTATCTCTACTTAACTACTAAACTATGAGAACAAAATTTAAAACACAATAATATTTTCAATCTAAGCTCAATAGCTTATATAGTCATGTGGATCTGAACCCAGTTCAATACCCATACATTTTGTTGTCTTTGGCTTTTTAATAATCATAGCCACCACTATCCTATTAGGTAGGATTGGTGCTAGACTACTAAACATCACATGGAGAGTTTTGCCTGTTTTAATAACAGTAATGTGCTAGCATAAAAATAAAGATCATGTGATATTTAGTGGTTTAACACCAATCCTGCTTAATAGGATAGTAGTGGCTATGGTTGTTGAAGAGCCAAAGACACCAAAATGTATGGGTACTGAACTGTGTTGAGCTAATATGACTATATAAACTATTGAGCTTAGATTTAAAATATTGTGTTTTCAATTTTGTTCTCATAGTTTAGTAGTTGCTGTAGGGTTGCATTAGATCCTAAGATCTAGGTGCAGTGCTCTTAGCTCAAGTCAGAAACTAATATGGGGACATTGGATGAATAGGTACTAGATAGGAATTTTATGCACAAGCCTTCTGGCATCCATTGATTACTCTGGTTGACACTGAGTGGCACTATTGTATGGAGAGTTTTGCCTAAATTAAGACATGTTAAACCTTTAAAATTTGAAACGTACTAATAAAGGAGAAAATATTTTTAGTCAATTGAAAATTGTTTTACTGAAAATAACTTGAATTTTGAAGGACTTTGAATAATAATATCAGATAAAACATGGGCTATGATTGTTAAAAGTGAAAAAAACATGTAACATTACTCATTGATAAGATGAATTAAAAACCTTTAATAGAAGTGATACATTTATTATTTACTGCTTAACATGTCAGAAAAATTTATGCATACAAGTATGATCAATGAATCACATTGTGAATGATGCTATAAAAATAGACGATTACATGTGCTCCTATGTGCTTTAGCATTAGCATTTTAAAAAAAATTATTTAAGAATTGGATTCAGAATATGGTGATATAGTATATTTTATGAATATGTTATAGCATATGGCTGAGTTGAGAAATGTGTCCAAAATATTTTTTTTATTTGTGGGAGAAGTTGATATACTCATACCTGAAAAAGCAAAAACGATTCTTATATTAAAAAAACATAATTGTGTATTATAACTATAAATTTTTAATATATCTCATTGAAAAAGTTAATAAACTCAATACAAAATTGTGAGTATTTCAATAATCAATGTCTGCAATTATATAAATGTATTTAACAAATGTTATTGTTATTTGAATGTTAGCTGAGAAATAATAATTCTAAAGACTTTCATCAATTAAATAACTTTAAGAAAGATAAGAATTTCTCAAAATATGCTGACAAACCATAAAGACTATTAGCATTTGATAGTCGTTTTTCATATTTAAAACAATATAACAAAATATTTGCAATATTTTCTTTCCCATTTGATGCTAACATGCACACTGTTTCTAAAAATCAGCAAATGGAATTAATAAACTCACTATGCAATGCTGAATTAAAGCACAATTTTTGTAATGCCATCAAAAATATTTTTTTATATCATGTACATCATATTTGAAATATATCCCTGTTCAAGAAATTTTGCAGAAAAAATTGAAAAACTTTTGAAGCTACTTATATTTATAAATTTTTTTTTTTTTCCAATTTTCAAAAAATAAAAAATTGTGCTTCATTTACCAATGAAAATGTACAATTATTAGTTAAAATGTTTAACAAACATAAAAATAGATTTTAAAAAAATTCAGTGAGACAAAGTAAAAGAAATATCAAATTAATTTATTTTTATTTGGTTTTGTATTTATTTATGTGTTAAGAGTAAATATATAATAGCTATATATCGTAATTATTTGTATTCATATTTATAAAAATCATGTAGGGGTGTAAGCTCTGACATTGTCAGAATTTTTTTTTTGGTGACTTTACTCTAAAATTTTGTCGACATACAAAAATCTTAAATTTTATTTTCATTATATTTCCCAACCTAGTTGTTTGGGGATGATGATTGAACTCTAAACTATTTTTGGCTAGGCTTATGAAAGTTAATATAATGATATGTGGCCCATGAAAAGTTAACTGTCAACCAAAATGGTTTGCAAAAACCTTTGGATTGACCAGAATGATCTAAAGGGGAAAGATATACAATTATTATTATTATTTAAGATTTAGTATTATGAATAAAATATATTGATTAGAAAAAATATTTTTATTTAGGATATTTTAAATTATATATTATGAAACATATTAATTTTTTTTATATATACAGTTTCTCACTTTCAGCACAAGACATTTTATAATTATAAATTAATTTAGTGTTCTTTCAATCTTTTAACTGGTAATATATTTCTGATTGCTTTCATTTTATTTATTTTTTCTTGCACGATTTTTATTTTTATCCATCTTTTATGTATAATTATATTTCTGATATTTTTTCTTTCTAGCTCAGAAAACTATAAGTTTAAAAAGTATTTTAGGATGTACTTCATCTTTGATTTGGTTCTCTATATTACTTGGAAAGAACATAAACATTTCCAAGTTTTTCATGGTAGAGAGATTGATTTCTAAATATCTGAAATCAATGCAAAAGAATTATCTAACTTTACATTTCTATAATATCTAAATCACTACTTATGTATTCCACGATTTTGGAAGATTTTCACCATTTTTCTTAAGATTTCAGGGTACTATGTTTATAGTTATACTAACTGAAGATCCAGTTGATATGTTTCTTCTTGTTTTTATATCTAATTACTTTTTCAATTAATCACACGACTAAACAATATGAATTTCCTTATTCAATAATCATACCCTTTTATGTTATCCTTATCTGTCTAATATATATATATATATATATATATATATATTTGTAATGATTATGGATATATATATATATATATATATATATATATATATTTCCATAATCATTACAAAACTAAATCAAGAAGCAAATCCTCATTCTCTAATTTTTTTGTTTTTCAAATTGAATTGTAATTTATTAACTTTTTCATTACATTCTTATTTTTTGTTTTACATTTAATTAAAATGTGTTTTTGGAATCTATCTTTAGATTCCAACCGTTTTTTTAATGAATAAAATTATTTTAGCTAACATTTACCATTATTTAAATTATAACTTTCATGCTAATCTTAACAATGCAATATTATTACATTGAAAAAAATACTTGATGATTTTTTTTTCTTTTTGGTGTCTTTTTCTTAACATATACTATTTAAATTTCTTTATGCTTGAAAATATAGTTATTAATAGATTTATTAATATTGGACACATACAGAAATTCTTTGTACTTAGCCAATTCATATTTTGGTACTGTTCTATTACCAGATTGAAAATGCTTGATGGCATTGTTTCTAGGAAAATGCACATAAATATAATGTTAGGGGCCCACCAACTTATTTGTGAAATAATAATAAGAATAATCATATGGATTAATGTAATTTTATTTTCCTTAATAACTTATTGTAATTCTTTTTACAATTTATTTTTGTCTCTGGATATAACTACAGAATTTTTTTACATTCAGACATTTTATCATATGGGTAAACATAATTCATTGATTGATTTTTTTAATAAATTACTGTCACATTTATTTGATTAACAATTTTACGATGATAAATTTAAATACGATGATAAATTTAAACCTTTAACAAGTGCTTACAAATTTCATCTTAGTCCTGCAATGTGGGTGGATGGGTGATGGTATGCCTTTTCACATCTGCAAGAATTGAAACTTATCAATTAATAGACATTATTGCAAATATTCTATTTAATAGAATTCCCTGTGTATGCCAGTGGTTTGTGCTGGAAAATTCTCCCCACTCTCCACAAACTTTAAAAAGTCTACTATCATTGCTTGACAGATAATTAATTGCATAATGGTGGAAAAAATGAGAATGCTTTAATTACTGTACTCTATTTGACTCTTTTTGTGGTCATTATTGAAAAGGAAAATTAACCTTTATTTATTCCAATAGATATCTTTGAAAAAATATATGACTAAGGTATAGTGGATAGCATTAATATCACACCTATTAATAATGATTAATAATTTTCCAACTCAATTTTCTTTTACGATTAAAAAATGTATACTTTTTTCAATTTCTTTTTGTCTCTGGATATAACTACAAGAAATTTTATAGTCAGACATTTTAATTCTCATAGGTGTTCTCATGGAATGTGACTTTTTTTCAGGAGAATAGTGAATTTGTGGTTTGCCCTAACCTTTTCTAACTATTTACACCTTACATGTTGGGTTTGGAAGTGGGGTAATGGGGTTACAATTATTACTTTTTAATTCTACGTATGGTAAGTTGTACCATAATTATTTTTGAATGCAGATAGCAATAGTTCTGAAAACTTTAAATCAACCCACCCTAAAATGGTATGGTAACAAAGTGTTAATATTGGTAAAAGATAGTATTGTGTGAACTCACACAAACTGTGCAAGTCAAAATTAAGCCATTAGTTACAACACACAAAAAATGTTGTGGCTACTTGGTTTGACTGCAGCCCATTAAATGGCATATATATATATATATATATATATATATATATATATATATATATATGTGCTTGTGTGTGTGTGTGTGTGCTTGGATGGGATCAACACCATCAAGCGATTTCAACATGCTAATAGAACAGTACCCATATTTCTTATCCATTCACACACTTTTACATATTTTATTTATCTTGCTTACTGATATTTGATTGAATTAAATGTCAATCCTCCATTATTAATTTAGACATATGTAAACATAGCATTAAATTATATATATATTGCAATGGAATCATAAATACATTGAAGATTGCTGGTGCAATATATATAATGTTAGCATCTCATATAACTGTTTTTTTTTTATTTGTTCGATGTCAACAAAATTACATTTTTTCTTCCATACTATTTAAAATTTTCTACTAACTGTTTCATTGATAAATGTCTATTCTTTATATTCATTTCGTTTGCAACAAAAAAATCTGTTTTCGTCTCAATTAGAAAAATGTAAAAATATGATAATGAAATGAATTTAATTGCATTCCATTCTTGAGGATTCTATATTCAAAGATTTATTGATGTTTTTTTTCTTTCTAAAACTACTTCTCGAAAATTTAAATTTTAAAACTCTATCTATAGACATATTAGTACATTTTAATTACAAATTCTTTTATTTTCAAATAAATTTAAATATAAGATGCAATATCCAACTTCCACAGAAAATATTTCCAACTCAATGCTACATCTTACCAATATTTTATTATAAAAAATTTCAAATGTTGATTTCTAGACTCAAATACTTGAACTTTCTAATTAAAATTAATTTGATATTTTTCATCCATCTTTTTATCAGCCAGAGTGAGTTTGTTCCATATTAATACTATGTATTATATGATCATGATGAAGAAACTCATTCATTTTCATTTTTCTACACAGGACTACACAAATACAGAAACATCATAGTTGTTATTACATACCCACAAATTCTGATATTAGATGTATAATTATCAAAATGATGAGAGGCTTTTTCTGAGTATTGCTGGCATATTCATCATATTTACTTTATAATTTGTATAGTGTATGGCATATTTAAACCTATCTCACCCAAAAATTCAATTTATAAAAAAAAAAAAAACTTAATAAAGTTAAACTTAATTATAAAATCTAATTTCTTTTGACATTTATGCAACTATATGGAGTCTTTTCTCAATACTTGCAAATATGTAAACATTTACAGAATGATAACTGTTTGCTTGATGTTTACTTTATTTCTTCATTTTGTAATTCTTAATGAAAGATCTTTTGACTTTTTTTGAAGATAGATTAAAAACATATTTTACCTTTATTTTGTAATTGTCACAAAAATGATGAACTTTTAAATATTTTTATATTTGTTTATTGACTTAACGACAGTATGAGCATACTAATAATATTGGAGTCAACTAGAGCCATTGTCATATTTTCAATGATATAAATTGTTGAAGAGTTAGAGAGTAAAGAAGATTAAAGTCTGTCTATTAAAGTTTGAAGATTCGCTATCTTAATATAAACAGAGCACTGATTATATATAGATGTGTATGTGGGAGATGTTCTGGAACAATTGTTGAGTGCTGGTTCAACATGAAATACATATATTGATAATCATTTACCATTTATCATTTATGTAGTCATGTGTATTGGTTGTATAAGATGGAGTGGAGTTTGAAAGTCTTTGTTCAAATCCTTCTAAATTGCATTAAGTTCAGTATAGGCAATATACTTGTATTTATATATTATGTATTACCTTTAGTAATTCAATATTGTATTAATTTTGCTATTACACATAATATTATACAATTTTACTTATAATTAAAATTACCCCAACTTCAAAAGTAAACCAGTCCATCCAAAAAAACCTATATAACACAACCCTTGGTTTCACTGCTAAAGGCAGACTTTTCTAGTGCAAAGTACTAAAATATTACCAACAAATATATACTATTATCTCTATTTCCTGGTGGTTGTGTATTATACAGTTTATTTTCTTGGGCTAGTCTGGTTTACTTTTGAAGTTGGGATAATTTTAATTATTTTATTGATTAGTTTAGTTTTAGGCTTTTAATTTTTAATTATAATTTATATATAATAACTACAATAATTATTATGTATTAATGTATTTATATTATAAATAAAATTTAATTTAAGCACAAATTTAATCTTCACTTTAATTATTATTGGTTAATATTTTATTTTAATTATTTTATGGATCACGATACTAACTTTTATTTTTTATTTATTTTTATAAAATACATTTATTGAAATTTAATAATATAAAGGATAATGAAATTTATAAAATAACTCTAAAGTTAAAAGGAAAAATGAAAGAATGTTTTAAAAAATAATATGTAAGAACAAATTAACATTGATTAGAAACCTAATTATTCTACTTATCATTAGACAGAAAACTTGACATATGCAAATAAAAAGTAGCTAAATTAGAATAGAAAATAATTAAATATATATATATTTTTCTAAATTTGAATTATTCTCATTACTGAATTATTAAAATGTTTCACATTTCACATATTTCTGATAGTTTAAACTATTTATTAGTACTCCATCAAAAAATATCACATCACTTTCACATTCACTTACACATATCCTTCCAACAAAACAATATCCACAATAAATAGTAAATATTAAACTATATTAAACTTTCAGAAATTTTTATTACATAAAATACAAACATGATATTTATTTTTCAATAGTTATTCAATTTAATAAATATTTACAAATACAATAACTGAAATACAAGCTTATTATATACCTGTATCAAAATATGTAATATATAGGGTATAGGAGTACAGACTTTCCCACGACCAACTACTCTCCATTCTATCTCATAATACTGATACATTTGAACACATATATGTCGAAGAGTAAATAATCACCAATATATGTATTTCATGATAAAACAGCAATCATCAGATAGTGCAGATTATCATCTCTACACATATATGCAATAAGTGCTCAGATATATATATATATATATATATATATATATATATATATATATATATATATATATATATATATATATATATATATATATACTTATATATAAATAGCCAATCTTCACACTTTAATGGACAGGTTTCAATCCACTCCACACTCCAACTCTTCAACCATCCATCCAATTAAAAATCTGATGATAGAACACTCAAAGGCCACCTTGAGGCTGAAATTCTCATCACACCTATCTTGACCTGAAGTCAGTCTGACCCTTCATGTACAGAACATAATCGATTTAATACATATACGAGGGATGAGCTATCTTAATATATATCTGAGCACTTATTGCATATATGTGTAAAGATGATAAGCTAGACCAACTGATGATTGTTGATTTAGCATGAAATACTTATATTGGTGATTATTTATCTTTTTGAGATATGTGTTCAGGTGTATCAGTATTATGAGATAGAGTGGTAGGTCATGTGAAAGTCTGTGCTCATATACCTTAGAAATATAATGTAATCTTATATTTTGAACTATTTCCATCTAGAAATTTTTAAATTTTATTTAAACTTTTTCAAATACAAATAACTGTTAGTAATGACATACAAGTTAATAGATTACTAACAGCTATTAGTATTTGGAAAAGTTTAAATAAAGTTTAACATTACCTAGAAATTCAACATTTAATGATAAATGGTGGAAATAGAGCAATATATTATCAGATCTAAAGTACCATCATCAGATATCTTCAGCCAAACAATAATATGATGATATGTATAATTTTAATGAATCAATAATAAGGAAAGATCACTTTTTAAAAAGTTGTTTCATATTTTTTATTCAATTATAATAAATGTGAACATTTTTAGAAGAAATAAGTTGTAAAAAGATAAAGATGTTAGTCAAGCATTGATGTCCTAGCAGTTAGCATAGCTGACTGCCAAGCAGCTGGCCTGAGTTCATCTCCTGGTCAATACATTGATATATATATATATATATATATATATATTGACCAATGTATTGACTAATATATATATACATATATATATATATATATATATTAAAAATTACTTAGTGCATTAATTGAAAAATAAATCAACAACTCCAAAATGGACTGCACAATAAACAAATTTTCCTTCAATATCATAAAAGTTTACAAATGGACAAGTCAAAAACAGAATGATACAAAATACATGTGCATTATATGTATACTAAACAGAACTTTTTTTTCAGCTTTAAAAATTTCCTTAAGTATTATAAAAAGTGCATGTTCAACAATAAGTTCATATCATTTCAGAGATCTATCTATTCATTTTAGAAATGTGTGTCTTGGTTATTAACATATATTAAGAAGATGAAAAATAGCTGAATTTATCACTTTACCCATTAAATTTCTGTATTAGAAAACAACAGAAACAAAACAGAATACACTCTTTGAAATAAAACATATTTACATTTACTCTAGTAATGTAATAATGATGTGAATTTTAAAATTTTATCAGATAAATTCAATATAATGTTGCATTCTGTGGTCTATAACAGTGAATGAACAGAAAATTTGGGAGCTAAGTTTCTATATCAAATTCCAGATAAAAATGGCAACAAAACTCAATTTTGTCACTTCAATGGATGTATTATGCTCTGCTTATTGGTTGCTTAAATATCATATGTTCAGAACAACTTATCATATAAGTATGTTCATGTTTACACATACACTCAAAACTGACAAAATAGCATTTATATATTAGAAAAAATTTTAGTGACAATATAAGTAGGGGAAAAAACACATATCATTATTATCTAAAAAAATTAAATAAAAATCTTAAAATTAGCTTAGATGTAGTACTAGTTGGAAAAATGACTGAAGATTTCTAATTGGTTTCTGGGGGGGAAAGGAGGGAAAATATTACTTTAATTAATTGATTGTGCTATGTTCTATCTGCTACTTTGCTGCACAAATATTATGTTATTCTTTTATTCTCCATATAAGCGATTGTGCATGATGATATGTGTTTAAAAAGTATGCAATAGGCAAGAAACGTACCATAAATAATCATCACTGATCTTGCCATAAATAAGTAAATATCAGTAACCAGAGTTTTAGGATATAAGCAGTTTATTTCTCATATAATCACTTCCCTGGAAATCATGTTGAGATAAATACCAAAATTGAAAAGTTGAATATAAGTCAAAAAGTCAAAATAACTAAACATATGATTTTTTCAAACAGAATTGAAACAGGACTTTCTAGCCCTTGAATCTGTCACTTGTAGTACTAAATTAATCTAATCAGGTTGTATAAGTAATACGATATTATGATAATAATTAATACCCTTTAGTTTTAAATTGCAAATTGCTCAAAATTTACTTTACATAACTGTATATATAATCAGAATTATTTTTTAAATTATATAATATATATATATATATATATATATATATATATATATATTTAAAAAATAATATATATATATATATATGTTTTAATAAAGAAGACAAAAAAGTTAATACTAAAAATGAAAAGAATATTATTCATGTTTGTTATTAGTAGCTACTTATAAAGATATATATATATATATATATATAATTATTCAAAACAATACAATAATTAATACAGTAAAACAATATTTTAAAAAAAACAAATATATACCAATTTAATATTAATATTAATAATAATGATAGTATTTGTACATTTGATATATGCGAGATGTACGGTTCAATAGATAGATTAAAATCTATAAAAATTATATTAGATGCTTTAATGTTAAAAAAAGTTGATGTTAAAAAAGTAAAATTTGTAAATGATGTATTATATTTTATTGATAAAAATATATATGCTATGTTTAATGAAAATTATTATAAAATTGGATTACGGATGGCCTATGGGACTTCCTGTAGTTTCACAAATATGTAGTTTTGTAGTATCAAGATATGAAGATATAATTCTTAATAATAATATATATTGCCAAGGTATTAAAATTTATTACAGGTATGTTGATGATGTTTTTGTTTGTGGAAGTTTAGATATTATAAATGTATTATTCAATGAATTAAATAGTTTAGAAGGTTTAAAATGGAGTAAATCTTTTGAAGAAAAAATGTCAATTCAGTATTTAGATATTAAAGTTACCCGTAATAAAAATAAATTAGATTATTGTATGGTAATAAAAGATATTGAAAAAAGAGGATATATTCCTTGGTATTCAAATGTGCCAATAGCACATAAATTATCCGGTTTAAAATCATTTTTATTTAGAAATAATATATTATGTAAATATAGTTCTGATAAAATAAGTAACATAAATGTATTTATTATGGATTTGTTAAATGTTGGATATGATCATACATTAATTTATAATATTGTTACTAAGTTTAATAATAATAGAAATATTTTAGATGCTATAGATATTGATAAGATAAAATATACTTGGATATCAATACCATTTATTTGTAATGAACAAGTGAAATTTATAAAACAGATATATAAAAATATATGTCGAGTTGCATTTTATACTACTCCTAATTTAAATAGATTAATAAATAATTCAAAAATAAGTGTAGTATTTTAAATCAAAGTTGTGCAATATATAAATGGCTATGTGTTTGTGGAAAGGCATATATTGGGGAATCTCGATGTACATTGAAGAAAAGATCAAAGGAGCATTTGTTGTTATATAAACGAGTGCAAAAATCAAGACAAGAGAATGTTAGAAATGATGATGTATCACCATCAGTATTTTTTGATCATAATGTAACATGTAATTATGGTTTTGATTTTGATTTTAATAAAGTTAAGATTTTGTGTATTGAAAGAAATAATAATAAACGCAAAATTAAAGAAGCTATGTTAATAAAAAGTGAAAAGCAACAGTTGATAAACAGACAGGCCGCCAATATAAAAATTAGTGAATTGTGGGAAAATTGATGTATGATGTATTACTTTTTGTTTACATTTGTAACGGTTTTTTTAATACAATTTGAACAATGACTACATAGATAGTTGAAAGTACTTCTATTAAATTGGTATATATTTGTTTTTTTTAAATATTGTTTTACTGTATTAATTATTGTATTGTTTTGAATAATTATATATATTTTATTATAATTGGAATACAGACATTGATTAATTATATATATATATATATATATATATATATATATATATATTTTTTTTTCTATATATATATATATATATATATATATATAAAGAAAAAAAAAACAAATTTAAAAATGAGTTTTATATTATTATACAAACCAATCAATGATCTATAAATGGATTGACATCTTACAATAATGTCATGTAAAAGTTTTAGCAGTGAACTTTATTTTTTGAAAGTTTCAACATTTTATACAATAGAACCACTTCATAGTATTTTATTATCATGTGTTCTCAAAGAAAACATCCAGTATCACATTTTGTTAGAGTGACTTTTGAGATAATTTTTATAAGGTAAGCAGGATCTTTCTACCACAAAACTCAAACTTAAGTCCACTGTAAATTGCATTTTTAGAAAATCTGTTACCATGTATTTACATGCCCAGTCTGATGATGATATGGTTTTATAACTGTAGACTTTATAATATCCCATCAATCAAGATAAGAAATATATTGATTGGATTTTTGATCTTGACAATATATTTTACTTTAAAGAATCTTTATAATTAGTCATAAATTAATTTAGTTTTAAAAAAAATAATTTAGCAATAGTGCAAATACTGATCATATAATATTAATTATAAATTGATATATATATATATATATATAAAGAATTATTAATTGTGCATTATTTATTTAATCTGTAAAAACTAAAAAATGTTCTGGAACATTGCTTATTACATTGTCCTATTTTGAACATGACATAGATTCAAATCTAAAAACGTAAGATATATATAGCTAATAGTCCATTATAAAGGGGTAAATGGATATTTAGTAATTTTGAATTGGAGTTAAAAGAAAGTCACAGGAAATGTTGAATATTAATATATTGATCATACAAAATATGATTGTAATTTGATATAAACATTTATATCTAGTAAGAAATATGAAATTTATAGTTTAAACTCCTTTTTTAAATAAATGTTAGTGCATTTTGAATATTGTAAATGTAAATCTGGAAAGATATTGTCTTCAATCATTATGTGTAATATATTTTTTATTGCCATTGCCAAAACTACATAAAAAAACATTGACAGATTGTTTGCAGTATACATGTATTTCAGAACTACTCCTTTCTTTAGATGTCTTAGAATACGGTTAACAATCCAGCAGATATATCAGACACCTGATTTATATTAATATTTATTTCTGAATTGTCTTGTGAACTACAGAACTAATTGTTAATTTTTTTTTTAGTTTAGCAGTGTAATAAAAATGTATTATATACAATGATTAATGTTAAGATCTCTTCAGATTTATTTCTATAAATGATAGATATATAACTTTTTTTTTCTCAAAATAATCTTTATTTGCACAAAAAGTAAAATATACATTGTAATATAGAGTTCATGTTTACAATCATGTCTGACACATTAAAGACTAATTAGTTATTAAATTAGATGATGATTACAAGATTAAAAGTAAAATTTTATGTTATGTTACTTATCAGGGGTGATCTAATTTGGCATATAAATCCCATGGCATGTAAAATTTGAATGTCATGAATAAATAACATACATGGCTACTGCTAAATATTTAATTGACTCCATGTTTGCTCAGCAAGGTTTGGCAGGCATGTTCTTAGATCACTTTCTTTAGCTTTATGTAGTAACTTTAAGAAAATGTCTTCAATAGGACCGGCCAACTCTCTATCAAATAATACCTTACATATAATCTTCCATATGATAAAATTTATGAAAGTGGCTAGGCAGATGGAGCCAAAATTTTCATTTTTGAATGCATCATTAAGGTAGACATTTGAAGAATTGTATCCTGTAATCCTCTGTAGGGCAATAATACGTAACCGAGTCCACCATTCACATTGATAGAGTATGTGTTCAATGGACTCGTCAAATCTTAAGTAGAACGTACATTATTAAGTCTTTTGACCGAACAATTAATATTAATGCACTTTACTACTATTTTATATTTATATAAAACAACACCATTGTTATAATAATTCTTATAAACCAGAAACGAAAATAATAAATAACAGCAACAATAAATATATTGATATATAGAGCAAAATAAATTTTATTCTCTATATATTTTTTCATGGACATAATATGCATAAATGAAAATGGCCATACAAACTTTAAAAAAAAAAAAAAAGATAAAAAGTTAAAAATAAGTTTTCTTCTAAGGTATATTTTGCGGATTAAACGTAGATATATTTATTTAAAATTTATTAGTCACATATCTAATGAGAAAGATTGCAAATTGAATTTACAGATATACATTTCATAGTAAATTTAATTTCAAATCGTGTAGGCTAATTCGATTTTAAAATTGATTGCACCTGTTTTAAAAAGATGACAGAATTACTGAAAGTAAAACGCGAATGCCTAGTTTTCCCACGATAAAGAAAAACCAAAAACTCTCCCTTCCACAAATTTTTACTTTTTTCTTCTTCTTCTTCAATGCGGTTTGCCTTAAAAGACATCTTCCCGTGAGATTCCTTTACTTTAACAATAGAACATAAAATAGCTGCCAGAGTTGTGCTAAAAGAAAAGGTTCCTCCTGTTTTAAGGTGGCTTTAAAAGTGAAGAATAGTTGTGTAGAATAAAGCCTTTTACATCTTACGTCTTCTCCCAGTAGTCAAACTTGAAAAAAAAATATCGGAAAGCTATAGTGAATAAACTGTCCTCAGTTACTTTCTTTACCTGTAATTTAAACTAGGAGAATAATACTTGTTTAAGCATCTTATGTTCTACAAGGTTTATTCTTTCTTATTGTGTGTTTTTATCACTCTTTTCAACAAGAGTATTTGTTGAAAAATACAAAAACGGACAAAAAAATATTTTTAACCTTAGTTTAACAGGTCACGAAATAGAAAATTATTCTTTTAAAAAGAATTGACATTTGATAACAGTAATTACATAGTACAGGTTTTTAAATGCAGAAGTGAGTTATAAATTGTCGTATAAATTAATACATTATTATTACTAGCGCTTTATGTGTACGTGAAAAAGTGTCAAAAAGTAAGTATTTTGAAATTTATAGGGTGTTACAAGTTTAAAAAAATAAATTAAATATATTTTAGGCAATTTACTTAAGGATGTATTCAAAAATAACTTTTTGTATAGATACACATTTTACTGTATCTTATTATATGCAACTGTTTCATTCTAATGTTAACAACCAATGTTTTATCGAAATTAAATGCTTCCCCTCTCTACTCTAATTAAAATATATGTTTGTGCAGATGAATAATAAAAGTAAAATTTAATCCATAAGTTTTTAATTTGCTAAGTCTTTTAAATAAAAAGACCCAAAGACAAACCACACTTCAGATAATGAATGAGATTAAGAAAGATTGCTAGAATAATGATGGATAATAAATTATAGATTGGACAACTGATTAAACTCGGAGAAATCTTCAGTCTGCTACGAATTAATTATAGTTAAAAAAGATGATGATGATGTAGAAAAGCAGCATATTTATTAGTGAAACATTAAATATTTAATCTACAATTACATTCAATGTAATATTCAAAAAATTTTCCTATTTGTATGCTGCATAAATTCCTCCCAGCCAACGTTCAAAATGTTAAAATAAATCAATTACATTTAATATAATATTTGTGTAATTCATGCACTAATATAGAGTTTTTAATACAATACTTATTTAATATATAAATGTTAATAATTATGAAATAAATGTTTTAATGGATAGTATTAGCTTCAGGAAAGAGGAATATTAATAAATTTGTTATCATTCCATTGATAATTATTTTGATGTAGAAAAGAAAATGTATTGACTTAATATTATACTGCTTTTTTTTTCTTTTTTATAGAAAAAAGATTTACAAAGCTGAACATGTCTAAGGATCCACAAATATTATGTATCTTGCATATAATCCAAGAAACATTGAACCAGTAAATCTTTATTCCTTCACCACTACGTAATTTAGAATTAAAGGTTTATGTTCAATTTAATTTTGAAGCCTAACATTAACAAAGAAGGTAAACAAAATTAAATCATGTTAATTCTACAATTCTACTTGAATATATTCAGTTTCAGGAAATCAAAACACGTACAAAAGAAAATAAATGAAGTGATAAAATACTTTGATTTATGACATGAGTCATATTCATTTAAAAGCCTGATACAGATAACATCAAACATTTTTTTCTTTCTGTCATTTTTTTAAATATAAAATGTAGTAACATTTTTTTTTCTTTCTGCCATTTTTTTAAATATAAAATGTAGTATTTGAATACATTTTACTTTAAAAAAAACATTTACATGGCTTTTAGCAGATAAAGAAGATACTGATAAATTACCATAAATTTAAAATACTTTTTTGATTTTCAAAAAAAAAAAAGTTTATATTATATTATTTGATGCTGTTCTTGTTCTAACTATATCTTATAAATAATGCTGGTCTTAGGCTATTATAAAATGTTCAAGAAGATTAAAAGCTACAATGTAAGTAATTTTTTTGTTTAGCAACTTTGCATTTTTATTAGCTGTTGGTTTGATTTTTGATTTTTTCTTTGCTTTCTCAATTGAATGCAGAATATGTTAGTTGAAAATATCTGCGCTATCTCCCAAATTTAGAAAAAGCAATTTCAATGTAGTCAGTTATAATAATTTTGATAAATTATAGCCAGGAAAGAAATTATTTTCTGCTGAATTGTTAATGATATGATAAATGTGTTGTTAAAATTATCTCCATAGATTAATACTTTGCTATTTAAGTTGTTTATAACCTTTACAGCAACTTAAGGCATGGTAATTTTCTAAAGGTATTATTCTAAATAAATAAAATATTTCTATGCATTTCTTATATGTGACTGTTGTTTATTTTACCCTCATATTTCTTTTGCAGGTTCTTATAAATTTCTATATGATGAACTATTTCCTTCATCAAACATTGAATATTGAATGTCTTTAGAAAAAATCTTAAAATTTACTTACATTTTCTAATTACATTCAACTATTAGTAATAGCACACAGGTTAGTATATACACAATGTTTCAAGAGGTAATCTTCTATTATCAGGTATTGCTGACCTGATCACTGTCAATAATAGCATAGGAATTGAATGTGGAACCTTAGTTTCTTGATTATAGAATTTTAGGATAATACTCTAACCAAATGAAACACTCACTTGCTTAGAATGCTATCTTAAAAATTTGGTATTCAAGAATCTAAAGGTCAAGATGTGATTCCCATGCTAGAACTGTTATTGGTCAGGCCAGAAACACCTGACGATTAGAGGGTAATTATACAACTTAAAACACAGTGTATATAACACCATGTGCAATGTAATTAAAAGATTTAAATATTTTTTTGAAAGACATTGAATATTAAATATCAGATGATGGAAATAATCAGTATATAAGCTATAATAAAATGCAATTATCACAAAATTTTAGAAAAATATATTTGATCCATTCTCTGTGCATTTGTATGATTTTATAGGTCTCTAGCAACAGCATCAACTTATATAAAATCTTTTTTAAACAACTGATTTTTGATGAAATTTTGGCTAGACTTTTCAAACAGTCATTTTTATCTGGATTCAGCAATGTATTCATTTAAACCTCCAATCTTTAGATTCTCTTTTCCACATCACCCCTGCACCCTTTCTTATTTCAACCATCCATTCAATTCACATGTGGTTACCACATATGGTCTCTTTGTGGGTCCTTTAAATCTCTTGCAATCTAGTTTAAGATTTCAATTGTCCATCTATTATCATCTCTTCTAGCAATATATCCAACACAACTCCACTTCAGTCTTTTATTTTTTTCAATAAGATCAGTAACCTCTGTTTATTTTCTTATCCATATATTGCATTTTCAATTTCTTCTTGTTATGCCTAACATGCATCTCTCCATACTTCTTTGAATGATCTGAAGTCTCTGTATTGCTCTTTTATTAAGTGTCCAAGTCTCAGATCCATAAGTAAGAACTGGTAAAACATATTTATTAAAAACCTTTCTTTTCAAACACATAGGCATAGTTCTTTTTAGTATCAAGTTATTTCTACCAAAAGCACTCCAACCAAGTTTAATTCTATGATTAATTTCATCCTTTTTTGTTTCCATTTGTATTAATAATCTGACCAAGATATTTGTAGCTGTTAACATCTTCTAACTTATAATCAATTTTTATTTTCATATTTTGAGAAAATCCATTGAAGATTACTTTAGTCTTTTTAACATTTATCTTTAGTCCTACTTTTCTACTTTCATCTGATAACTCCTGCAACATTTCCTGAAGCCCTAAAGCATTATTTGAAAAACCAACTACATCATCTGCAAAATCTAAATGACTTAAATAATCTCAATTTATTTTAACTTCATTAGCTTCCCATTTTAATCCACAAAATACTTCTTGCAGCACTGCTGTAAAATGCTTTGAAGATTTGGAGTCACCTTGTCTTACACTCTTCTCAATCTTGACTTTTTTACTATGATTATGTAATGTAATTGTTTTTGTTGCATTTCTTTAAATATTCTTTAAAATATGACAATATCCCGGATCTATACTTTGATGATCCAATGCTTTAATCACTGAAGAAATCTTTATAGAATCAAATGACTTTTTATAATCTACAAATCCAAAGCATAATGGCAACTCATATTCATTCATCCTTTTTATACCTTCTCTCAATATCTGGATATAATCTACTGTACTAAAACCACTTTTAAATCCAGATTGTTCTTTTGGTTGGTGGAAATCCAATGCTCTCTGTAGTCAAGTTGTAATTATATTGGTAAAAATTTTGTATAAAACTGATAAAAGACTGATAAGTCTGTAATTTCTAATATCTTCTTTATCAGCTTTTTAAAATATTAATATTAATACTGCATTCTTTTAATCATCTGGTACATCTGTATCATTTAGACATTTGAAATATAACTATGCTAAAAAAAATTGTGTTTCTTCATCTGTTTCTTTTAATATATCAATTATAAATCTTTCATTATCTGGAACCTTTTTCTTTCTTCATACATTTAATTGCATGATTAACTTCTTCATTTAAAATTCTGGGCAATTCAGAAAATATAATAAATGTAGAAGGTACTTGTTCTTTATTATGTTCTTTTTACTATATAATTCTTGATAAAAGTCTTCTATCCATTTCATGAACTCATCTCTCTTTTTTCCATCTTTTTTCTTTATTGCAGATATAAATTTTCCACTAATACCAAAATCTTGTTCTACACTCTTGAGACCTTTATTCTTTTCTACAGCTTTTCTTGCTAGTTCATGGCTGTACTTTCTTATATCATTTTCAACTCTTTTTCACACCATTTTACAAAATTCAAGGTATTCAACTCTTTTTAATGCATCATTTTTGTATATCTTCATATTCCTTCTTTTCTTCATAAATTCTCTAGTCTTAGTAAAAATTTTATTGGTCAATTGCTGCTTTTTTCTACAAGTTATCTTTGTTGCAGTTTTTAAAAGTGCATCAGTTATTTTCTTATTAATTTTATTCAAATCTGAATCATGTTCAAAATCTACTAATACTTGAGACTGATTTGCAATTTAAATTGATTAGAGTGTTTCTGAAGATTGGGAATATTAACTGTAAATATTGTTTTTAATAATAATTTTTGACTCTCTAGTTTTGAATTAACACATATCTTACATCTTACTAATCGATGATCACTTCCTGTATTAAATTTATTAGGAACATTACAATCTTGAAATATGTATTTTCTATTAGTCAAAATATAATCCAATTCTGCTGTACCTTTATTTGCATGCTTCCATGCCCATTTCTTTTTAATATTTTTCTAAAAAAAAGAGTTCATAATATAAAGTTTTTCTTTTTCTGTAAACTCCACAAGTCTATGACCTCTCTCATTTCTATTACCATAACCAAAATTACCTACAGCACTTTCATCTTTTATTTGTTTACCAATTCTAGCATTAAAGTCTCCCATAACAATTTTAAAATATTATTTACTCTGATCAAAAGCCTTTTCTACATCCATGTAAAAAAAATTTTCTACTTCATCACTATGATAACTTGTTGGGGCATAAACCTAAATCAGGTATCTGCTATTAAGTTATATAATTAATCTTGCCATTCTGTCTCATACACCATCAATCTCCACAATTTTGTTCTGCCACTTTTTATTGATAATGAATCCTACTTCACTTGTATTTTCAATATTTGTGCCTTTATAGTAGAGTATATGTCCACTTTTTAAATGAATTGCCTCTTCAACTTTTCTTCTAATTTCACAAAGTCCAATAATGTCCCATTTAATATAAGACAGTTCTTCTTCTAATTCTTGAAATCTTCCTTCACTTGAAAGCGATTTGCAGTTGTAAGTACCTAAATAAAATGGCATCAGCAAATGGAAACCTAGATCCACAATCAGGAGATTCTTAGCACCTTCCACCTTCGGCCACCAACCATTCCTTGGTTCATGACTTTACATACTCCTGGAAATAAGCACCATGAATGACTTTTGTCTTTCATGATTGTATATATCTATTGGAAAAAATATTTATCATTTACACATACTTTCATTCTGCCTTATCAGGCAACTGGGAAGAAATACCATGGTGTTTCTTGATATTAAGCTCAGAAGTAAAAAGCTAATAAACTCACCATGTTCATATACTATATGAATAATCACATAGTAATAACAGCTGTAATGACAAGAACATATGGAGTGGGCATTAGGAATTTTCCCTGCTTGGTACCTTTAAGGCCTCCAAGAGGAATCAAAGGATCTCCTTTCAGTTAATAGCAAACTCCTCTCTGCAGCCTATATATATATATATATATATCCTCTCTGCATATATATATATATATATATATATATATATATTCTATACTAAATTTAGATAATTAAAAGGGACTTGAAATCAGAATTTGAAGCTTTTCTATTACTGTTTGAAGTTTTGCTATCTTAATATAAACAGAGCAATGATTGTATATATGTCTGGAAGATGGTGATATGTAACAAGTGATGAATTCTGGTTCAGAATGAAATACATATATTGGAAAAAATTTGTCTGTTTCACATATATGTGGTTGTGTGGGTTGAATGTATAGGAAGAAATGGATAGCTGTAGAGAGTTTGATAGTCTGAATTAATGTCCCTTCTATATATATATATATATAAACTGTAACCTTATATTTTAGTATATAATATACAGTTAATGTCCCTTCTATATATATATATATATAAACTGTAACCTTATATTTTAGTATAAAATATATAGCTTGGTAAAACTAGTCTAAAATTTCTCTATCTTTTTCCAGGTGACTAGATTAACATGGCTAGCATTGTGTATACTTGACACTTATGTCAAAATTAATTGAATAATGAGATTATATAATTCCATCTTTTTTGCTTTGCTGATTATTTTTTGTGATATATTAGTTTTTCTCTGCTTCCAAACACTAAAATAGGTAAATTGTACTTAACCTACAAAAAAAATTGCATATTACATCCAGTTTAGTAAGATAAATAAAAACAAATAATTATTATTTGTTTTTCTCTTTAAATAATCCTAAATATTATTTTGCCTTAATTAAAAGATTTATTTAATTTCTCTTTAATTAATTGATAGAATTTATAAGAAAACACATTTTTTTATTTTTTTTTAAACAGACATGTAAATGAGGAAAAATTTAATTGGTGGTGAAACAGAATACATCTTTCAGAATTTTTTTTCCAAAAGAACTGCTGTAACGACAGAAAGTGTATAGTAAAATGATAATTTTTTTTTACTGTTAAATATATAACAATGATGAAAACTTCACTTTTAGAAAGGAGAGAACATAAAGATAAATAGGAAGTTAAATTAAAACTTCTCTTAAATAATTTAAAATGCAATATTATGGAGTGTTAAAAGCAAAATGTATAGCTAAAACTTAACTAGTCTGTACAGGTCTTTCAACTGTGAGTCTAGCTGTTGATAATCTTCCACAAGATTTACAACTGAAATACATAGGAATTATTATGAACCACAACAATGGGAATAAAAACTCTAAAAGGTCAGTCTTTTTGAAATTTCTTATTGTTTACAAACTATCTTTAGACTTGGATAAAATTTTACCTCCATAACTTTAATACATGGTTTTATATATGTGTGGAATGATATATTATATTTAACCCAGGATAAGTTTATTTTTATAAACTTTAACACATAAAGGAGCACTTTATAGGGTGAAATTAAATGCTGTATTTAACATGGGATATAATGTTTTACTTTACAACTCTAACACCTCTAGTTTTATAATATATGTGTGGAATAAAATGCTGTCTTAATATGTTGTATGCTAGAGCGTGAACAAAGAAGAATTAATTATAATCCCTCTTTGAACTTATTTTATAAACAACATTGTGAGTTATCTTAGTAAAACTATAATATAGTTGTTGAAAGAAATGACAGCTAACAAATAACTATTTTGGCTGTTATAGCAGATATGGAATAATTATTTGTTTGAACTATCATTCTTTTCCTTGGCACTAATAAATTAAAGTAATAAAAATATTTTAATTTTGGAATAACACCTAAGTAAAGCCATGCAATTTCATTAAATTTAAAGATAATCTGACTAAAATTTAAATATATCTTACCTCTCAAAATATCTTGGATCTTCAGAAAACCTATATGTAGATAAACTAATTGATGAATATTTCTTACAAATGGAGATGAAGAAACATAAATCAACTTTTAAAATTCTATGTTATAATTAAACAAATATATTTAATTTATATTTGTCATTAAGCTTGAATAATGTGCTATTAATTGATTGGCTAATAGCCAATAGATTTAAATAATGTGTTTGAATGTGGGTGTGTGGATTAAGCATTGCAATACATTTAATAAAAGTATATATAAATTATTAATAATCTTTTGCATTTCTTGGTATTCTATTTGCAAATGAAAATTTAAAAACAAATGAAGATAAAATTTGGTGTAAATTACTAATATTTTGTTATACTTAATATTGTAATTTAGTAAGATGGCATTACTCCTTCATGCATTTAATGTTATGTATCAATTTTTTGTGGCTGTATATTATTATATATAGATGAATCGAGATACAGTATTGAGAAAAGTTTAAAAGAGCATGACTTGTTATACAAGCATGCGAAAAGTAAAAATAATAATGATTTAATGACTGCTTAAGTTTTCTTGAATTATGAAAGTACATGTAAATTTAAATTTAAGTTTGATCTTGAAAGTATTAAGGTGTTTCATAAAGAGAGAAACCATAATAAAAATAAAAATTAAGGAGGCAATTTTAATAAATAGAAATAAAATGAATATAATTAATAGACAAACTGCTAACATTAAAATTCAGGATTAGATTTGTGTTGATAACATTTGCTTCCATTTTATTTTTTGAATTTAATGACAGTTGAGGAGAGTTATGGAATTAACCTAAAGTGCTTCTTCAGATTGAAAAACTGTATATAATAGTTTATTACCATTATATTTCTTATTTTTATTATTATTGCAGTAGTGTTTACCCAAAGACATTTTCTTTGTATTGCATATTGTACCTACTGATATTTCAATTAAATTTTTGTATGTGGTAGAATCTTTAGTGAATAATTTTTCCCCCTTCTTGTTTGGTTTCAATGGCACCTATATTAAACCAGACTGCATTGGATTATGTTGCAATAACAACATGTAATTTTGGTGAAAGAAATGTTATTATTAATTGTACTTTGTAAAAATTGTGGTTTGATTTTATTTACTTTAAAAAATAAATGTGTAAATTATAAGGTAGATAATAATAATGAAATTATTATTTTTTTATTATATTTATTTTCATTACTGCATTCATAATAGGATATTACATATAATACACTTAAATGTTAAATGTCTCATGTATGTTTGTTATTTTATTTGTATAATATTACATTTGGAAAATATTTATACAGAATATATTTCCATTGTAATATGAAAGAATATAATCCCAGTTGCTTAATTTATGTTGGAGTGAAAGAATCTGATTCTTATTTTAAAAAGGTAAATTTTTGTTATATATAATAATTGTGAAATATTTGTATTTCTTATTATTGTATAATAAGATTTTTATTTATGTAATGCTGACTAGAATTGACCAAAGAATTAATATAGAGTGTTGCTATGGTTTCTCTTACTCAATAGAAAAGGTTTATATATAGAACTAAGCAGATTAAACAAATTGTCCCTTATCTTGGCTACAACAGAAGCAAATCTAAGTTCCTTCATGTAATTTTTTTGCTTATTTTTAAAAATATATGATTATAAAAAAATAATAGATGGATGGGGTGACAACAATAGGGTACATCCATTCAATGGGTAAATTATCACTGAATTTGTGAGAAGTGACAATTTATTGAAAATATGAAAAAATTCTTAGTGTATATAAAAACTATGAAATGTTTTTTTGCTTTAAAAATGGATATTAGTCATTTTTCAATGATGAAGTCTAAATGCTAACAACAGAAAAATGTACACAAAAATTGTTTTTCTTTTGATATAATTTTATGAGCTTGATGGATTATTTATACACAACATAGGAATTATTTTAATTTCCTTAGCATAATAATGGATGAAACTAGCATCTGTTCACTTATAATGTTATATGAATTACTTGATAAATGAAAGGTTATCTACATTGCAGGGTCATCGATATAAATTAATACTTTCATACTTATAACATTATATAAATCAAACATCTGCTGAAAGAAAAAATAATTTGGATATATAGTAAATATCGGAATTAATAAAATGTGTTTCAAATCTAATAGTTTTTTGTGATACTTCTACTTTTTATGGAATAATAAAACATTGTCAGATTGTGGTTTAAGAACAAAGTCATTAGAACTATGATACTATTTTGGAAATTTTATATTTGAAAACTATTACTCATGTCATCAGTTTATATTTATCATTATTATTGCTATTTCTTTTTCTTTCATTTAAAATGTATAGTATTTTTTGATATAAATAGTAGTATAATTTTAGATTAATTTCTTATGTTTGAATTTATATTTTGCAGCATAATAATTATTTTAACTTAAAATACTCATTTGTTATTTGTTGATTATAAATTAACTTCAGGTATATTACTTATCTTAGGAGTTCAAAAGGATTATATCGTAATAAGTATTTATTTTATATTGTTCTCGTAAATTTAGATTAACAAAATAAGTATATATATAATTAGAAGGGACTTGAATTCAGAATTTCAACTTCTCTGCAGCTATAGACTCCATCTTATACAACTGATACTCATGATTCACATATATGTGAAAAATATAAATCATTTCCAATAAATATATTTTGTGCTAAATTAGCCCTCATCACTCGGTCCAGATCACCATCTTCCACACATATATACAGTCAATGCTCAGTTTATATTAAGCTAGAAAATGTTCAAACTTTAGCGGAGAAGCTCCAATCTTCTCCACTCTCCACTTCTTCAGCTATCCATTTCACTGAAAATCCAATGATGAAATATCAAAGCCTTTGTTGATGACAATATTACTGTCATGCCCATGTTGACTTTGACTCATTCTGACCCCTCACATAAAGGATATTAATATGTCCATATGAATGTACAGAAGAGGGATGCGCAGAATACTGACTATGTAATATTCAAATATAAGTATATTGTCTATACTAAACATAACTAAATAAAAAGGGACTTAAACTTAGACTTTCAACCTCTCTACAATGGTGCACTCTATTTTATACAACTGATACCCATGTCCATATACATGTGAATAATATAAATGATTTTTAATGTATGTATTTCATGCTGAGTGAAATCCTAGTTAGTAAAATAAATAAGTCATACACTTCATCAAAGCTAATGTCTTATCATAGTTATGACAATAATAAGATTAAATAAACTAATCAATAACATGATCTCTTAATTTGGAATAATTTAAATAATAAATAATCTAGGATTACACTCAGATATTAAGAATGGGTAAAAGATTTTGTAGCCATACTAAACATCTTAGAATAAATCAGTTTAAACACTTCCTAAATATGATTAGGTTCTTGTAAAACTAAGTCTTATTGTAAAATAATAACTATTATCTTTCAACATGAAAATAACTTTATAATATAATGCACAATACTTTTAAAATAAGCAAATTAAATTAAAGTGATCCAAATTTACAAAACAAATTGCAATTCTTTATTAAGCAAATACATCTTTCTTAGATGTTCCACTAATGCTTATATAAGTCAATAAAGTGACTCTTATTAATTTAAATATTATACTCTTTTAGGCACAATTAAAATAAATTAAGATATAAGCATTTAAATTATGATCAATGTGTGGAATGATTTCTGCTTGATAAGTGAAATGATTTCCAGGTTAACACGTATGATGATATGAATAAACGATTAAAATAAATTACTTATTATATAACAACAAATATTTATTTACAACAAAATAACAAAAAAAAATACAATTAATCCATCTTTGAGTTCACATAGATCAAATTTTTTCGCAACGTTACTTCTACAAAAACTGATACTAGAAGGATAAAAAAAAATTAAAATTGTACATATTACTTTATTAAAATAAATCCCTTTGGATTAAACAAAATAATTCAGCATATTAAAGTAACATTATTACTATTATTAAATTATTAAAAGTTATCACTTATTAATTCATTTGTACATAATGATCATCATATACTAGTGTCTCTTATATGAATATCTAGCATACTTAGTAATAATAGTTTACCAATTGATCCATGAAGGAGTTATAGAATACATGTATATTGTCTATTTATGCCTAAAATAAACTTCAAATTTTAAAATTAACTATTGTTCATATTTAGTCCTAACAATTAACAAAGTTCAAATCTAGGTCTTACACATTTATAATGTACTCTTTACATTTAAAACCAGCCCAGAATGCTCTAGAGGTAAGATACAATTCCTGAATATCTTGATAATATTAATACAAGTGCCAGATAAAGTCAAAATAAAATCTTACGCATGCTTTATTAAACATAGTAAAACTACAAATAAAATAAATCTACATGAATAAAGTAAGGCACAATAAAAATATGATGGCAGAGCTCATAAGATGCATCTAAACATCACATGATCACCATTTCTTATGCTTGCTTCTGGCATCCATTGATTACTCTAGCTTGCAGTGTGTGGCAATACAAATAGTGAGTTTTGCCTGCTTTAAGATGCAACTAAGGATCTAGAAATTTGTCACTAGTCAGGAAATAATGAGAATGTGTATCAGGGACCAAATACTAAATAGGAACTGCCTTAAAAATAGAGAGCCTTAACTACCATCTCTAAATTACATGTTATGAGCTTATAAATGCTAGCAAGGCAACAAATAATAAAAGTGAGCTCAAAAAACTACTATCTCTTTTGGAAATATAAGCAAGCAAAATCATGACAGAAACTAACTACCATCCTTGAAATATACTGGCATATAAAACACTCCTAAAATAATAAGAGAATAGTTCTAGAATCTATAACAAAATACTACCACAACTAAAGAATGTGAAATGTGATAAACAACTGTAATTAATTAATACCAAATATAGTTCTATTAACATTAGGCAAATTAGTCATAAATAAATCATAAAAATATACATCAAGTTATTCAGCTTACAGCAAAACAAAATACCTTCATAAATAAATTATTCATATTTTTAAAGGAGACACATACTATTTCAAAACATGTTCATATGATAAAGTACTATTCTGGGAACCTTAACCATTAATATTTCAAAATATAGCATATAACATGAAAAATAATATATGTACATTGTATAGCATAAAATCATAATATAAATAAATTCAATGTTTTTTACTATAAAATATATTAAATAATAATGTCCTTCTGCTTTCTACTTAAGTAATTGTCCATTCCACTTGAATATAAAGAAAATTATTAAAAGTAGCATCTTGTGGAAAGCAAAACACATCTATTATATAAGATAATATCATTAAAGTACTATATAATATAATTAGAAAATGTATAATGTATTTCTTTTAGTTATGCCAGGTAAGTTCAATTCATATTGCTATCAAGTATATAATAAGTTAATAACCATTTATTCAATATATTCATAGATTTAAAGTCTAATAAATGTTCATGTTACTGCAATAAATATATCATAAATCTTTAAGTTTAGATTTTTTAAATTAAATAATTCATTATGAAAAGTATTTCAAATTGGTATTAGCAATATAATATAGAACAATAAAGTATTTCTGATAAATATTATTTTTTAACATTGTTGAACATTTGCAGGAGAAAATGTTTGATTCAGCTATTATTTGAAGATCTCAGTGGTCTTCATAGCAATGTACAGAGGGAAAAATCATTTACAAGTTTTAAAACATTTATAGAGGTTTAATAAAATTATTAAAATATAAAAAAAATTATTTAAATTCATTAAGAGTTATAATTATTTATTAAACACACCAGAAGTATCTGTAAATACTTTTAAGACAGGCTATAACCTGAATCAATTACACCTTAAAATTTATAATAGTCAAGGAATATCTTTATTTTGCTGATAGAGGGACATCTCAAACCACAACACAAGATAGCGACTTTTATAAAGATAAGAATGACTATCTTAGCTTTAACCTAACTTTCCACTTATATAGGCCAATCTGAAGCATCTTAATTTGGGAGCATGAATATGTTGTTATTTCCTATACAAATTAACATTCGCGAAATCTTGTGATTTATAATGAATTAATATTATGATATTTATTCTAAAAATATATAAAACTATTGTAGAGTTATAATTATTTATTAAGTGCTCAAAAAGTAAATGAAATACTATTATTGAGGTAAAGTTGATATTGACACTTTTATTAAAAAAACACTTTAAAATTCACATATTTTAATTAAATATTTTATTATAAGTTAATTTTTTTTTTTTTTAATTATCTCTCTCCCAGAAAATTGATTTTCTTTTTTTTCTTTTAGGGAAAAAACAAATGGAAATAGTTACAATAAAAAAAATTGCATGTTGTTTTTTTTAAATAACAGAAAAATAGCATCTTTTATAATTATAATGCAGTACAAGTAAATTATTATTGTTAAAGTATAAATTATTTTAGTTAATTTTTTTTTTTCAGAATTAAATCATTATTGAACATCTAAAATATTCACAATGTCAATTTATATTTTTTATTTAAATTAAAGACTTTTTACTTCAAGTAAATTAATTCTAAGTAATACTGACTTAAATAAATCTTATGAAGAAATCACTATTTATTAGCTTTCCTTGTAATGTTCTTGCCAATAAAAGAATTAGATATTCCTTGGCAATTTTAATTATAGCATATATGTTCAACTTGTTTTTAAAATTGTGAATATTTCTCCAGTCATAGCAATAATAATAACAATAATTTTCAAAGTTTTCCATTGTAGCAAATTTAAAAGATACTATTGTAAATATTGTATTAATAAATTATATTACCATTTCATTTGGCTGATATAGAGACTTCAGTTTCCTAGGTGTTTTTGTTCAGATAATTGTGCCCAAATATAAGTTTAGACTAACATAGTGAACTAATAAAAACATGTTTTTTTAAAAATACAATTTTTTAAAATTTTAGTAGAATTAAAATTCCACTTTTACAAACAAAATTAAAGTAATTGAGAACATTTAGAAAATGAAAAGAAAATGACAAAGAATCTATGTCAAGTGTCTGTCTCACTCTATTTATACCTTGGTCATATGAACCTTTTACCAGGCTGTTTATTTACATGTGACTTACAACCTCTCCTCTGATTAGTTTGATTCCTTGACCTATTTATCACTAAGGAAGAAAGTTAATAACAAATCATTTAATTAATTTTTAATTTTGCAATAAATCAAAATTTTGTCTAAGCACTTGAAATTAATCAAAAACACTTCCTGGTTGAATTAAAATAGTTAATTAAAAATTACAGATAACCAGGATAAAAATAAAATATTACATAAGATAAAATTTATATTACCCTTTTTACTAAAGCACATTTCAAACAATATCTAGTACTACTAGCTAACACTCTTTAAATCTAGACAAACTTCAAAATAAGTTTGAAAATTATTTTTAGAATATATTTTTTAAAATAAATAATATGAAATTAATATATCTAAAATACAAGGAATAAATCATTTATGTTGCTTTTTCAAATTAAAAAATAAATCCTAGATATGATATAGAATAAAATATATTTACATAACAACAAAAGAATATATGACAATAGCTGTAATGCAATCATATAATAATAACATATAAAAGTTCTTTTAGACAATTTTTAAATTTTTGCCCTTTCTTGAATTATTTTACAAGTAAAAAACTTTAACAAAAGAAGAAGGCCAGTTCTGATTGTTTGGGCCATCTATTCTCAATGTTTATTGGCTGATGATTCCGATAAATATTTTTTCACCGCTGAAAATATATGTTTTAGAGTGTTTTTTTATTATTTTTCATACATATTCTGCTGAAAATATAGTTATTTTACAAAAGTAGTAAGGTTTTATTAAAAAAATGTATACTTTACACGATTGTAAATTGAAAAAGAAATCAGTGATAGCAATAATTTTGACATTCTGTCAAGAGTTTAGATTACCCCAAGCTGTTTATTTAATTTTCAAACAAAGATTAATGTTTTAGAATATTTTTGTGGCATTTATTTAAATATCATAATGTATTTTGGTTAAAATATGCTGAAAATATAATTATTTTTAGAAAAACACTAAGATTTTACTAAAAAATTCTTAAAAAATTTGTAACGGTAAATCTGGGAGGGATATAAATGACGTTTGCATTGCTTGTAATTTGCTCATAATGTTTTCTTTGATTTTTCCACTTTTGAATATTTCTATAAAATATAAATAAAAATATATTTTTGAAAAAACTTTTGTTTACTCTCCTAACATTACAAATAATTAATATACTTTTTGTCAATTGGCCAATTAAAAGTTTCTGAGTTTTGCCTCACTTGGCCAATAAAAAAGTGACCCTCACAAGAGTTAAAGTAAAAATATATTTATTTTCTAAAAGCATTATTTTAATATTGAGAACATTTTTAAAAAAGTTAAATAAATGTACTGCAGTATTTAATTATTGTTAAATAATCTTTTGTAAATTTATTTGTTATGACTAAAACCCAGAGTATTTGTTTTAAAAAGTTAATTTTAGAACATTTTCCTTGATCCTTGACAATTAATTAGAGGTCAAATTAATATTGTTGATTAATGCCCCAAATTTGTCAATCATTAATTTCTTTATATCATCTGATTTACCATATAAAAGCAACTGATCATTTATTTAACTTTCTTACTTTTTTTTCTTTACCTTTTAATATGCTAATTCATTAATCATTCAATTTGTTAATTTTAAACTATTAATGGCTAAATTAATATTTCCTCAAACTGCCTGATTTATCTCAGCCATCTCACTATAGTATCTCCTAAAAGTATACATCATAGAGACATTTTTTAAATGTTATCATGGAAGAAATGATAAGCTGTAGCATTATTTTGTAACATCAGGAATTCTTACAGAGGTATAAATAATTATATTGCTTCATCTATAATTAACTTTCAATTTATTGTCTATTTATGCTTGCATTAAATGAACATAAGTCAGGTAATATCATGAATACCAGAACTGTGCTTAATTTGATAAATAACTTGCTCTTTTTATTCTGCAGCTAATATGAACTGCACATATATTTTCTGATATAATTATTTATAAGTATTCTCATTATGCTTAATTTTGTTTATAACAACATTAGAACTTTTGGTTGGCTTGAAGAATATTATAAAACATTAACAGCAGCTGAAAAACAATAATTTTGAAAGTTTAAAATGTGTTTAACTTGTTGTTGAAATATATTATATTAATAATATTATGCTTTCAAAACATAATATCCTGTGAAAAAAAGGTATTGTACTAATTTTAAAATAAACAAATTGTTTATTTTAACATATTTATTATTGAAAAATGGAAATATTGCATTCCCAGGAATTGTGTTCCATTTTTTAGTATGTCATGGAAAGATTAACTTTCTGTTTGTGTATTTTATTGCTAGATGAAGCATATGTGTTTAAATATATTTCATTTTAGTAGAATATTTCACTTTCTATGAAAATAAAATAAATGTTTATGCTGAAATATACTTTATTTCATTTAAATATTTTTTATTTGCTATAAAACAAAATAATTTTGTGCTCTTAACAATCTATATATTGTTTTATTAACTTCATATTACTTTAAAGAAACTAATTCTGTGCTCTCTATAAACTTTATGTTGTTTCAAATTTTGCATTGCTTTGGAAAAAATAATGTTACTAAATGTTATATTGCCATAAATAATACTGTGCTATTTTAATTTGAATGGTTTTTAATGGTATCGGTGATCATTCTAGTGTCTTAGATTTTGACAATTTGCTTTTCAAAATGTCATATTTAAACATTGAGGATATTTACTAAAATATTATAAATTTTAATGGAATCATTATTTAAACTACAGTGTTGTTGATAATTGCATTGGAATTAATGATTTCTGGACTAAGAATTATAATAGGAAAGTGCCAAACATAATTTAAGTTTATTTGTAGTTTATTTATGCTACATGAATATTGGAGTTCTCAGAATATCTTTTTATTGTAGCTTAATCAGAGTTAATATGTACACTTATTATGGAATTATTTAAAGTGTAATATATGGGTATAAACAAAATATTTTATCTTATTCATAGCATTAAAAGGTTGTTGAGCAAGAAGAATCAGTTTAAAAATAAGAGGCTCATTATTTAATTAAAATTGGAAGTCTAATAGATTGCAATAGTTTGGCTGGATCAGATAACAGGGCATGGGTTCCATGCCACCCAAAGCATCTCCAGAAATGAAGGTTAGATGTGAATATGCAAATTATTTAAATTATGATCACTGAGACCATGATTTTAATTATTGCCATTGCTTAGTTAACTCTTTGACAAAATGGAGAAAAATATCCCCCAATAAATGCTAGTCTTTTTATTATTTTTTTCCGAGTGCAAAAAAAAAAAGGAAAACCAACAATCAGTTTGTTGCAATTGTATTCTTGCGAAGATCATTTTGATGATAATTGTTGTTTAAATAATTAAATTTTTATAAAGAGCTTAAGAAAAATGGAAACCAACATCTTTGTCTTCCGGTATTTGTCCCATAAAATTGCACAGCTATGTTTTTTTTTTTTTTATTGGTTAATGATAGTATTATTTCATACATAATACAACTAATATTAAGGATAGTATTATTTCATACATAATACAACTAATATTATTTTTCTTTATATCTGCTCAGAAATATAACCATAAAATTACATCATTCCCAAGACTATTTCAATAACGAAAGTGGTATTGATGGTAATCACTGACAATGGGAAAACATTCATTATAAAGAAGTGGTGAAGGAGACAATAGCTTGTTTACTTCCATAAAATGCCACTATTCCTAGGATAATGGATATATAATGGAAAGTGGTGGCCATTATTAAATAAGTCAACATCCTGTCAGGTTTTGGACCAGACACAGCAATTTTCCAAGTCACCAGAAGATCACTATTGCTATTATCAGTAAGAGGAAGTGGAAGATAGATGTTCATTTTATGAGATACAGATAGAACATTAAGCCTGTTATGAAAATTGGCAAAGAAGGCAATTGGAAAACACTTTGTCTTATAATTCTCCTGTTTTATTATGGGCCATTCTACAGGAATCATTATGCTTGGTGTTGAAACCATAACTAAGGATGGCTTTGTTGTTTAGCTTGGAAGGAGTAGACCTAAAGCTACTAAAGACATAAATCTGTGAAAATTTTAAAAACTTAATTCATTAAGAGAAAACACATTGAGAATTGGCACATAAAATGTTAGATCATTGAGAAGAGCTAGGATATTGCAAAATTAGAAAAAGAGAGTTGTGTATAAATAATATCAATGTTATATAGAACTAAGCAAAATGAAGTGAGAGGGATGTTGACAAGTAAATAGTGGAGATAGTAAGTTATTTTTTCAGGTTCTATTAGATCATTTAATGGAGTTGGCATTGCTGTTGGAAAGAGAATTATGAATAGTGTGACAAACACTGATTGTATTGATGATAATGATGAAAATAAATGCAAGTCCTCAGGATTTGGTAATCATACAAGTTTATGTGTGAACTACTAGTCATGATGATGATGAAATTGATGAAAATATGAGAAAGAAATTATCCAATATAAAAAGAAAAATGCAAGTATATTACTATTGGATGATTAGAATGCTGTATTGGGGAAAGATAAAAAATAAAAAAATGTTGAAAATTATGGTGTTGGAAAAAAAAATGAAAGAGGTAGCCAATTTGCAGAATTTTGTAAGAAGAATGGATTTTTGACTCAAACACTTGTTTTAAAAATCATATAAGAAGTTTTTATATATAGATGACACCAGTTGATAGATAATGTTATCAAATTGAATATATATTGATTCAGGATTAATACAAAATGCTATTAAAGGCTTACATGTTTTGCCTGGTGCTGATATGAACTCAAATAATAAATTTGATGATGGCTAAATTAATGTTGGATTTAAAAAAAATTAAAAGCAAGGAAAGATATGTAATATGGGACCTAGATAATTTGAGATAAATAGAAAAAGGAAAATTTGGTTTAATATATAAAAATGCAATGAAAAGAATTATTAAAGATGAGGAATATATCTGATAAGTGTTGGTGTGTAGGATTAACAATGGATTCTTAAAAACAGCAAAAAATAAAATGGGCATTATTCAGTTAAATAAAAACAACTAAACAACCTTGAATACCTGAAGGTATGTTGTAAAGGTGGAAATATAATCAAGATGGAAGAATGTAAATATTGAGGAAGGGCATAGACAAAAATTAATAATGAGCTAAAAAGTGATACAGATTTAGGAAAAAAGAAATGGTTGGAGAAAGAATGTAGATAGAAATGCTTCAACAGGTGAAAAAGTATGATTTAATATTTGATAGAATAAGAAATATTACTTGAGATAAAAAGACATGTGTATTAAGTGAAATTGCAGATAAGAATGGGACGAGATTAACTTATAGCAATTATATACTTAAAAGGTGAAAAAAGATACTGGTTGATAAAGGTATGAACATGTTGCCAGATGAAGTTATAAAGTCAATTGCACAAATAAGGATGGTAGGTTGTTGGACTTCATGCAATAATTCTAGAAAAATTTTGAAAGAAATGGGAGAAGTTACTATGAAGAAAGTAATTGGACTTCATAATTTGATATATAATAATGGAGGTTGGCCTGATGATTTTTAAGAACTATAATGATTCCAATTGCTAAAATGAAGAAAGCTTTTAAATATGAAGATTACAGAACAATAAATTTATCTAATGCTTCTAATGTTTTATAGAGGATTTAATTCAAAGTATTTATGAGAAGGTAGAGTATTATATTGGAGAAGAACTGTTTGGTTTTCAGAGAGGGAAAAGTTCATGAGATGTTATTAGTGTTGTTAGAACAATTATAGAGAGAGATATTGAGTGATAAAGGAATTGGTATATGTTTTGAGGATTTGTGAAAAGGATTTGATAGAGTAATCTGAACAAAACTTATGACCATTTTAAAAATAAATGAGTATTTTGGAAAAAAAAGAAAGATTGATTTAGAATATGTATATTGGACAAAGAATAAAAATAAGATTGTGGAATAATAAGAATAATAAAATGAATATAGAAAGAAGGGTTAGGCAATGATGCAGTATGTCACTTCTTCCTTTTAATATTTGTTTAGAAAACTTGTAAATACATATTTAGACTGTGGAGAAACAATAATAAATTGTATAAGACTTGCAGATGATATGGCATTTATAGCCGAGGATTAAAAGTGTCTTCAGAATATGTTGAATATATTAGAGACAGGATGGATGAAATATGGAATGAAGGTTAATTTTGGGAATACTAATTGTTTATTGATAGGGAAAATGCAAAAAGACTGAAAATTTAAATCTCTGATAACCTAGTTGAACAAGTAAAAGAATTTAGAACTTTGATTGAGTGAGAATCAAAAAAATGAAGATGAAGTTACAAGAAGCATAGCACAGGCAAAAAAAAACATTTATTAAGGGAACAAAAACATTTTGTGGATCTGCAAAAAAAGAATTAAGATAAAGGAGTGCAGTATAGTTATGAAATGTGAACAATAACTAATAAAATTAGAGACTGGAAGCCTTTGAGATGTAGACATGGAGAAAAATGTAAAAAAGTCATTTGAATGAATAAAATAACAAATGAAAGAAGTTTTGATAAATGAAAAAAAAAAATAAATGAGGAAATCAGAAAGAGCACGAGAAACTGAATTAGACACTTATTAAGAATAAAATATGGTTTAATTAAGGATGTTTTAGGGGGAATGGTGATTAGAAGTAAGAAGAAAGAAAGGAAAATATTGACATTATTGGATGATATTAGGGATGGAAAAAGTTACATGAAATTGAAGAGCTGGGCAATGAAAAGAATAAAATAGAAAAAAAATGGATAAATTGATGATGTGACTCTTCTCTGGACTTGTCCATTGGACAAAATATTATTGTTGATGAGATTATAATAGGATATTATTAAAATAATAAATAATATCTCATTGGACATTAGGATACATATTTTTATATAACTCGATCTTAAGATTTAGAGTAGTTAGATTATTTGTGTATTAATGACAACCTGATCTCATGTGATCTTTCTCTGTTAGATTTATTTAGAGCAGCAATGGAACTGTAAACATAAGGTTACACTAATGTTGACACGATTGAATAGTTGCTGATTGCTTGCAACCGTTAAGGTTACAATATATATATATATATATATATATTAAGGTTACAATATATATATATATATATATATACACACACCAAAATCCAAACAGCTTATACTAACACTTTAAGCAGTTTTGTGCATATATGAATCTCCAAAATCTATGATTAGTCTAAAAATATTTCCATCTTCGTGAAGCTTTATAATAACAGATATACAAAGACATACAGATATATACAAGGTATATGTAGTAATATATATTATTAATTACTGTTTGAATATTCACTTTTTAAAAATACAATTAATAAATTTTATATGTTGGCTTTAATTCATCTTTTTAATAAAAACACTTTCTTAAACCTGTATCTTTTGTTTATATAAAAAGTTGAATCAATTTTAAGATAATGTTTAAAATCGAAATATTGATAATTATAAAATTGAAAGCCAACATATAATTTTTTTAATAATATTTTTAAAAGAGCGAGAGTGTAATCAGTAACTAATATATACTATGATATATATCTTCTAAGTTTTATATATCTATATATTTAATAATATAAAGCTTCACAAAAATAAATGTATTGATACATTGCTTTATAGTATTTTGGACTTTAGTAAATATATGAATGTTTCAATTTTTCAATTTATTGATAAAATTACAAATATTTAATTATTAATATTTTAAATGATACTAAATTATATGGCTCATAAATTATCAACAGTATATAAATAACATTGAAAATGATTTACGTGAAATTTCAGTTTATATCTGTGCTAGAGATAATCTCTAATTTCGATAATGATTAGTAGTAGTCATTATTGTATTTATCTGAAATGGATGGTGTCAAAGTTGTGAGTGGATGAGAACCTGGGCCTACTGATGAGTGCTGGTTCAGCACGAAATGCATCTTGGGGGTTATTTGTATTTTATTATATCTTTATTTAAGTGAATTTAAAAAGAATGGGGAAGTATGGGGGGTGTTTATTATATCTGTAAATAAATATAGAATACAATTTATTACGGTTTCATTCAAATTTTCAAGTTATAATATTGTGTTACATTTGATGACAAATATTCCAAGGTGACTAAAGGGTAGCTAATGATTATTTTTAGAATTATGCAAATTTGAAACTTTACATTATCCATATATGAAGAATGTATTTAAAGTATATATGACTTCAAAAATATTACAATATACCCTATTGCTCTAGATATGTTGATGGATTTTTTTGTTTGCAGATCTGAAGATATTCTAAATCTTACACATAAATTAAACAATTTAAGTAATCTAAATTGTACTATTAATAAAAAAAAACAATATAGAATTATCAAAATGATTAGGTTTACAAATGTTCAGAGATAACTATTATTTAAACTATAAATTTTTTTATCAAATCTATACAGAAAAAAATAAATATTTTTGATATCATAATAAAAAGCTATGCAATTATAAAAGCGACAAAATATAAAATAAATTTCAATTTGAATGTATTAAAAGTATTTGTTAATATATACCTTTAATTTTAAGTTCCTTCAATGTAAACAAATTCTTTATTAATTCTAAAAATTGTACATCCAAAGAATAAAAAGATAATATTATACATCAATTTATATATGTTGATTTAAATATAGGCGATTCAATATGTTTTTTTAAGATAAAAAAATCAATGAACATCAACTACTCTATAACAGGACATAAAATGTTACAAATAATTATAACACTGCTTTGTCTTTGATCATGAAAAATGTTGCAATTTTAAATCCACCTTCAATTCAGATCACAGAAGAAAAAAATATTCTATGAAAAAAGTCACTATAGAAAAAAATACAATTTAAAAATTCTCCATCAAATTGGTAATCTGATAATATAGAAATACATAGTCCCTGTAAAATAATATGGGATCTTTTTCTCATCCCCACAAGTTTATTTGATAATGATTATAATCTAAATAAAAGAAAAATATTTCACTATATATTATATATGAATACTCTTTAATTGTATAATTATTATAATTTTAAAATACAACATTTATTATATTTTTAGTAGCAATTTATTAATTTATATATTTATGCATACATACCATATAAATTTATTGAAGAGGTGTTGATTAAAATCAATAGGATTCCAAAGCTAAATAAAATTTCAATAGTTGTGCATATAGTAGAAATTAATGCATTAGTAGAATAGTTTTAATATTAAAAGGAAATATGCCTATTTGAGGTTTTTAATAAATGTGTTCTACCAGTTCTTACTTATGGATCAAATATTTGTACAATTAACAGTAAAGCAATATAGAGACTTCAGACCAATTAAAGAAGTATAGAGAGATGCATGTTAGAAGTAACCAAAAGAGATCAAAATGAAATATATGGGTAAGACAACAAATAGGTGTAACTGATATCATTGAAATAATTAAGAGACTGTAGTGGAATTGAGTTGGACACATTGCTAGAAGAGATGATAATAGAAGAACAGTTGAAATCTTAAACTGGATTCCAAGAAATTGCAAAAGACCTAGAAAGAGGTCACATGTGAATGGAAACAAATAACTGTGCAGATGTGATGTGGAGAAAAAAGGCTAGAATTCAGAGAAGATACATTAAACTTGAAGAGATCTTCATCCTGCAATAAATCAATAATAGTTGAAAATGATGAGGAGAATGAAGCATATAAGTTGTATATTGTTTTAATAGTTCCTATTTTTTTTTTATTTCAGGGTTTAAAAATCCTTTGCATAATCTCTTGAATGGCAAAGTCTGGAATCTAAAGCCCATAATTCACAGTTTATACTCATCAATTTTGGTGTTTAAACATCTTAAAATTTCTTAAGCAATAAAATTATTCCATTTTTATCATTACTTTTATCATTGTTATTATGTTTGACTAAATTTTTAGCATAAGTAAACTTTAACATCATATATTTTATTTACATTGATATATGCTTTTATGACCAGTAATTCATGTCCGAACATTTTCTTGTAAGCTTAAGCAATCAATTGATAATATATGATTACGTTTAGCCTACTGTAGTGCTTATTGTATGTTTTTTATATAAACACAAACTTGTGAAATAAGATTAATATTTATGTATTAAACAAATATAAAAATGCATATTTGCAATATATATAATGTCATACCATCACCTGATATGGTTGGCTTAATATAGCATTTAGTTGCTATGCAAGTAAATGTGTAAGGGATTTCAGGTACTTTTCTAACTTTATCTATCATTTCCATATGTATCATTTGCTTAGTGTGCATGCATGGTGCTCTTTTGGCCACTTTGTGACAGCTTCCTCATGACTGGTTTATATCTAGTAATTTCTAGTTCTAATGTGAACTTGCCTCACTGTTTAAACCATATAGTGGTCAATGTACATTCTGCTGTTTATCATTGATAGTTGTTGTCTGACTTTCCAAAAATGGATTTACTATTTATGACCAGATCCCCATTTATAATAAAAACAATTAGATTCACTGAGCACTTTTGGCTATTGGCACATTCTTCCAATTAAAAGTATGTTATCTATTTGTATATCCATTGGTATGTAGCAGTGAATGCTCAATCTAATCAAGATAAAATGAAATCTGAACCAGTTCATTAGGGAAAGACAGGTTTAGATATAACACTTTTTTAAAGTCAGACTGGTTTTAAGATAAATCTTTCCAGAGGATATAATATACAATACTACTCTTCATGTTCACAAATTCACAATCTTACACTATATGGCTTAAAAACAGAGTCAATAAATTAAACAACTATTACTAAAAGCATATTTTTTCTTAATTTAAAATAATAATAAAAAATATTCATTGATTCTAACTTGAAAAACATACAATTATTAATTTTAAATAAGCTACAATTACTTATCGGACATTTTCCAAATTTATTTTTTAAAATTAAAAAATGTTTGTCTTTAAAAATAAATATTTTGATATTTTTTTTTGTCGTCAAACATATTTCAAGACATTCATTTTTAAAATAAAATATATACTTTAATATATGCTACATTTGTTTTCTATTATATCTATCAATATTTTAATTTTATTTTTTCAATAAAGTATAATTTGCATAGTTTTGATCTAAAGTTAATATTAATTTATATTATATAAATAACGATAAAAAAGAAAGCCTATATACATTAATGTATATACATTTTTTTTAACTAAAGAATTCCATTATTCTTTTTTTATTTAAAGGGAATTTGAAATAAAGTTATAATAATTTTACTTTTCTTCAAATTATTGGACAAAACAAAACTTAAGTCTTATGCTTATTAGTTAAAATAAAGTCAATAATTATTAATGGAATTCTTATACAAGAATTTTTTTCATCTAAAATGTAGAAAATCTAGATAAAAAGTTATTTTATTAGAAAATCATTACAGCTCGTAATTTATACAAATAAGACTAATGGAAACATTTGGCAAAAGAATAATTCTATATCAAAAGCAGACAGTCAAGAAAATAATGATGATTCATTATATATACCTATGTGTGTGTGACTGTGTCTTTCATGATGTATTTTCCAGCATTTATGACTTAAACTTTGTAAATATTTTTTTTTTTAAATATAAAGCATATTTTAAAATGAGTTTGATTAAGACAAAATATTATATCACAATATCTTCAAATGTCAATGGAAAGGACATTTATTTTTTTTTTTTATTAAAAATAAATATATTCTGAAATTATATACTTATAATTTTCTTGGTTCTTTCATTATTGATTGAATGTTTATGAGTTTCTATTTTTTTCTAAATGATGTCACTACTATCTATTTCAGATGGACATTGTGCTATTCATGCTTGTTAATTAGTTTTCAGAGTAGAAATGTGCATTTCTATTAGACAATTCAAGTTTACAAGTTATTTACAATTATTTTAAAATTTTTATATGTTAATAATATATTGCAAAAGTAAATTTGAAAAATAATGTTTGTGAGTTGAATCTTTGTTATTAAATTTATTAAATTTTCTAGTAATTAATTACGTATGTGTATGTAATAATAATATGTTTATTATTGCATGTAGTTGTTGAAATTGAAACTGATTTTTTTAAAAATGTATTGACCACTCAAACACATTGCAGAAAAAAACTAAAATATTTCAAGAAGTTAAAATTATTTAAAAATAATGGTATCATAGAACTCAAATATTTAAATATTTTTTCAACCATTTCTATGTTTTTTACGTCTTAATTTTTTTTTTATTATGTTCTTTAAAAATGTTTATTAAATCTGTTATAGAGAGTTAATTGGGTCTTTGTCAATAAAAAAATATATTTATAAAATGTTGTCAAGCATTGGTGGCCTAGTGGTTAGCATAGCTGCCTTCCAAGCAGCTGACCCAGGTTCACTTCCCAGTCAACACATTTGAATATGAGAAAAAAAAAATGTTAAAAGTTAAAATATATTGTGGCTGTATGAAACATATAATAAAGTAGAGTATCAGTTCAGATTAAAGTAAGACAGAACTTTTAAAAACTAAGGAAAAGAAGATGTGAAAAATAAAAAATAGGACAACTATATATTTGGGCTACATGAATTTTAAGGGAGTCAACTGATATTTAATTATGGGAAAGTAGTATTAGACCAACATATTAATAGCAATAATGATCAAGGAATGATGATTTGTTAAGATATTGCAATAAGTTTTGAGATAAAAAGAAATATTATTGAGGATTAAAGTAAGAAAAAATTTAAAACTTATATTGAAAACAATAGAAGCAGAAAATAAAACAAATGTATTTTGCCCTATATGTTTTGGTATAGTAGATAAAGCTTTCTAGTGTGATTCTTAGCTAAGCAATGTGAATAAAAATAATTGGTTTAGACTCTTTGAAAATATTCTTAAATGCTCAATATGCTAGTATGCTATTCAAGCATCATTTGTCAGTCTTATACTTATTTACTTATTGATTTTATTATTTCAACACTACATATTTTTTTAAAATAAAAAATCGAAAATATACATTGTACTTTTTTTTATTTTTAGTGCTAAACATTAATTTTGATTTTAAAGCATTGAATATCATTAGATAAAATATTTAAATGATTTAAATATTTAGACTTGCACAATAAAGTCTTCAATAATGGTGTATATTATTTAAATGAATAAATACTATTTTATGTTTAAGCATTTTTTAATTTCCACAATAAATAAAGATTAATTTAAATCAATAGTTCAATTTTAAATAATATTTATAATCAGAGTGAAATTGAACCCAGATTTTCAAGCTCTCTTTAGTCATATACACATGGCCACATATTTGGGAAAAAACACAAAATACATGTATTGGAGATCATTTATCTTTTTCACATGTATGTAAACATGTGCATCAGTTGTATAAGATGGAGTGGATGACTCAAGGGAACTTGAAAATCTGGGTTCAAATTTCCTCTAAGTACATCTATCGGTACTCTATTTTTAAACAATACCACCCACTTGATGGTATTTTTTATGTGCAAAAACACATAAAAATGCTGTTTAAGTGGCCAAACTTACAACCTATAGAACAGTTCTGTTCCTTTTAGCCATTGTGCACCTAGATGTCATGTCACACCAATATTATGGCCCGCTGTTGTTCTTTGCAAAACTATGCAAGTGCATGCACTTCACAGATCACTATCATATCATGTGAGGGTGTATAGAAATCAGCTGAACATAACTTTTGAAATGTACATTCCAAGTAATGATCTTACACTCTACCTGACATAATATTACATCGTAATAATTTTAAGCCCATTGCCACACTTCCATACACAACTTGCAAGGTTTTCAATAATTGGTTGGTAAAGGGTATAAACAAACACCATTGCACAGACCTCATGCAATAACTCCCATTTGTGTGAGAACACATAAGAGATAAATAAAATGGCTGAGGTTGCAGCTCATTTTGGAAATCATAAGGTAGGTTTTCTTAGACTACTGCATCTTCTGGACAATCCTGTGGATTGGAAAAACCATCAAATTACAGCCTTATGTACTGACATATTCCTCTCTCTGAACCTTCCATATTTCACAAGTTGTTGTTTCAAGTCAATGCATTTTGTATGATCATCTAAACCATCGTTCCCCCTCCCAGCACCTTGATGCACTTGCAGATGCCGTCTTTCATAAGTTGTTGTCCAAAATAATTTGTTTGTTTTCAATCAAAAATAACTACAGAAAGTAATTAATACAAGTTTTTTTTTTTGTAATCTCAAAGTAATATCTGAAATTGAACAATAAAGACAAAACAGTCTGGCTCAGTAAGGTTTTTAAAATAAAAGCATGTTTTTAAAAGCAAAAACTAAAAGCAATTTGTTTGTTTCCAATAAAAAATAAATAGATAAATAAATTTATAATTTGTTTTCAATCCCAAAAAAGTACAATTAATTTATACATGTATTTTTTTTTTAAAATTAATCTCCAAATAATATCTGAAATCGGACAATAAAAACAAAAAAGTCCAGCGCGGTAATGTTATTAAAATAAAAGCTGTGTTTAAAAGCAAAAACAAAAAGCAACTTATTCATTTCCAATAAAAAATAAGTAAATAAATTAATTTAGACTTTTTATATATAAATATAATACCAGAAATTGGACAATAAAGAAAGGCCGCCCAGGTAATATTATATTTATGTGTTTTAAACTATATATAATGCCATCAAGTGGCCTGGTATGGTATAAAAATACAATACCCATCTAGCTTAAAAGGATAATATATATATATATATGTGTGTGTGTGTGTGTGTTTGAAAAGGATGGTTTTTAACAAATGTGTTTTACCAGTTCTTACTTAATAGACACTTAATAGAAGAGCAATACAGAGACTTCAGACCACTCAAAGGAGTATGGAGAGATGTATGTTGGGAGTAACAAGAAGAGATCGAAAATGCAATGTATGGGTAAGACAACAAACAGGTGTTACTGACCTTATTGAAAAAATTAAAAGATTGAAATGGAGTTGGGCTGGACATATTGCTAGCAGAGATGATAATAGATGGACAATTGAAATTTTAAACTGGATTCCAAGAGATTGTAAAAGACCCAGAAAGAGACCACATGTGAGATGGATGGATGAAATAAGAAAATGTGCAGGGGTGTTGTGGAGAAGAGAAGCTAAAGATCGAAGAAGATGGATTAAACTTGGAGAGACCTTCATCCTTCAGTGGATTGATAATGGTTGATGATATATATATATATATGGTTGATGATGATGATGATGATGATATATATAATACCACAATGATGTATTTGCTGATTGTTATTTAATCAAACAAATACACAGCTGAAGATATTGATAAAATATAAATAATTTTCATAATGCATTTCCTTTAAACTAAACCCATCAGGTAATTTAAATTATATATATATATATATATTTCAATCATAATTTAATAACTAATCAATAAAAAGTAACATTAAATAATCATGATTTTGTTTTAAAATTATACCAAACATATTAATATATAGTTTAACAAGTCATAATTTGATTCAAATTAGTTAGATGTATTTAGTCTTTAATGCAAAATTAAAATATATATCTGTGTTAAAAAATATTATTATTAATTTCATACCTTATAAATAATTAATTATTAATCTAAAATGAAGTATCCCAATATACATTTTTTTACAAAAGTAATCATCATAATTTAAACCAATGGAATGTCTTTTGAATAAATGTTTGTGTGAATAAGTTGGGGAATCAATCAATTGAATTCAAATAAAATGGGTTGCAGAAGTTATGTTTATTTTTCAAGTGTTTTTTTTTTAATATATCTACTTAAATAATATTAACTGATTATGATCATGCTTAAGCATTATATATTTTTTGTAAATATAGAGTATTTGTTGATATATAATTTAACAAGCCATGCAGTAATTCACATTAGTTAGCAATGTTCAATTCCTAATGTAAATTAAAATATCCATCTGAATTTTTGAAACTATTAATAATTTTAAATTTTATAAATGTTTTAATAGTTATTAATGCACAGGGATAATATCAATTAGAACAATATTTATAGTTATAATGAAAAGAAAATAATTTCAACAGTTTTAATAATTAAGCTAATGCATTTTTAGCACAATGTGCATAATTATGCTAATTTTAAATTAGTCTACACTATTAAGAAACCTATTTTATGTTTAAGTATGTTAATCCTATATATTCTAGTACATGTTTAGTTGTATATTATTTTTTGTTTATTATTGTTTTTTCAGTGTTGGAAATAAACCACGCCACTTTGGTTTTCATCTTCATATCGCTGCACTCAGTGAAAGGCACTTAATCTTTTGAGTGTTATTTCCATTTTTCATTTCTTTTCCTAAAAAAATAAAGATCATTATGGAGTTTTCTAAAAGATCATTTGTGTAGATCTTTCTGCTATTTTATTCTCATTGAAACATAACTCATAATTCTCCATAAAAAAATAGTTGTGCACACTGAATTACTATATCGGATCATATAAAAAATAATAATACTCTGGAAAACTAATTATGTCATTAGTAGGATTAATTAATCTGTTTCATATTATGGGAGGGGGGTGAAATTTTACAATCATAATAATTAACATTCATTACATTAGCATAGTTAATAGACAAAAATTGATTATTATTTCAGTATTTTAATGAACTAATGCATTATGGTGGCATATAAAATCATAATTAATATATTTAAGATAAATAAAGTGCATAACTTGTCAGTAAAAATGTGATTGAGTAATTTATTCATAATCTAACTATGGCTCTATCACACTGATTTCTTTGTGCTAATATAAAGCATGTGCTTCATTGCTTAAATATGTTGCTTTTGTCAAGGCCTAATGCAAAAAAAAAAAAAAAGTAATTGTTTTTTTTTTTACATGTTTATGCTTGATAGCATTACTTTCAAATCTTTTACTCATGCTCCTATTACAATCTGAAAGTAAAAAGTAAAATTTATCTTTAACAATTGTTTAAAGAGAAAGCGTAAAGGATTGTTATTACAACATGAGATTCAAATCTGCTAAATCTATTATCAACACTATATTTTTCAAAATTAAAAGCAATGATTACTTTACATAGTCAGTATAACTTGCATACAAGCATAAAAAAAGTTTAAAACTAGAATTGATGTATATGTAATGGATATTTGATTATATAATCACCTATTCTTATTGTCACATCTAAAACCAAGAGATGTGTAATGGTATAAAAGATATTTACTAAAGTAAATAGAAAAGATAATAAGATAAAAAATGGAGTAGAGAGAAAGAGCAAAGAATGAGCCAGGAGAGTTTGTTTGTATCAGAAATTTGTATATTATCTTAATTATATCCAATGCAAAAAAAAATATGTTAATTTGAGAAGTATTTATTTGATTTTAGTTATATAGATGGTTCTATCAATTGTAAACCCTGACAATAACATGATTTTAGCAGGATAGTAATAAAGATGTATAAAAACTATGGAAAATATTATATGAAAACGTTATTTTCCATTATAAAGTAAATTTATGATTATGATGAGTTAATGGGTGTGTGTAACTCATGCTGCCTCCAAGACATACTTTCTCAGATATATGTCTTTTATAATGTAGTATAACTTTTTATGTACAATCAATAATTTAGTTTAGATTTTACTTATGATAAATATCCTTAATTTTTCCTTCTAAATAAAATTGTTCATCATTATTGAAATAATAAGCATATATTATTATTTACTATTGTTTTGTCAAATTCATCTTTTAATAATTAATTTATTAATAACAGTTTTGTGAAAAAGACATTTTCAATAACAAATATGTGAGAACATTAATTTTTTATATTAAATCAGTCATTATACAAGATGAAAATAAAAAGAAATCTCCACTCTGAGCTAATTACGTCATCCATTCCCTACTCAATTCTGCAAAGAAAATCTTTTCAAATAAGTCATATCTACATCATCATACTTATTTTTAACCATTATCAATCCATGACAGGATGAAGGTCACTCCAAGTTCAATCCATATTTTCTGATCTCTAACCTCTTTTCTCTACTTCATCTTAATACATTTTCTTATTTCATCCATCAATCTCACATGTGGTCTTTTTCTAGGTCTTTTACAATCTCTTGGAATCCAGTTTAAGATCTTTTTCTGAATGTAATTTGAGTAACTATATGATAAAACACATGAACAAGTGTTAAATAATACTTGATATAGCCAATAAAAGTACACTGTTGCTTCAAATCATATTTAATGTCCTACATCATTTTAGTATTGTAGTAGTGTAGCATAATAGAATGTTGAAGAATTATGATTTGAATATTGGTTCTGTCACTCCCAGTGTTTCAACACCAGTATGACCTCTTCAATGACAGATATTTCATTATTTTCTGCTATATTTAATAATAACAAAATGAGTTTAGTCTAATAAAATATCAAATAACAAGTTTTAAACCTATGTATAACATAGAAATTAATCAATCTATTTTTTTATTGATTTCACTAAATAAAAAAGCCTCTCTCCAATAATAATAATAATAATAATAATAATAATAAAATTATATTAATATTATTTAAAAAAAAAAAAAAAAAAAAAACTGTTCTTTGTACTGAACAATTAGTTCAATGTTTATGTGCCAACTCATGAAGCTAAAAATATCTAGTTTGATCTTTCAAAGGAATATATATATATTTCAAATAATACATTTGTTAAAGAAAATATTTTTTCTCAGTGATGTAAGTGATGCTCTCGGTGGTTTTTTGAAATGATTATGAACACAAACATTTAAAGTTTTGAGTTTACATTATGGTCTTATTTAATGTTTTCCAAAAAAGACCTCTCTTCAGAAATTATGCTCCTCTTGGAAAAAAAATATAAAGTAATACATAAGTTCTTTTTAAAATTGTTTCTAAATAATATGTTTTTTTATATTGAATTTGAAATAAAAGTATGGAGTGTCTATAAGTTAATTAATTCAATCTTTTGAAATAAAAAATTAATTAACTTTTGGACATTCTAAATTTTATTTTTATTTAAATATAAAAATCCCAATTGTGATTGAAAAAATAATTATTTTTGGCTTTTTAGTCTGCAGTAAATAAAAACATTTATTACATTATATATATATAAAAGACATATTTTGTGGGTTCATCCATATATATATATATAATATATATATATATATATATATATATATATATATATATTAACAGTTTTAGTATTTGAACAATAAATAAATGTATGTATTATAAAATATTTATATATTATTTTTAATATTTTTTAGTATTCAGATATTTTTTGGCAATTATTCCAATTCAAAATATAAAATGGACATTAAAACTATATTACAGCCTTCTTAATATTTGAAAAGATAATCATACTGATTCAATATTGTTTATATATTGTTCAGTTTATAAAGAAAGCCTTTAAAAAAAATCAATCTTTACAATCAAGACAAAATGAAATTTTATACATTTTTTTCTTAAAAAGAAATTTTGCAATCAAGGGAAATCAACATTTCTTTTTATTTCTATTTTAAATAATCATTAAAACACTTATTAGTGTATGCTTTTTTTAATATATATATATATATATATATATATATATATATATATAGTAAATGAAGTGGAATATATATATATATATATATATATATATATTCCACTTCATTACTGAAAACTTACTGACTGATATAAATGTATTTGAAATTCAAACCATCTTCACTTTTACACATAAAATATTTCATTGTAATATTCATTCTCAGTGATTTCTAAGACATACTAAATTTAAAGGCATTCCTGTTTGTCAGAAATATATTAACTTTTGAATTTAAAAATTTATTTAATCAGAGAAACAATGTTTCTAACTTAAATAAAAGCATTTTTAAAAAGTAAAAATTTAATAATTGTAAATTTTGATATTTAAATCAAATCTTAAATGAGATTACAAGAGATTATAAAAGATCTATAAAGAAACCACATGTGAAATTGATGAATAAAATAAGGAAGTATAAGGAGATGATATACAAAAGAGAGGCTAGTGATTGGAAAAGACAGATTAATTTGGTGAGTCTTTCCTCCTACCCTTGAATTATAATGATTGGAAATGATGATGATGTTATTTAAGGCAACTAACTATATTATTAACATGTTATGTATTTTTGTCATATAATATTGTATGATATTGGAATTTCAATTGATAAAGAGAGTTATCTTAAAACTAGACTCAAAGCTTTGTGTTGCATTACTTCATGATACCGAATTTGGCTATTATATTGTATCTTATAATCAAATACTGAATTAATAAAGTCACCTAAATGCTTTCAATACATATGACTTTAATATAACCTCATTTTCTATTTCAGCAAAATATTTTTTTTAGTATTCGATAAAAAATAATAATAATAAACATTTTTACAAGAAAAATAATATGGCATTGAATTTATTGTTTCATTATTTTTTTAATGTAGAAAAAAATGTATGTATTTATTATGAAAAAAATATTATATCAAAGTTGTATACTTTATAGTATATGAAATATAATCTACTTATAAACTTATATAGACAACTCTAAATTAATACCAAATTATACCCTATTTAAATGCAATAAAGATGCCTCTTGGATCTTCTAATGCTGAGTTTGCAAAATATTAATATTCAGTAAGTTCTAAAAATAAAGCAACAGTTTACATTTTCCATGCTGGAATATGCAACTACATTTACCAGAAATAGTTACATGAGATAAATTTTACTATTATCAATTTTTAAATATTCAAATTTCATATAATATTTTAAATTGAACAAATAAAATATCTGGTACAAAAATCAAATAAATTTGCATTTATCATGCATAGTCTAGGTTTTATGCCATTATTTTGGAATTTACCAATATTTTATTGCATGTAGTCTGTTCTTAAGTGACATTATACCTCAATTTTGGGCAAACAATGGTTATTTTTTTCTAATTTTTTTATATAAATATTATATTTTTGTAAGTAATTTATAAAATAATAAACATCAAACTAATTTTATTATAATACCTAATTGTAATTTTTTAAAAAGAATTCATTCAATTGAACTCATAAAAATTTTGTGTTGTATTGCTTTTTACTGCATTAAGATTTTATAATTATAAATATGTGATTTTTTTTACATGCGTTAGTGAAGCTGTAATTATAATATTAAACATTATATTATAATTACAGCCTCACTAACACATGTAAAAAAAATCGCATATTTATAATTAGAATTTTTATTGGTGAAGAGAAAAAACAACTTATTAAGATTTTATCCACAAATTCTGACACTGGAAAACCTGAGAGACATAAACAGGACATTGATCATTAGTAATTTCTTTCAAAAGTTAAATGTTTCAACTGTTAAATCATTTATTTTCTGTAAAAAAAAATTAGCAATTAAAGAAAATACAATGTTTGGATTTTTTAAAAGCAATAGTAAAATTGCCATATTTAGTTGAAAGGTTCCTAATGTATTTAGGTGTAAGAGAAAGACCTTAAGCTGCTAATAATGACTGCAAAAATCATGTAGATGATAAGGTAATTGTTTTTGTTTTATTTATTTTAAATGTCCATTTGGTACTGCAATTATACCATAAAATAATACTTTTTTTATAATGGGTAAAATTTACTGCATGTAGTATTTATATTACAAAATTTTATGCAGCCATTGTGGGCTATATATAATGTATATTTTTTATTATTTAACATTAAATCAAAATATTATAAGTCAATTATTTATTTATAATTGACATAACAAAAATATATTTTAATTTTTATCAACATTTAGCATTAAAAAATAAAATATGCACTTTCTTCCCATGATGGCTAAAGCATATGCTATTTTTCTCAAAGGATGACAATATATTATTTTCCCCATAAAATACCATAATAATATTGCAATTATAAAAGTTAATATTAAAATAATTTGTTATAATCAACAGTAAATTTTCATTTTTTTCTCTTGCAGAGCATCAGTTAAGGCCCGTGTGTCATATAATATAATGTTCCACAAATTTTTCTACATGCCCACAATATTAAGTTGAAATTTCTATAAAATTTGAAGTTTTTCAGATAACTGAACAATTTTAAGCACCTCAGATGTTTTCAGGTAAAAGTTTTCCATATCCATTAAACTAGTCTCAATTATTGTTTTTAACTAGATGATAAAGATTATAGGTTAATCTCTGTTGGTTGAATAAGTAAAACAAAATCATTTATTGTAATATAATCAAAAGTTGAGCCCATGGGCTAACTTCACTTTATTATAATCCAAAACGAAATCATAAATTTTTGTAAACAGACACTGGCATTCCATCAATTAATAAGGACTTAACTAGTGACTAAAACCGTTTAATGGTATTATAAGAACATTGTGAAGATTAGAAATTGTCTACATGTGCCATTTGTTGGAAATTTGAAAGATATAAACTTCTCAATAAAAAGATTTTACTTCTATTGAGGGTTTTGATCCCACTCTTTGAGACCTATTCATGAATTTCTATCATGAGATTAAAAAAGAAAGTGTATGCAAAAAACTTGATATGATATTCATAATAAATAGAAATAAAAATTGGCTTTATAAAAACTTAACAAGCAAATAACATTAATTAATTGTTGGAACAAAATCATCTATGGGATTGGTGCTTTATGATCTTATATGAAAGTGTATGGAAATTAATTTATTAAAGATTATTTAAGCTGAAAACTATTTTAAAATAAATTCATAAAAATAAATACCAAAAATAAAAAACAAAAAAAACAACTGTTAGGATTTATAATCCTTATATAAAAGGAACCACAGACAGTATTGACATATTTTAAAATGCTACAACATAAAAATGGCAATTGCTTCTTATAAAAAAGGTATTTTTTAATCAAGCCTACAGATTCAATATCTCTTAAGGATCAAGGAATTTATGAGATTTTATGTGAATTTGTAAGACTTTTTATATTGGTATTAGCAATTGTCGTATCAGTACTATAAGGGATGACAATGCTAATGCAGTAAAGCAACATTCATCATCAGCAGCACTCTCAACCTATGGTATGGATTCATACCAAAATATTGATTTTTCTAACATCAGAATCCTACCCAGATGTGAAAACCTACACCAATGAGCTATTGTGATATTAAAATGACAAAATTGTATCACAATGCAATGACACATGTAAACTTTCTCATATTTGGAAATGTTTTTTTAAAGCAAATTACTTTGAGGATTATGAATTTTTTATTTGTTGTTATTTTTGTTTTTAATTTGTTCACTTCTATATACCTGCTTTTTTCTAACTGGAAATTTAACAATTATTGTAAACACTGTTTACATGGCCTCTACAACTATCTTTATAGACACTGTTTTCTGTGCCTCTACAATTATATAGTATTTATTTTCCAGTTGAGGGCTTGTGTAATCAAGATGAAACATTGAAATATCTAATTAAAATTTTACATGGATGAACCAACAAAATATGTTTTATATATATATATATATATATATATATATATATATATATATATATATATATATATATATATATATATATATATATATATATATATATATATATATATATATATTATAACATTTCTGTTACACAGCACACAATAACATAGTGTGCATGCACAAAGTAGAAATAAACACAGACACATTTTTTTGTAGATATTTTCTACATGTCACTGGGAATAATAACAACTAGAAAAAGATTAAATAATTTTGAATTTAAAATAGAATAGTATTATAAAGTAAATATTTAAATAGATCTAATTAATATTGTATTCTGATTTTGAACTTAAAAGCAAGCATGTTTTCTTATAATTGTAAAAATGTCTATTATCTATTTTGAAATCTTTTTACTAATTGGTCAATTTATATTTATGCAGAAATTTTTGTATATCATATTTTGATAAAAATTTCAAAGTTGCTAGCAAAAGGATTAAATTGTTTTTAATCAAGATAAATAGATAAAAACAGACTTTAATTTAGTGTTTTTGTCACTTCAGCAAACCATATAAAAAGTGTTGATAAAAATAATAGTTCTACTTTGCTGGTAGTTTTTGTAAGAGTTGGTTAATAATATTATTGAAAAGTAGTTGACAAAATTGGTTAGTTAGTTTACAGAGATATACAAATAGTTACCTCAAAGTTATAATGGATTGCAAAAATGATGACAAGTTGACTATGGTTTACTATGGAGGAGTTTTAATTTACATGAACTCAGAGCCAGTTTCTGTTCTCACTATCCTGTTAAAAATGTATTCTAGAAGAAAACTTCTTGCCTGAAGTCTAAGTGGAACCAACTATATGCCAACAATAAATCAATTATACTGGTCTTAACGATGACACTACCTGGACTATACCTTTCCTGATGAGAATTCTGGATGGCTTCCATCAAGAGAAACCATCAGTTGCTGAAGAATTAGTTTTTATGTATGCTGATTCATCTATATGTAGAGACATAGATAAACATATATATTTTTGAAGTTTAACTGGTGAGTTGTCAAGAAGTTTTTTAAAATGACATTTTAAAGAACAAGTAAATAATTTTACTTAAGTTAAACATCTAAAATGAAGATTTAATTCATAGATGCTGTTATATTTGTTTTTTCAATCATTCATAGTTGTATTCCACAGTTATGTGTGTTTTGGCCAAATTCAACCTTTGGTGAATTTTTCTATAAGTATTATGCATTAAAATATGTGTAAAATGGTTTATTTTATTATATAAAAGTTTCACTAAAAAAATGCATTAAAGGTGGAAAATTCAAAATTCCCATTCTAACAATAGACATATGCCCCATCCTTACATGTTCAGCCATTGTCTGTTGCAAAGGCTGTAAAACACTCAGTGTTTTATGACATTGTAGTTCCAATGACACAACGATGTGTTTATTTGTGAACTTATTATGATTTTAGATATTTTACAAAATAATTTACACTACCTATCAAAAATATAAATTATCAATAACTTATTTTGACTTGAAATATTTTATTTACAAAAAATATAACATTATATTAGCAGCTAACGTAAATATGACCTGAAAAAATTACAAGATTGGCTCTATGTAAACAATCTAATTTATATTTACAAGTAAGAAAACATCACATTTTTTGCAAGAAATATTAAAAAAAAATAAACTTTTAAACCATAATTCATTAGATATAAGTGAAATAAATAATTATTCATTTGGATGTTTAAAAATAATAAGAATTAAGAAATATTTCACTGATTTTACAAAACTGAAGATAATATTTCTAAAAACAATGACATCTCAACTCTTTGTTTTGTTTATGATCTCATTTTTTTAATATTTATAGAAACAAAATGTGAACATTTAAAATTTATTTCAGTAGTAAACAAAAATATCTATCAAATGAATTCAAATTTATTATTTTCTGTTAAGTAATAATTATTTTATCATATATTTTATGTTGATGTGTGAGACAAAAAAAAGCAACAGAAAATGCTAAAATATTTAAGTCTACACAGCACAAGGATAGGGTTAAGAGAATATATGAAACTATTTAAAATCTATATTTTTAAATTTAAAGACATTTCTAAATATTCAATCAACAGTAATTTTGTCAAGGAAGTAGATTTGTATTTAATAACTGACTCAAATTATTATTTTTTCAATATGCATATATATATATATGTGTGTGTGTGTGTGTGTGTGTGTGTGAATTCTATATACATTCAACAAAGAATTTACTTCTGAAAATGTACATTTTATTATTGTGACAAATAAAAATATATGATATATAAATACTGACATGCACATGCATTTCTACATGCACAAACATATATGTTAATTACACATTATAAAAATTAATGTCATTTATTAGTTTAACAAATTGAAATATTTTCTGTTAATCAATTAATATAACACATGTCTGTGCAATTATATATATATATATTATAATAGTTAGGGATGATCATAAAATCTTACCGTATCTGCACTACAAGGCACTACCAGGCTATTTGAACCTGGAAATTTTATAGAGTAGGCAGATACATGCTGTCAAGATCTAACTTTTACATATATATTTTATTCTGACCATCAGCCCATGCCACTAGCTCATGGAAATGCAGAGATTTAATATAAACTTGCTTAAAAGAAATATATTAATATTAAAAAAAATGAAATAAACCACTGCCAGTTATTAACACACAAACATTTATTAATGCACATATAAATAAAATTGAGGAATAAAATTTACTATTTTTGGATTTTAATATTAACTTTTAAATTTAAATTATTTAAAATTTTAAACCACCACATAGATGGTCATAATGAATTTACTTTAGAATATTGAGTACAGATAGGCTACATAGATTATGCAATTAAAATCTTTTCAAAACAATTGTTCAATCTCAGACTAAAAGTTTGCAGCCAAACCAATGCCTGCTTCCAGGTATATAGTCGCAACCAATGAAATATGAAGATGTTACATAAAACCACACTGACAGGAATGTGCATCTGACAGCATAATATTATTTGAGGAACATGATCCTCATCCAGTACAGGAATGTTGCATCAGTCTGGTGAAGGAATCATGTATATAAAATAATTAAAAAGAAATTCTATGTATGGGTGGGAGAGCAGTCTTACTGCTGACTTATAGTCCCCATCCATAGAGCTAAAAGGGGTCAGTGGCACAGGAAATATGTCTGTGTCCATTGCAATGCAATAACTATATCTTTAGAACATGCATTCAATTGGGCTTTGCCTGTATGCTAAACATGCTTCACATTATATTGATATAATCATCCATATATCCTTCCACCAGTATCGACCTAACTATGAAACAAATAGTCTGAAATTAAAACCCATTCAAAATAAACATAAACGATTAAATATAAAGTCATTGATGGAATTGCAGAGGGAAATTTACAAGAAACCCAATGGCATTCATCATAAGATGCCACATTGACACAAATAACTTAAAAGATATTCAAATAAATACATTTTTAGATACTCAACGTGAGGTATCGTATTTACCAAAATCTATATATTAATCAATATGAAAATAAAAAAATAATTAAAAATTAATGAATCTATGCAGTCATCTATACCGAACTTAAATTTAATGCATTTAAATAATTTAATCAATTAAGAAATAACAAAAAAAAAAAAAGAAATGAAAATAATTAATTAAACATAGGCAGAAAAAAATTATTAATAAGTGATTTTAAATTCTTTAGGTCAGATGAGAGTTCTTATTTTCAATTACTCATTGCAACATTTAGAAAAAGTTCCTATTATCACAACAGTTTATAAAGACTTTAGCTGGTGAATTTAAGGTTGGCTTTCACACTTCCCCTAATACTAACAGACTAATTAATAATTTGAAGGACAGAATGGATCCATCTCAGACATCCAGATCATATACAGTATGTCATGCCCTCAGGCTGGATGCAGTACCATATACTATGGGGAAACAAAGGCCACTGTTTATAATAGTGATGCTCAACACATGTATATGTTTTGAAGAGTAAAAAAGAATAATGATAACTTCTCAATATTTTTTGACCATGAGAATCGGGCTGACCATGTGTTTGAACCCTGAAACTCCAAGATAGTAGGTTTCAAAGCCCATGATTGCAAAAGAAAAATCAAGGAGGCACATTTTATTGTCAGTGATAACAATGCCATAAATAGACATGATACATGTTTTTCTATTTCGAGAAAATGGACAAATTAATTTGCATTTGCATTTGCATATTTTATTATTTTATAACATTACAGCAATATTTATAACTTATTTTGGCCATGAATATGAGGGAAAAGCTCTAAAGTACTAGGCCTAAATTGATTTGATTTTTTTTTGATACTTATAGCTTCTTCTTCAATGGGTAAATTATGTTTATATGCTATTAGATAAGCGAAAAAGTTTATACTTTCCAGATTCTGCAGATTTAGAGGTCCATCTTCATGATCACTTATTAAATTGCTTGTTCTCTTTAAAACAAAGCCACTACAAGTCATTTCTTTTAGGGGAGGCCTCAGCTGATTGTCAAGAAATTAAATCTTTTTCAAACTTCTACATCATGAAATCTGCAATACAGCAACAGTTCATATGTAGCTTAATAGTCAGCATACCGGACAACAATCTTTAATAATAATATTTTTGGCTTTTATATTTTTATTAGCCTCTTATCAGCGAATTTTCAGATTTAACGAACAAGACATAACTAATCTGAGACTCTTTTTTTTGGTCCGTGCTGTGGCTTGGTGCTTTCATTGGTCAAGCTAATTCTTTTTATTCTTTTATCTACCTTTTAAATTATTTTAAGTGCCCCAAGGGCTAGTTTGTGAAAACAATCATTTAATTTTAAAAAAAAACAATCATTTCTATTTTCTAAGATTAAACATGATAGAAATCATTTACTTCTATTTTAAAAAGTATCAACCTTTAATTTTTTACAAAAAAAAATACTTTCAAATACTTTTATTTTTAAAATAGTTTTTAAAGTCATCCTTCTATGCAATCTATATATATGTTAAACAGCTTTTAATTTTCAGTTTTTAAGTTAAGTTTTTTCTTTTTAATAAATCAATTTTTAATTACGATCTTTTTATTTTCATTTTAAAATAATGTAACGGCATATTATATACCATTACAATATGTAATAAATTAAGTTTGATGTCTGTATTTTTTCCAAAATATATATAATACTCAAATCAATAAATATATATATATCAAAATACAGTAAAATTCACACAAATTATACATATTTTTAGATCGAATAGAGTCGATTAATATTATTTATAATGTTCTTGTTTCAAAAAATATAAAGCCTGATATTATAAATTTTATTATAAAAGTATTTCAGTTTATTGATAAAAATATTTATGTTAATTTTAATAATGAATATTATAAAATGAGTTTAGGTTGGCCAATGGGTCTTCCTGCTGTGACTCAAATTTATAATTTTGTTATATTAACTTATGAAAGTAAAATTTTTAGCAATTGAAATATCAAGAAATTAAAATAAATTAAAGATATGTAGATGATGTTTTTATTTGTCAAAAATGATATAATAATCAATATATTTAATGAATTAAATCAGATTAATGTGGGTTATAACTAAAAAAAAATATAGTTACACAAAATTCTTGGATATTCAAGTTATATGTAATGAATACAATTTAGATTATTTTATGTCAATTAAACCAATTGAAACTAGAAGTTTTATTCAATATGAATCACATGGAATATAAGTCAAAAGTTGTTTGGATTAAAGTCATTCTTATTTCAAAATGAAAAATTATGCAAATATTCTAGTGATAAAATAAAAAATGTAAATTTATTTGTTAATGATTTGTTGAAAATTGGTTATAATAAAAATGCTATTACTAATATTATTAAAAAAAGTTAAAAGGAATCAACAATATAATAAAACTAAATTATCAAAATAAAATTTATTCAAATGACATTTATATCGGATGAGCAGGTCAAATTTATTAAGAGAATTTATAATGGTTTGTGTTATATTGTTTTTTTTCTTAACAAATAATACAAATAGAATTCTTAATAACTCTAAAATTCAAAATTCAAATTTGAATCATAATTGTATTATATATAAATTGATATTTAAATGTGGCTTAAAATATATTGGTGAATCTAAATTTACAATGGAAAATAAAATAAAAGAGCACATGCTTTTAAATAATAGAATTCAAAAAGAGAAACAGTCAGGAAAAGATGTAAATAAACCTTCAGCATCTGTTATATTCAATCATAATAAATCTTGTCAATATGGATTTAAATTTGCTTACAAAAATATAAAAATTATGCAAATTGAACATTGCTACAATAAATGGAAAATTAAAGAGGTTATATTGATTTTAAGAAATCATCAAATGTTAATGAATTGGCAATCAACAAATGTTAAAATAACAGAATTGTGGGAGAACTAAATCTAAATTGAACTATAGGTATTGTGAAAGCATGTCTCATTTTAATTATTCAATGTTATATAGTTGATAAAGACTACAAGAAGTATAGTTGAAAGTTCTTCTAAAAATAACTATAATTTCTGTGAATTTTACTGTATTTGTGTATATATATATATATATATATATATATATATAAAATTCACAGAAATATATATATATATATATATATATATATATATATATGTTTAAGTAAAACTAGCATAGAGTATTTGTGTGATTAAACTATAACTTAGAAATTTTAATCATATATTTTATTTCATGACAAGTAAAAAATATTTAAAAATTATGTCACATGTGTATGTATGTATATATCAATATTAATCAGATAGAACACATATGTAAACATATTCATTGTATATTATAATATCTGTGCACAATCTATATATGTGTTGTATGCAAACCCATTATGAGGTATTGTAAATCAATGGAATAACTTGAATTTTGTATTAATCATGTAAATCACAATGAGATAGTTTTTTATTTGTATACTGCTCAAAATCAGAAGACTTATAGGTATATAGCCATATTTTAAAGACTTTAATTTCAATTTTTTTGTTTTATTCTTATTAATAAACTTGTATTCAAAAATATTGCAGTGACTTAATTATAAAAAGAGTTTAGAATATTGTATATTTGCATCATCTCCTGATCACAATAATAGTAATAGAGCTTATGTTCTCTGAGCTAGATTCAAGCATAATGATCTGATATATAAAAGGGGATGCATTTTAGTGCTTAGGGGCATCCAGATATCCTGGTTGGCACTAAGAATATATTCTTTAAAGCCCTGTAACACTACATTTTATTTTAGTCACTATTAGAATTAAGTTATAATTGGCCAGTACATTAATGGTACTAAATGGCCAGAACATTGATGATGATCAACATGTTATAATATCCCAACATTATTGTTTTAATGGTTTTATTTTTGTATGGATTAACACTTAAGTTTGTGCAGCTGGCAAAAGCTAACTAGTTGGCCTAGTCTACAGTAGACCCATTTCAAATTCAGTCCCAAGATTGACTATTGATTTATTGTATTGATGTATTTTGATTGATCATTCATAATGATGAATGATCATTTTGAATATTACTAACTTATACTTTTTTATAAATGATGTATGGTTAATTATACTTTTAGTTGCTCTAAGGAATTAACTGGTCTGATCTCTCAGAGATCTCATGCCCTCTTTAATAGACAAAAATTCTGATATATTTATTAATATTACTTTACTTTAATATATTTTATATTATAAATATTACATTAATATACTTTTTTGTAAATTTTATATTTATATTGTGAACTGAAGTTGAGGATGTTTTTCCAATTCACCCCAGGTTTATCTTGAATATTTATATCCTGTTATATATAATGTAAACATTAACTAAAACAAAAATAATAAAAGAATGATGAATAATTTCAGTATTATATGAAAAAGGCAAGATATTTTAAACTCTTTCTAGAAGGATACGATAATGGTGCAACTATTTTGTAGCTTTAAATAGTTTTTCTTTGGTCTTTTTTACATTGCTCTATTTTCACACATTTCAATTTCTATACAAGTTTCATAAACTAATTAGTTAGTATATCAAGGACCACCTGTATTTTATCCTTTTTATAATAGGACTACAACAAAAATAAATAAAAGTAAAACCCTTATTCTCATTACATATTTGTATATTTTTATAATATTTGGAAAGTTCAAATATGTTTTTTTTTTTTAAAAAAATGTCATATTTAAACTCAAATTTAGAAGAAATAAACTCTAATTTATTAATTCATAACATTAAATAAAAGTTTTAAATATTAAAATGTTACAGTATTAATCAAATCATACTAAGATGTGTGGGCCAAAAAAAATAAATGTGAGAAATAAAATTTGTAATATCTGTTTAATATGCCATTCTTTATTCTCAATGCATATATACATATTTTATTCAGCCAACAAATACTCAAATAAACATTTCAGGTTTAATGGTAATTTATATCTCAATAATGTTTGAAGAAAATTTCAAAATAGATAATTTTCTCTGTATATATATATATCCACACTTTTTTAATAAATCTAAAAATAAAAGTACACTGACCATATATATGTTATAGTTTGTAAAAGTATGCATTATCTTTAGGAAGTAGATATTTCATGATTAATGAATACAGGTTTGATTAAAAGCAGTGACTGAATTGATTACTCGTTTCCTTTTATACTAGATTTTTTATTTGTTAAAAATTACTCTTTCTTATTGTACTGCCAAATATATACCAAGTAATACTTAGTCATCAATGCACTTTACTACTGTTACACAGTGCTTTATTTACCACCCTCTTTTACAGTTTACATTTGCAATTTCCCCAGAAATTTTCTTCAGAACTCTTATATCTTCTAACTTGAACAGCTGCTATTTTTTTAAAAAATTCTTATTAAGCAGTAGCAATGCATAATGATGTCAGTATTAGTTGATTATAACCACATCAACAGCCAAAATAAAATTTCAAACAATATAAGAAAAAAAACATTTCCATAGATAATATTGAAAGTTCTATAAATAGACAATATATATATTGTCATATGAATGACAAAAGATGACCCACTGATACATTTAATTGTAATAATAAAAAACTTTAATGATCAAGCAATCTTTATTATAACATGCAATGTCTGGTAGTAATAAAAATATGGTTATAAGTGAAGAGAATAGTATAAACTATAGTATTGAGTTAAATAAAAATAATAACTTTGTCTAATATTGTTTTCAGAAAAATTGGTGATGATGGCATTTTAGTTGTATTTATATATTAGACTATTTCCACCATCTAATATAAGTTTAGGAAAAGTTAAACTTTATTTAAATATTCAACAAAGCAAAACTCTCTCCATACAGTAGTGCCACCCTGTGCCAATCAGAGTAATCAATGGATAGTGAAGGCTTGTGCATAAAATCCCTATCTAATCCCTTCTCATCCAATATCCCCAGATTAGTTTCTGGCTTGTGGCCATCATCAGTGAGGAGCCTTGGAACTGAGAGCACTTCACCTAGATCTTAGGATCTAATGCAACCCTCCAGCAACCACCTTTTATCACCACTTAACTACATACTATGAGAATGAAATTGAAAACACAATAATATTTTTAATCAAAGTTCAATAGCTTATATACTCATATGGCTCTACCCATACATTTTGGTGGCTTTGGCTCTTTAACAACCATAGCCACCACTATCCTATTAGGCAGGATTGGTGTTAAACCACTAAACATCACATGATCACTAACTCATACTAGCACATAATTGATCTAGGTGCAGTGCTCTCAGATCCAAGTCTCCTCACTGATGATGGCAACAAGCCAGAAACTAGTCTAAGGATATTCGATGAGTAGGCATTATATAGGGATTTATGCACAAGCCTTCTGGCATCCACTGATTACTCTGATTGGCACAGCATGGCACTGCTATATGGAGAGAGTTTTCCATTGTTAAATAACAATTATATGCTAGTATGAGATAGTGATCATGTGATATTTAAATATTCCAAATACATGTTTTAAAAGTATTATCCTCCTCATTTCTTCAGGTGTTGCTGGCTTGCCCAGTGACAGAAATAGCATGGAAAACAAACATGAATCCTTATATTCTTGAATATTGAATTTCAAGGTAATGCTTTAACCAACTGAGTCATCCTGCTAAAGGCCACAGTCAGTAGAAATATCACATACATATCTATGCTGTTCCTCCTGATTTCTTCACCTTTTCCTAAAAGGAAAGTTAAAATTATTGGTTTCCAAAATTATGTATAGTCACACTAGTTTGACTTATGGAGTTGTCCACCATTGTCATGTGAGCATATTTTTTAAATTCTCTTATTTGTACCTTTTCTTCACTATGACATTAAAGAAAATCTGCCATCAGTATAACATTAGAACATCTTTCCAGAGCCATACAATGCCGTGATGAATTCTAACATCTGCAAAGCCTAAATTTAAAATGCTGAAAGCAGAAACTACATTTATAAAATACCATGTGAATATGGAAGAATGTATACCAGTGTTCCTAGCTATCCCATTGTAAAGAAATTGAAAGAACACAAACTGATGATGGGGAAAAAGAAAACAGGTGTGTTTAAGGTATCAGACCATTTATGTATCATGAACATATATTCAATTGTAAAAATACAAAAAATATTGGATAGAAAAGAAAAGGTACAAAGAAAAAAATTTAAAGAAGCTGCTCAGATGACAATGGTGGACAACCCATAAATCAACCTAGTGTGATTATATATAATGTATGAAGACCGCTAATCAGCTTTGCTCTTGGAGAGTCCAGATTTAATTCCCTCATAAGTACTGTCGTTAGACAGACCAGTAACACTTAAAAAAAAGAGGAGATAATATCTTTTGAAACATTATGCACATATTAACCTGGTGATAGTATTAATATTTGAATGCATTTGGAATATTTAAATAAAATTAATTTTTTCTAAAGATATTTAGTATTTAAATTAGATGATGGAAATAATCCAATATTTAAATACAACACTTTATGTAATAGTTTAATAGATTTTTTTGTATTACTTGGGTCTTTTAACGCATTTATTCTTTTGAAATATTTTTTTTCTATAGAACAGGCTTTTTCATACCTGCATTTATATATGTAATATATAGGGGGTTTCAACTCAGACTTTCACACAACCCTCATGTATGTGATCAAGTGTATCAATGGTATGAAATAGTATGGATGGTTGAGGGTCGTGTGAAAGTCTGAGTTCAACCCCCCACATTTATTCTTGTAAATTTGAGTATAAAATAAGAATGTTTAAGTAATTTTAGTCCAAATTATATTATAAAACAATGATATTAAATTACAACAGGGCATTTGTTATCGGAACAAATTTCGGATCAAATAATGTAAGGGTAATTATGATAGGTACCATTACATTTTTAAATAGTATAAAAAATAATCGATTTAAAAAACAATTTGAAAATATTAAAATGCTTTCAAAAAACAGTGCAACCTTGCGGTAGCTATTAAATTAATGAACACTAAACATTTTGTTCTAAAAAAATAATCTATCAATAATGTTATATTATATCCAAATAAAACAATGAATTTTTATTATTAGATTATATATTTTTTTAAATATATAAATAAAAAAATAAAATCAAAAAATTGCAGAGTTAGACTTTTTAGTATTTCTTTTCGAAGAAAGGGCTGATATCTTTTTTTCTCAATTTGTTATCATTTTAAATAAAGTTAAAAAAAATTCTTCTTATTCAAATAGGAAATATTTATTTCTTAATTAAACATTTATAAAATGTCATTCTTTGCCTGAAGACAGATGCAGTAAAAGAGTGTTATGTCTATGCAATAATCCTTGATCACCATCATTGGTCATTAATTTTGCTTGTCAGCCTTTTGACTCAATTTATTTTAATATTAATTATAAAACTATTATGGAGTTGTTGTTCTTTTTTAAAATTTCACGAATTAAATTCTTCTAAAATACTAAGTTTCAAATAATAAGCACTTTATAAAAGTCTTCAAATACTCTACAGTTTGAAAAAAATATATTTCAAAACGTCTTGACCATAACATATATATACGAAATAACATTATTTTAATGTTTTATGTTTAAACTGATAATAAACAGGCAACACCTCCATATAGAATGTGCTAGCATAAGAGATGGTGATCATGTGATGTTTAGTGGTTAAACTGATAATAATTAAAATGTAATCACTTACATATGCTTTTTTTTTTTTATTTAAATTACTTACATATCTTTTTTTATTTTAAAATGTTTTATTAAATCAATTTCTTACTATAAGTATCTTCCAAATATATAAACAAATACGTTAAACGACTTTAAACATGGGTACTTTAATTTATTTTTCGGAGAAGAAGGCGGTGCAGTGTTCTCATGACTGACGTTCGGATAATCAAAATTCTATTGTATTGTTTTTGTGTCACGAATCGGTTTAGTCTAAATCAATCATTCGTGTCAACAACTTTTTTTTTAAAAAAAGTAATAATAATATTATTTTTATTAATGCAAAAAGAGTAAATAAAGCTTAGTAAATTGTTTTCTATCGATCGCCCATTCATTTTAAAATTAACCTTATGCTCTTATATTCGATTGATTTTCAATGTGGCTTTTAGATTTTTTTTTTTTTTTGACAAGCAAAAACTATTAAGAATTAACGTATTTACTGTTAATAATTGTTAGAGATTGCTAATTTAAAAGCAATAGAAAATTTTTCACTTTTGATCTCGTTTAGAGAGTTGAGGAATATACTACAATTTTTGTCATTTAATGCATGTAACTTTTTAAAATTTGCCACACTAAAATTTATTAAAATCTTTTATCGACAACAAAGTTAAGATCATTTCTCATTAAACTGACTTTTATTTCCTTCACAATCTCATAAATCAACTATATCGATAAAAATGTTCAATTAAACTTTTAAGATAATTTATTTTATATAGAATACTAAAAGGAAAAGCGGTAGATGAAAAAAAATGTATAAGCAACATTTTTTTTTAAAAATTAAAATATAAAAATTATAATGATATATATATTAGCAAAAAGTGTCAGTGGCCTTAGAATATTGGAAAGCGTATAACATATTTCTTCTATATATATAAAGTTCATTTTTTCTCATGCTACAAATCATCTACACACTTATTTTTTGTGCAAATTTAAAATTTGTTACATTTCTGACTGCTAATATAACTTCGCTAAATATTAAGTATTAAGTTATCCGTAATATTTTCCTTTATTGATTATATATTTATTTTCCTGAAATCTATAACGAACATTGCTTTCTACTCTCTAACAGCCTTTTCCCATCTTAAGTTATGATTACATAATATATCTATTGAATCATTGCTATATAGGACCATAGTAGTTATTCTTAGTAATTATATGGAATGGTAATATTGATAGTTATATCTCAATTGTGTCAATATAGGATGTAGGTTGTCACAATTGTATCAATAACTATAGAGGAGAATAATAATGATGATTGTAATGATAGTTGTATCACTGTTATGTCAAGAACTGTATAAGATAGCAATAGTGAGAATTGTATTACAGTTGTATTAGTAACTAGATAAGATGATACCAATGACAGTTGTATAACGGTTCTGGAAATAACTGTATAGTTCAGTAATAGTGAGAATTCTGTCACAGTTATATCAATAAATTTATAAAGGAATAGTAATGATATTAGTATTATAATTGTGTCAATATGTATGTATGGAAAATTATAATTACAATCGTATTATAGTATGATTTTTATATAAAAATGAGAGCATGCTAGGCAGTAACATAGCATAATTGTATCAGTAAGGCGAGAGGATGAAAATAGTGAGAGTTGCATCAGAATAATGAACTGTACAGAATAATAATAGCACTTATAGAAATGACTGATGTGCCATACTTATGTAATTATATAGGTTGGCAGTGGTAGCAGTGACACTTTATGTCAATAACTATAAAAAATAATAGTATTGATAGTTGTATCACAGTTGCATTTATCACTGTGTAGGATGATAATGTGAAATCTGTATCACAGTTGTATTCATTGAATGATAATAGTGAGAATTATATCACAAATATGTCAATAACTATAGCACAAAGGCTGGGACAATTGTATAACAGTTCGATCATTAACTATATTATAGCTGTATTTCAGTATTATCAGTAATATAACAGATAATAGCTGTATCACAAGTTAATCAATAAATATATAAGATGGCAATGGTGATAATTGCATCTCATTTATATAGTTGTGTTAATAACTGTAGAGAATAATAATAGGTCAGTTATATCACAACTATGTCAATAACTATATAAGGTGATAGTAATGATAATAGTATTACAGTTATATCTGCAATTACATAAGATAAAAGTAGTTATAACTAAAAAAAAACATTTGTAGAAAATGTAAATAGCAGAAAAATGCCACTTTGTATTAAAGAATTAAGATAATTAACATATAAAAGCAAAGGTACCCTTAAGTTAAAAAAGAGAAACCATCTTTAATATATATATATATATATATTTAATATATATATATATTAACCTAATATTTTTGTGGATAAATGATGAACTTATAGTATTATTTCCGGAGCTTCTGTGTAATAAAAATAGCAAATAGTTGATGTTTCAGTACAATAACAAGTATTTCCTGCAAAGCTTCTTATTTTTTAAATATTAAGATGTGTGTGGTGAGATTTAAATTCATTGTTTTATTTTATTATCTTCTCCTAATTCTCAAATTCTATTGGTTAAGAAGTTTAAAAAATTTTTTTATCCTCTATTAGTTTTTAATAAATATTATTAATTTTCTTTAATTTACACTTTTCATTTATGCTCTTAGGCCTTTAAAAAATTTCTATAGTTTTCCTTAACAGTCTCTAGTCATATTGTTCAATTTTTCTAAAATTGATGCCATAAGTTAGTTCATTTAATGTGTGAATAAATGGCTTATGAATTAGATTTTTCTCTAACTGTCAAAATATGTTCTTCCTTTCTTATGTTTATTCTAAGATTGGTCTGCCAAATGTATGAATGTAAACAAACTTCATATGGAATTTTATACATACCATGAGATTCCAAAGAAATTTTATCTTCAGGACATAGAAATATTTCATTTTTTTAAAATGTTGTATAAATTGTGTGGATATTACTTTTCTTTACAACATTACCAATTTTATCAGTTATTTCTTTAGTATATGGCAGAGCAGACTTCATTTTTGAAGTATCAACATCTTTTTCTATTGTATAAAAAAGTTCTATTAATAATCTGTGATTAAAACCATTAAGAAGAAAGATTTTTTAGTAGTATAAATATCTTGGTGAAAATGGTTGTCATTAGCAAGTCTTTTAGTTTTATGCCAATTATAATATTGTGCTGGATAGTGATGAGAAAAAAATATATAGATATCTCCCAGTGTATGTTTTTTTTTTCTACATGTACCATCAGATAAAAAATAAACCTTCTTTCTTTCAATTAAAGCATCTAAGAATGGAAGTTCATTATTATTTTATACTTCCATAGTAAATTTGATGTAGTGAAAAAAAATTGAAGAAAATTAAAAATTCATTAAAAGCTTGCCTACCATGAGGTCAAATAACAAAGATATCATCAACATATCTTAGCCATACAAATGTTTTTTAATTGCTGATATCAAAATTTTTTCCCCAAGTTTTCCATATAAAATAAAAACCAAATGCTGGAGAAATTGGTGAATACATAGCTAAACCTGATATTTGTTTATATATCTGACTATAAAAAACAAAATGACATAAGCAGTTTACAAACAAACTTACAATAAAATCAGATAAATGAATATTTTTCAAAACTTCATTAGTTTCCTTTATAGGTACACTGGTAAAAAGTGAAACAATGTCAAAACTTATCAAAATATCATTTTTAGTTAATTTAATATCTTGGATAAGATCAAGAAAATGGTTTTCATCCTTAACATAAGATGATATTTCTGTTAACTGTGGCTGTAGAAAAGACAAAAATGAGCTAGTGTCTGTGTTGGTAAACCAATTGCATTTCCAGTTGATATCAATGGATTATCTGGTTTGTGGATTTTTAGCAAAATGTAGAAATTTGTATAAAAAGATTTTTCTTTAAGTGCAAAACAGGTCTTAGTTTTTAAATCTAAATCAGTAGCAAATTATTAATTTTTTTTTGTTTTTTTTCAAGATATATCATAGGATCTCTATATTTTTATAGATCTTATTATTTAATAAATTATTATAATATAAAGGATTTGAACTCAGACTTTCACACAACCCTCACCTCTCCATGCCATCTCATATTGCTGACCCACCTGATCATACACAGGTTGAAAAGATAAATAATCACCACTATATGTATTTCATGTTAATCCAGCAATCATCAGTTAGTCTAGATTACTATCCTCACACATTTATACAATCAGTGCTCAGTTTTATATTGATAGCCAATCTTTATACTTTAATGGACAGACTTCAAACTACTCCCACTCACAACTCATCAACCATTCATTTTATTGAAAATCTGATGATGGAACATTCAAAGTCCACATTAGTGTCAAGGTTGTCAGGTGGGTCAGTAATATAAGATGGCATGGAGAGGTGAGGGTTGTGTAAAAGTCTGAGTTTGAATCCCTTATATTGCATTATATATGTACAGGTGTATGTAAGCCTGTACAGTGTATTTAAAAAAAACATAGTGTGTTAAAGGTCTGTCCATCCCTCACATATGTATATAAATGGATTATTCTCCAGTACAACATGAAGGGTCAGAATAACTAAACAGTCAACTTGGGTAGGATGACAACCTTGACACTAATATGGGCTTTGAATGTTCCATCATCAGATTTTCAATGAAATGGACGTTTGAAGAGTTGTGGCTTGGAGTAGTTTGAAGCCTGTCCATTAAAGTATAGAGATTGGCTATCTTAATATAAAGCTGAACACTGATTGTATATATGTATGAGGATAGCAATCTGGACCAACTGATGATTGCTAGTTTAGCATGAAATGTGTATATTGATGATTATTTATCTTTTCAACATGTGTATGATCAGATGGATCAACAATATGAGATGGCATGGAGAGGTGAGGGTTGTGTGAAAGTCTGAGTTCGAATCCCCTATATTACCCTATATGAGTGCAGATGTGGGTAAGCCTGTACAGTGTATTAATTTAATAAATTATTTTATTTTTTGTAATTATTACTAGTATTCAAAATTACTAGAGTATTATTCTTATCTGCTAGAAGAATAATTATCGATTTATCATTTTTTTAATTTAAACAAAGTTTTTCTATCAACAACAGGTAAATTACTTTTAGGTGGTTTTGCTTAATTTAGAATATCAAATATTTTTCCTCTCAGTATGTCTGCCTCCTCTGCGCAAGATATTTTTGATAAAGTGTTTTCCACTTTACAAATAATATTAATATCAAACGGTAACTTTGATGGTGAAATGGCATAATTAAAATCTTTATTAAGAACTTTTAATTCACTATCCGATAATTTCTGATCTAATACATTTTTGACAGCTTGTATGTTTATTTTTGCTAGCGCTTTCTGTCGTTTTTTACCAATTTGTTGAATTTATTTTTTTGCCTTCGACATTTCCGTTTCTATGGTGACTCTAAAATCAGCGATCTTATCACAAATAAATTACCTTATATTGAAAACAACTTAATGTAACTGGATGATTTACCCTTGTTACAAAAACATATCAAAGAATTAAAAATTAAGATTAAAGTTTATTGGAGAAACTGAAAAAAAATATTAGTACGTTATATTTTATGAACATGCTGAAAAATTGCTTATCAAAAAAAAAAAAATACACTTATTAATCCATGAATTAAAAAGTAAAAAAAAGGGAGTGGTTATTTTTTGGAACATCATACATTAGGTTGAATTTTAATTCAGGAACATTTAGCTATTAAGTCTGTTTCGCTACCACTGGACCAAATTTCACAACATAATTTCAGGATCAAAAAGGTTTACATAAAAGAAAAACTATTCAAGTATCCATATTTATGGATCTTTTTTTTAATGTCATTCATAACTTTTTCCACATGTGTGGTCAATATGGCTTTTTAATTTCACTATGCCATATTATGTGATTTATAGTATTTGTAATTACATTTGATATTGATCCAGCAATTTTATAGTTTAAAACATTTTTTTTTCATTTTATTCACTACTCTTTTTACTAAAATATCTTTATAATTTTATTATGTTCTGATATTCATGATTCTAATTCTTTTTCATCAAACTTATCATTTAGATAATTCACAATACTATATTCAGGGTATAGTGAAAATTTTCTCATATTTGACTTTTATTATCGTCTGTTTGACTTATTTTTATTACAATATTTTTTCTATTCTGTAATTTTTGAGTTTTTTCCTTCTGGTCTATTAGTATTTAAAATAGCTTTTTGAAATACCAGTAATGTTTTCATGCATAATTCAGACTTTTCTTTTAACAATTTCCTCAAAAAAATGTAAAGATTTTTAATGTTTTTATCACTACATTTTTATTAATATTTATGTCAGTTAAAAATGAGCTTTGTTTGTTTGTGTTTTATAAATTACGTTTGGCTTGATAAGAGCCATTATTAAACTATGGTCTGTATTTATACTTGTACTTAAAAATAAACTTATTTAATAATGTGCTTTTAATGTTATTTGTATTCTCACTTTTCATTCAACAACTCAATTGACAGTTCTGTTGAAATCATGTATTGTAGATTAGCTATACTCTAAGCTAATTTCCAAATTCTATTTTAAAATAACATCTAATATTAAAACCATCAAAACATCACATGATCACCATTTCATATGCTTACATATGCTGTTAATAAGAGTACCAAACTCTCCATATAGTAGTGCCACCAAGTGCAAGCTTTCATAATCAATGGATACTAACAGATTTGTGCATAAAATCCCTATTTAGTGCCTACACATCCAATACCCCCCCTACTAGTTTCTAGCTTGTGGCTTTTACTGGTGAGGAACCTTGGATTAGAGAGCACTGCACCTAGGTGCAGTGACGAAAACCACAAGCTAGATAATAGTCTGGAGATGTTTGATGATTAGGCACTAGATAGGGATTTTATGCACAAACCTTCTTGTATCCATTTATTATGAAAACCTGAACTTGATGGCACTACTGTATGGAGAATTCAGTGCTTTTATTATCTAATATTATTTTTACTTTTAGCATCCTAATTATTTTTCAGAGATAACGTTTTTTTCAAGAGTTTATTCTCCAAAAGTACAATGATTTTTATGCTCTGCAATTAGAATAAAACTACATTTGAAACTCTTGTATTATCTCAGATTACAAAAATCTGAAAGAATATCATTGTAATATTTTTTTTCTAAACCAGGTTATAACATATTGTTTAATTAGAAGATGAACTCAGGTTTTCAAATGACAGCATTGATTTCACTTGTATAATCATGCTATTTGTAAGATATCTATGAATAAGAATTAAGGCAAATTAAAAATTTTATACAATGATTTACTACATATTTTAATTCTCTCACCTATTCTATTTAAATTATTTATTCTGATGACATTGACTTTTTTTATGTGTCAAATGTGTTGACTGGGAAGTGAACTCGGGCCAGTTGCTTGGAAGGCAGCTATGCTAACCACTAGGCCACCAATGTTTGACATGATGATATTGACTTGATTGCATAAATGAGAGGTTTTCACAGAAATGGAAATACTTTTTAATAAGAATATGAAAATAGTTTTTTCAAAAACTGTGATTTTTGCCTCCAATCCACAAAGATTTTTAAAAACAAAAAAAGATTTTGTAAATTGATTGAAATGTTCCACATCAGTACACTATCTCATTTTAATTAGAAATAAGTTCTCGAACATTAGTCTAACATATTTCCTTTTACCAAAAGTTTGATCTAAAATAATTCATAAATATCATCATATTGGAAAGTTTGTTACCACTACTTGAAATATGATGCAAATTCTCAGCATTTTTAATTGCTGAATATTGTTCCTCTGGTGGTAAAAAATAGTACTTATTCTAAATTTCTGTGTAAATTATTACCTATTTTCATAAAAATATTACTCGATATATTCAAGCTTATTTTCTTACCATAAATTTACTTTCCTTAACATATATTCCCATCAGATATCAAAAGACACACTACACCATAACAGGTGTATAAAAATCAGAATTTTCCTAATCAATTTTGCTGTTTGAGACAAATTTTAAAACTTCACTTTTTAAAATTATTGATTAGTACTTATTTAAAATATTATCTAATAAAAAAAAATGAAGAATGTAATAGGAAAAAAAGTGTATTAATTACAAATAATTATGTATATATTTCAATAATCTCATTTGACCCTTATATGAATTCAGCACTTACCTATGAAACCAGTAAACCAGTTTTGATTTATGTAAATCAGATTGGCCATTAATTTGAGATATAGTTTTATACCAAAGTCATACCTCAAATTATCTCTTTTTTATGTTTCATCTAAAATATTTTTAATAAAGAATTATGATAGAAGAAATGGACTTTTTACAAATCATTACCCCCCCCACCTGAAATAATGATGAATTTAACTGGATTTGATTATTCTGGACATGTATAGTCTCATCAATAAGTTCAGGATAATTTATGGTTCATTATTTACTTTAGTAATGTAAAAAAAAAGATCTTTTATTTTCATGATTGCACAAATGCGTTTTTAAAAATAAAATTAATGTACACCTGGGTCTCTTTTTACGCGGATTTATTTAACGCGATTTAGAAGTTACATGATTCATGTTTTTTCGGAAGTCAAACTCCAATAATGTGCTATTACTTTAAATAATAAATTTTGCGCACTTACGTCATATTGAAAGTAATAGCACATTATTGGAATTAGACTTTCATCTTAGCAATTTCAATATTTTAAGTGCTTTATAATAGTAAGACTTTATGCAATAATGAAAGTAAAATCATGATTTCCACATTTTATGTATACACACATTAAATTTTACAAGATTATAATGTAAATTTGTTCAAACATTGTGCATGTTAATTTTGCATTTTAAATCACATTCTGCTTTTTCTTTTTAAAAAGAACATAATCATTTATTAATCATTTAGTGTCCGCAAGTTTATTTTTAAAAGGTGAGTAATAGCCGTGGGCACAATTAAATTTGACAATTAAAAATTAAAATCTGATTTTTAATTGTAATTAACAATTTAAAAATTACTTAAGGCGACCTGAAATTAATATGATTTGAAATGAAATTTGATTTTTAAATGAAATTGAAAATTAAAAAATTAAAGACAAAAATAAAATTTTAGATACAGAAGAAAATGTAGAAAAAGATAATGAAACAGAAGTGGAACCTGTTCCTTTCACTGCAAAAATGATTCGAGAAGGTCTTCAACTTTCTAATCAGTTGGCAAATTATTTTCTTATTAATGACACTAATCACGAACATGCTATTAAATTCCAACGAGAGCTAAATGGTTGTATGTCTGGATATCGTGTTCATAAACAATTAATAAAATCATCATCTCAAAGATTAATTACTAATTACATTGTCACCAGAAAACCATTAACACAACATGAGAGTGAAGTTGGTGCTAGTTGTATTTCCTCTTGTGAAGAATCTGATTTTTAACCAGTTTGCAAATGAACCTGTTTATTGGCAAATAGTGATAATAATTAAAACATGTATTAAAAATGTATGCATAAAAATACATATTGTTTTGAATAAAATTAAATATTATAGTTAAAAAATAGTTAAAAAAGTTTGTCTTGTATCAATTTTTTTCAAATTTGAAATTTTTTATTAGTCATATTTTATTTCCTTATTTTTTTTTTTTTGCATGAATTTTAAAGTAATTTTACATTGGTGCTTTGCTTCTATGTGATCTTTGGAAAAATCACAGTCCGTATCCCACCTTTTTCAAGGTAAGTTACGTCTATTTTTGTGCGATTTCATTTGCACATGTTTTCTGAGGAACCTATCTATCACGTAAAATGAGACCCAGGTGTATTTCCTTTGAGCTCCAATATGAACCCTTGTTCAGAGAATAAAAAAAAACCATTTGTTACAAAGTTGTGTTATTCTAGGTAATGGGGTATTTGCTACTACCTACAGTGGTGTTTATATAAGAGTTCATTTCCTGATTACTATAACAAAGTGAATAATTTTAATGGAGTTATAAAAATGGTGGCTAATTCTGAATATCTTGACAGTTTCATTATCATAATAGAAAAATCTTTATGTGCCAGGGATTTGTTTCACTTTATTATTAAGAAAGGCTACATTGAGAAATACCTAAGATGCTCTTTTTAAAGTTTTCTAGCTAAAATTGAACTATATCATAAGCAACTTTCTGCTATTGTTGAAATATGTCATGATAGACTTTTAATTTTGGATAAAGTTTTGAATTAGATTATTGTTTTAGTTTATCATATATAAATACAATTAATTTTGAAACCTTCAGCAACAGCTTATGCATCCAAACAAGGGTTTGCAACATAATCTTATAATTGCCTTATACCAGCACCATCTGCTCTGTTTATTTTTTTGTTTTCATGTCTTTTTTCATTGTTATATTTTCTAGTGTTCTTTCTTTGTTTGATAAAATATTATATTTTTTATTAATGACATGTAAAACTCTACATTTGCTTTGCTTCAATTGGTTGATACACATTTTTAATATATAAACATTTAATTTTACAATAGACAGATAAGTTGGAAGGACATTTTCTTTTTAATATTTGTAAAAATCTACAAATATTTTTTTTCCCTGCAATGGTACAATGATTGCCTAAATTATTAGGTGCAAAAGGCAATTGTTACTGTATTAATTAAATTTAATAACTTAATACAGGGGTCCCCAACCCTATGCCCATGGGCACTATGGTGCCCCCATTTTACATGTGCCCGCCACTATCCGAACATGATAAAAAATTATTTATCTGATACAAATAAATTTAATTTTTAATTTTTTTTATAAATTATTGTATTATATTGTAATCAAATTGTAGGGCATACTATACTTTTACAGTGCAAAAATATAAACGTTAATTAGATGTTAAAATTTTATTTTTAAAATAAATATTTTTTTGTACATTAAGTGTATTATTAACAATATCCAACTATAAATTTACATTGAAAAAATAAATGGTGCCCGCAATCTGGCGAGTATTATCGAATGTGCTCTTAAGTGCAAAAAGGTTAGGGACCCCTGACTTAATAAAAGCATTTGATGATCTACCATCTTGTTAGAATATGTTTAGATTCTTTGATAACATTTGTCAATAATTTATTGTCTTAAATAAATAAACAAATAAAAGTCAATTCAACACCATATAAAATTAAAGAATAAACAAAAGATGCTGCATTTTAAGTAATAAATTATATGATCCAACCCCTTCCCAACAACAACAATCATTTAATTAAATAAAATTTGCTAGATTTGAGTTTAGATCAATCATATATAAGGAAAAACTTTTAATAGTATAATCAAATGCTGAAGTTTCTCTGTCTTGCTTTGATGCTAATGAATTATATCTGGTTTGACTCAATGGTAGAGTGATAGACGTGATAGCTAGCAATTCCTTAATCAAAGTGCAACTTCCCACTCTGGTGCTTAAACGTCATATTATTTTCTATGCACTTAAACATTCAATTAATAATTTCAATCTAAAGCAGCATTCAAACTTGCAAAAGTTGATAGTTCTAATATAGTAACATTCAATTTAAATGTTTATTTTTGGCTTTTAAAGAATTAGAAATCAACTAGAATGACATTCAAAGAGTAGTCAAAAAAATTTCATTTTATTGTGAATACACTTTTAAAACAAATAAATTGATATTCATAATAAAGTATAAGAAAACATATTTCAAATAATTGGCTGGATAAGATATCTAATATTATTGATGGACATATTTGCACTCAAATTTCGTTTTTTTTTTTTTTCCAGAGCAAATTTAGATGATAACACGACTAATCATTCATATCTAACTCAACAGGATGTGTGAATTTTTATATATATATAAATGAGGAATATTAAATTCTAACTAATTTAATAAATTAATTAATTAATGTGCAAGTAAATAACTTGCATTATCAATTTTGAAAAAATAAACATAAGACTGAACGAAATTAACATTATATCTCACATCTATTGATTATACAAGTTTACAATAGGTGGGAGCGCTGGAGACTAACATATAATTAGCTTTTGAAAAACCATGGTGTAAACTGATGTCGTGATTTATGTGTATAATAATTGTTGTAATTTCATAATTATTACACTTTAAAGCGAAAAAGAAACTGTCACAATTTAAAATAATAAGAAAGATTATTACAAATCTTAAAATTTTAATCGACTTTTTAATTAATTTAAAAAATTATGCAAATATATTACTTTAAACAGGTTTTAAAGCAAAAGAAAGAAACTTAAATTCGACATTGTTAAAATTGTTTAAATTGGCATTGTTCATTGACTTGAAATTTTCTGTTTTTTTCCATAAGATGAAAAGATCTATCTATAAATATAACATTAAATCAAGATTGAGATATATAAAAGAAGGAATAAAATTGTTCTACTTCAGCCTAAAATTCATTTTTAAAAAATGCTCTGCTTATTCCAAAATATATTTCCATATCTTAATTTGCAACAATTGTTATAATTCAAAATGAAAATCCAATAGTAAATTGAAACATTCATTATTATCAAAATAAATATACATTTCAGAGTTAATTTTGATGAGAATTCTGAAATCTTTATCTGGCAAAGAAGCTGATTCATTTAAAAACAAATTAAAATTATGACAATAAACAATCCATTTGAAAAATCACTCAAACCCATTGAAAAAAAGTCAAGATTATTCAACCTGAATTCAAATCTATATCAAAATCATGCCACTCATATATATGACTGTTAAACCATGAATTTCTCCAATTATCACAATTTTCAATCATTAATGAATTACTACACAACTCTCTATGTATAATCCAGTTTCTCCAATAAATAACCTTTTTTTCTCCACAACACAGCCATTCAGTAATTATTAGATAGTAATAATTTAAATGCCTTTCCCTAGATGGGCATATGGCTTTATCATTGAAGAAATGTTTGAATTAATGCAACTATGTAGTTATCCACTATCTTTGATTCAATTTTACAAGTCAACCTAACAAACCTTAAAATTCAAAAATACACTGGTTTTGAATCCATGTTGATCTATTCAAACAGTTATATAAATCTGATTTTATATCTGTAATTTCTGTACCCTCAGTTTTTTTGTTAATGTGGACACTTTTTGCCTAGTTATAAATGTTGTTAGTAAACAATTTAAGTGTGCTATAAATTGTATGTCCTTGGCAAATGGACAAATGTTATATTAGAGAAAATACTTGTAATTGCATTCAAGATGCGAATTTAAAAGTAGTCTATGCTTTTTAGTTAAATTTTGCTATTATAAATAATGTATTTATTTTAAGAGCCATTATTTATAAGCTTGAATAATAAAATGTTACCAGATGATAGATTTAATACATTTTTAACCAGTACTATGATATTTCAATCCCAAAACTAGTTTCCAACCTCTATCCTTTTTAAATGAGAAATTTTTCCCTAATGCACCTGGACTATCTTATCACTTTTGCATTATGTCAAGATTTATCACTGACAAAGGATTTCAGCAAAGTCAAAAGTCATAAGTTTGATTGGGAGTGTAAATAAGATAGCACTGGTATGGATGTAATAAATAATGATATTCATTCTCTGGGGCAGAATGAAAAAAATGCTTTTAATAGCATATGTTAAATATAAAGTGAGATAGGTATCTGTTATTTGTTATTTGTATTTTACATTTCTGTTGGTTTACAGATTTACATAATAAAAACTTATTCATCATTATCATCATTTTCAACAATTATTAATCAACCGTAGAATGATAAACTCAGAAAGTTTAATCCAGTTTCTTTGATTTCTAGACTCTCTTTTCCACATCATACCAACAAAGTTTGTTATTTCATCCATCCCACATATGTTTTCTTTCTAGGTATTTTACAATCATGTGGGGTCCAGTTTAAAATTTCAATTATTTATATAACAATGTGTCCAACTTTGCTCCACTTCTGTCTTTTAATTCTTTTAATGTTGTCAGTAATATTTATTTGTTTTCTCACCGATGAATAAAGTTGTTGATCCCTTTTTGCTACCTCTAACTTACAACTCTCCACATTTCACTGAGCAGTCTGAAGTCTTTGTGCTGCTCTTCAGTTAAGTTTTCAAGTCTCAGATCCATAAGTAAGAACTGATAAAACATATTTATTAAAATCTTCCTTTCCAAATATGGAGGCATATTCACTTTTAATATTAAGTTATTTCTAACAAAAGCACTAATTTAATTTGTCATTATCAATCTTTATTTTCTTTTTTTAAAAAAAAATCACCAAAGATTGATCTTTTTAACATTTCACCTAATAATTCTTGCAATATTTCCTGAAGCTCTGATATATTGTTTGCAAAAGAAATGATATTTTCAAAAATAGAGATGTCTTAAATAATCTGGATTTTTTTTTAATATTCTGTAAAAGTTTTGGAGATATGAAATTACCTTGGCGCACACTCTTCTCAGTGTTAATCTTATTTATACAACTATGTAATTTAATCATGACTGTTGCATTTCAATAAATATTCTTCAAAATATGGCAATAACTTGGGTCTATTCCTTGTTGAATCAATGCTTTAATCACTGAAGAAATGCTTATTGAATCAAATGCCTTTTTATAATTCACAAATCTAAGACATAAGAGCAACTCAATATTTGAATACGATCCATTATGCTAAAAGTGCTTTTAAAACCTTCTTGTTATTTTGTTTGGTTAGAATTCAAAATTCACTATAGATGAGTTATAACCTGTATATTTATACTTTACATTTGTCCAGTATAATAATAAATCGTGCTTTCACACTTCCAACGTAAAGCTATAACAACAAATTGAAAACTAAATTAAATGGCTAAGTGCTTTCAAGAAGATGTACTTCTCATATTCATAGCCAGTTTGGAAGTGTGAAAGCACAATTTATTATTATAGATGAGTTGTAATTATTTTGATAAAAATTTTAATATTTTATAATTTTTAATATCTTCATTTATTATTCTTTAAATATCAAAATTACTACCATATTCTTCTGAGAATCTTGTACGTCTTATCATTTAATTAGTTGGTATATAGCTTTGCTAATGTTATTTTAAATTTTTTCACCAGTTTTTTTTTTGAAACATTATTTTTTTTCATAGATTTAATTGTATGTCTCACTTCTTCATTTAAAACAATGGGCAATTCAGAAGATATAGCAATTGTAGGAGGTATTTTGTTATCCTGTTCATTATTACTACATTATTTTATAATGTCATCTCTTTTTTTTTTGTAATAGTTCCATCTTTTCTTCTTATTGCAAAAATTAATTTTCCACCAATTTCAAAATGTTTTTTTTTTTTTGCTTTTTTTACTGAGACTTTTATTTCTCTCAATAGCTTTCCTTAGCAATTTACATTTATATTTTCTCATATCATTGCTAATTTTTTATCATATTGTTTTACAAAACTCTACTTATTCACTAGTTAATGGATCATTTTTATAAATGTTCATATTAAACGTTCAGACAATCTTTACTGATTTTTCAATTAAAAACTATCAGAAAAGTGATAAGAAAGACCACAGTGTTTCTGGATATTAAATCTCAGAAATAAAAAGCCAATAAGCTCATCACATTGGCAGATTTATGTTGGTGATTAACCTATTCATATTTGCATCCTATATGAATAATCATATAGCAATTACAGCTGCACAGACAAGAATATATGGAGTGCACATTTAGGAATTTACCCTACTCATTTCTTTAAGGCATCAAAGATTAATCACTGATTCTCCTTTCAGTGAATAGATGAAAGAAAAAAGATCTAATGATAACTTTGTAAAATTTTGTAAACTTCTAGTAAAAGATCAATTATTAATTTCTACTTTTATGAATCCATGCAAATGTTTAAGATTTATCAAAACAATGTTTGACATGATTCTCTTTACTCCCATTTAACAATTGTACTAACATTGGTAATTATTTCTGTATCATCGTATTTCAGAGCCATCTGTACAAACACAGTTCATCAATATACACAATATGACAATGATTTGTCATTTATAAATCCAGTGTTTCTCACTGATGAAAGTCAGTAGACAGAAATAGATTGGACATCTAATTGGTACTACCATTTAGAAGGTTTTGAGTCTTATGTTTATCTAGATGACCCTATACAAAGTGAGTATCATTCTATGCTAATTAAAAGTTTTGTCGTACAGACATTCATATAAATTTTGAGCACTAGAGTCAAAGACCTAGCTCCACGAACCTTTAGTTCTTAAATCATCCATTCTATTTGTGCAAAAAAATTCATAGTTCAATGAATGTTGCAGAGAAGGATCTCCTGTTAATTCACATTGAACTTGATGGAAAATTATGCAAATACAAATATTTATTTATGTTTTGCAATCTTTATATTTATTTATTAACTTAATATATTTAATGTGATTTTAATTATCTAATTCTGCTAATGAGTTTTCTGTTATTTAATTTTAATCCTTGTTTAATACATATTATATGCTTATATGTTTAAAATATTTTAATTTTTATATTTCTTATGTATTTTTTTTTTTTTTTAGTTTAATGAAATAGAACAAGTACGTGACAGAATTGGGTAACAATCCATGAATCCTAAACTCCAGAGTTTGCCTTCTAATTAATTTTGGCTGCGCAATATCTCAAGTTTTACTTTTAAATAATTCAATATAATAAAAGTTTGTTTTAAATTAGAAAATATATAAACCTTTTATTCATTGTCAAAACAAATTGTTCTTTTAATTATTTAATATTTTTTTCTTTATACTTTAGTTTCATTTTATTATAAACTTCATTTAAAGAAAATAACCATTCATTAAATTATAAACTTCATTTAAAGAAAATAACCATTCATTAAATTATAAACTTCATTTAAAGAAAATAACCATTCATTAAATTCAGTAATAAATCTATTATACATAGTTTTACTGTTGATGATTTAAATTAACTTTAATATTTTTGCATTAAATATATATATATTTGCAATAACATAAAATAAAGAAGTTATCTTTTCATGTTAAAATTAATTCGAATATTTTGTCCCGTACTATAAAATATATATATCAAATTAAAAGACGTGTATATTTGTTTATCGCATGTTAAACATAAAGCAATTATAATTTATACTTTCAAATGCAAATAATCGTACTTTAAAAGGTAAAATAATTTTCAAAAGTTATTTAAAACGCCTCGCTAGTTTTGATTAGTTTTCATGCTTTCCGTCGTTTAAGCCTCTCCTCTCCTTTTTTTTTTTTTTTAAAAAAAAAAACATTATTGATGACGTAAATAGTTAAAATTAAATGATAAAGGATCAAGCAATATGAAAACAATCAAATTTACAGGAAGTAATCTCTTCAGCAGGAAGTCATGAGTTACGTATTAAATCCCTAATGTGATGAGCTCACAGAAATTTTTTTGCTTTTTTTTAATGATATCGTAGTCATTATTCCATTTCATATAAATAAATTAACAAAAGGAAATTTAAAAAAAAGTCATTCTCTTTTTTTAAAAAAATGTATCCGATAGCACTCGATTAATTTTGATTTTGAGTTAAAATGATTCATTATATATATAAATTTCTTGCTTAATCAATTAACGACCACGAGTAAAAAAAATAAATAAATGAGGGGAGTTAGCTAACAAGCAGACATAAAAATGAAGCATTCGTTTATAGTTTAGACATAAAAAAAATTCATTCGCGCATTTGACAACCCTAAATCGTATTTTTGTGCAAATGTAATGCGGAAAATTGATGAATAAGTTCGAATTGACAGCTTTCATATAGATTTACTGTATAAAAAAAAAAAAAGAAAAGAAAAAAGAGATGGGGGAAGAAAAAGGCGGAGATAGGAAGAGAAAAAAGAGTTGAAAAAAAACTTGCTAATAATGCCCTAAAGAATTTTTCTTTTTATACAAGAAAAAGCGAGATCTATTACCAGGTATATGAGAAATAAAAACAGAGAACATATGCGATGGGCAGAATCCATCAAATACAATAACAATTTGTCCAATTATTACTCTATATTTATTGTAACTAATTCTTTTTGACTTTTACTAACGGAAATATATAAAAAAAAAAAAAACACAAGAAAAGCGTTAATATTTTTACATACGAATATGTCTGTTGACATATATATATACATTTTTTATTCTAAAATTTATAATACATAATTATTATAAGTAGATTTTTAAAATAAAAATATTATTTTTCTTCGTTAGGTTTGACCATCATCCGGGCCATAAACGCACTGCATATATATATATGTGTCCCAAAAATTGACTTTCACTGCCTTTTGCTCTTGTTACATATTTGCCACAACCAAATAATATTATAGCCCTCAAAGGTGGTCATGATTCTATGATATGTTATCTGTTGGCATAATATAATGGAATAATTTATGATAATTAAAATAATTAAGGAGTTATAGGAGAAAGTGTGGTGAGCTTTAAAAGCTCTAATGATGACTGCTGGACAGTTGAAACTGTAGGGAATTAAAATAAATCATATGTTAAACTGCATTATAGAGTGTCATTTAAGGTGTATATGATGTATTATATTATAAATAATTTATGATAAAACTCTTAACTATTTGTACACTTTTAAAATATTTTTCTTGAATCTTTTTTTTTTTTTTGATTAAAAGTATCAACCAAAATCATTTCGGATTCGATTTTAGACTTGCAAGTCAAGCTAATATCAAAATACCATTACGTTAAAATCTCTGAATCATATCCCAAAAATCTACTGGGCATTATCGACATATTCATTTATCATTATTTGATTTAACTATAAAAAAGATTTCCGTGCTGATATATTAAGATAGCTTAGACTTCCCAAACAAGATGATGATTTATTGAATCAACTCTATGTGGTTCTAAACAATGAGTATTTGTCTTGCATTGGTGGACGAGAGGTCAGCGCGACTGCCTTGCACTTGTAGGCAGTTCGCGTCCTGGCCGATGCTATGACACTTAAAAAAAAAAAAACAATTAGTATTTAGCTTAAATAACTAACAATAATGATATTTTTAAAAACCAGTTGAAATAAGAGCACCCATCAGATTTAAAATTTCTTTAATAGTCTCCGTTGACTGTTTTTACCAAAAAAATAATAATAATAATAATAAATAAGTTTCAGTTGGAATGACGTTTAGTAAATTCTAGAAAATTTCATCGCGTCATTCATTCAGACATTGTATATAGTAATTTAAAAGTGACCATTCTATCGTCACGCCTTCTGTGCAAGTACTTCAGATTTGCTCATATATAAATATTTGAGTCGTAGGAATAAGAGGATTCTTTTTATTCCTGCATAAATTCTATATCTTGTATTGATCAGAAGGCATTCATTTATTATTTAACACTCGCAAAGCGTTTGCACAATTGGTTTGAAAGGCCGATATGAATGTAAATAATAATAATAGTAAATTACAAAATCCTTTAACTTAAATTATTTCATGTTGGAATGGAGAATAAAATGTCTGTCTGGTGTGCAGAGCTTAAAATAGGTGGCAAAATTACATATACTAAAACAACAAAAGCAATTAATTGTTTCAATAAATAAATTCTTCATAATTGAAAAAAATATCGACAATAATGTTTAAAAAACAAGGGATGATGTTTTAGTTTTTTTCTTTCAATTCCTCCTAATTGTATTTATTAATTAACACATTCTTATTAACATTTAAGTTCTAAATACATTTGACTATTGTTGAAAAACAATACAAATATATCATCATTACACACAGTTTACATTATCATCGTTATTCCCAAGCACCGTATGTTGAAAGTCTCTATTAACTCAATAGGTTTTTTATCCTGTTCATTCATTTCATATATGTTTTTATTCTAGAATGTTCTTTAACATTTAGCATGTCACTCTAATGTCATCTTATAGTGTAATGTCCAATAAATGATTCAAGCATTTAAAATAAAGATATAAATGGTACCTATTTATTTCTTATCTTTATATTTAACTTTTGATCATTTTTAGTTACTTGCAATATATAACTTCTTTTACAGTTTGCTGTTTGATCTAAATTTTCTAAATTATTCTTAAACAAAGCAAAACTCTCCATACAGTAGTGCCACCCTGTGCCAACCAGATTAATCAATGGATGCCAGAAGGCTTGTGCATAAAATCCCTATCTAGTGCCTACTCATCCCATATCCCTAGACTACTCTGGTTGGCACAGGGTGGCACTACTGCACGGAGAGTTTTGCCTTGGTTAATGCCAATTATGTGCTAGTATAAGAGATAGTGATCATGTGATGTAAATTATTCTTGTTAAATGTCCAAGTTTTTAAGATCCATACATAAAACCTGATAAAATTTATATATTAAAAACTTTTTTTTTTTTTCAAAATTATTTATGTCAAAAATGTTTCGGCTAATTTTCATTTCATACTTAATTAAAACTCTAACAAATATTTATAATTGATAACTAGTTCCAGGCCGTTTTTTTTTTATTATTTATTTTATTATTGTAAAAAATCATTTAATCTTGTAGCATTTATTTTTGACTCAACTTTCAAGTGCTTTCATCTGATAATTTTAAAGCACTTATAAAGTTCTGAAACATAATTTGCAAAAACAATCATCATCATCATCAATCATTATCAATCCATTGCAGAATGAAGATCTCTCTGAGTTCAATCCATCTCTGATATTTAGCTTCTCTTCTCCACATTACCCCTGCACACTTTCTTATTTGATCCATCATCTCACATGTGGTTTCTTACTGGATCTTTTACAATCTCTTAGAATCCAGTTTAAGATTTCAATTGTCCATATGTTATCATCTCTTCTAGCAATATGTTCAGCTCAACTCCAATCTTTTAATTTTTTCAATCGGGTCAGTAACACCTGTTTGTTCTCTTACTCCAATATTGTGTTTATCTCTTCTTGTTACTCCCAACATGCATCTCTCCATATTTTTTTGAGTAGTCTGAAGTCACTGTATTGCTCTTCTATTAAATGTCCAAGTCTCAGATCCATAAGTAAGAACTGGTAAAACACATTTATTAAAAACTTTCCTTTTCAAACCCATAGGCATATTTCCATTTAGTATCAAATTATTTCTATCAGAAGCACTTCAACCAAGTTTAATTCTATGATAAATTTCATCCATTATGTTTTCATGTGTTTTAATAATCTGACCAAGATATTTGTAACTGCTAATCAATCTTTATTTTCATATTTTGAGAAAATCCATTAAACATTACTTTAATGTTTTTAACATTTATCTTTAGTCTTACTTTCTTACTTTCATCTGATAACTCCTGCAACATTTCCTGCAGCTCTAAAGCATTATTTGCAAAAAACAACTACATCATCTGCAATATCTAAGTGACTTAAATAATCTCCATTTACTTTCACTCCTTTAGCTTCCAATTTTAATCCATAAAATACTTCTTGCAGTACTGCTGTAAAAAGTTTTGAAGATATGGAATCACCCTGTCTTTCACTTTTTTCAATATTGACTTCCCAGTATCATTATGTAATCTAATTGTTGCTGTTGTATTTTTATAAATATTCTTTAAAATATGGCAATATCTTGAATCTGTACCTTGATGATCCAATGCTTTAATCACTGAAGAAATGTTTATAAAATCAAATGCCTTTTTATAATCTATGAATCCAAAGAATAATGACAACTCATATTCATTTGTTCTTTCTATAACTTCTCTCAATACTTCGATATGATCTACTGTATTAAAACAACTTGTAAATCCAGCTTGTTCTCTTGGTTAGTGTAAATCCAATGTTCTCTGTAGATGATTTGTAATTATTTTGGTTAACATTTTGTATAAAACTGATAAAAATGTGATATGTCTGTAATTTTAATATCTTTTTTCTCATCTTTTTAAAATATTAATACTGCATTCATCCAATTAATTGGTACATTTTTTATCATTTAGGCATTTTATATATAATTTTGCAAAAAAAAAATTATTTTGTCACCTGCTTCTTTTAAAATATCAATTATAATTCCATCATTACATGGAACCTTTTTTTCTCATATATTTAATTGCATGTTTCACTTCTTCATTTAAAATTCTGGGAAATTTGGAAGATGTAATAGATATAGGAGGTACTTGTTTTTTATTACTATATAATTCTTGATAAAAGTCTTCTACCCATTTTATAATGTCATCTTTCTTTTTAGTAATAATTCCAACTTTTTTTTTTATTGCAGATATAAATTTTCTACCAATGCCAAAATGTTGTTTTACATGCTTGAAATTTTTATTCTTTTCTACAGCTTTTCTTGCTAGTTCACAGTTATACTTTCTTATATCATTTTCAACTCTTTGCCATACCATTTTACAAGATTTGATGTATTCAATCCTATTTAATGCATCAGTTTTGTATATCTTTATATTCCTTCTTTTCTTCATAAATTCTCTAGTCTCAGTAAAAAATTTTATTGGTTAATTGCTGCTTTTTTCTACAAGCTATCTTTGTTGCAGTTTTTAAAAGTGTATCAGTTATTTTCATATTAATTACATTCAAATCTGAATCATGTTCAAAATCTACTAATACTTGAAACTGATTTGTAAGTTCTAATTTAAATTCATTAGAATGTTTCTGAAGATTAAAAATATGAACTGTAAATATTATTTTTCTTAATAATTTTTGTCTCTCTACTTTTGCATTGACACATATTTTACATCTTACTAATCAATGATCACTTCCTGTGTTAAATTTAAATTTACAAAAATTCAATTTCAGCATTTATTTTTATTCCCTTAACATTTTAATCCAGAAAATACTTATCATATAATTACTCTAAAAAGTTCTAGAGATATGTAATAATCCTGTTGTACATTGTTATCAATGGTAATAGTTTAAGTATTACTATGTAATCTAATCATTATTTTCATTATTATCAGGTTTTTTTTTCAGAATTTGTTAATAACCTAGGTTTATATTTTGATGTTCCAAAGACTAATCATTAAAAAAATGATTATAGAGGCAAACTCATTTTCATAATCTGTGTATTCAAAGCATAGTGGCAACTCATCCATATTGTCTATAATTTGACTTAAAACTTGAATGCAATCTATTGTGCTAAAAACACTTTAAAATCAAACTCGTTTTGAGTTCAAGGTCATGAGGATGGGAGTTGTAATGATCTGTAAAAGTCTTGCATAGAACTGAAATAAAACTACTAAATTTGCAATTTGTAATACATTATTTTCATTTTTCTCAAATATCAATATTATTGCTGTATTTATTTTAATAATTTGATTAATTTCTATGAGATATATGATATATAGCATTTAGCACAGTTTTCAAATTTTTTACTTACATCAAAAATAATATCTCATTTTTTTTAAAAAAAATTTCCCTATAAATTTTATTCATTTGGAATACATGGCAATTCATAATATGTGAAATTGTAGGAGATACTTCATTTTTTTCTTATTATTATATAGTTTCTTTTACAAGTCTTTCATATACTTTGGGATATCGTTCCTTTTTATAAATAAAAGTGCCATCTTCTTTTAAATGAAATCAATTTTTTTTCCAGTAACAAAATATTGTTATATATTTGAAAATTTATTTGCTTTATAGTTGTTGTTGTTTTTGTTTGTTTTTTTTTGGAAATTTACACTTATATTTTTTATGTCATCATAATCATTTTACAGCAATTTTTCTTAATGCAAGATATCTATTGCAAGATATTCAATCTGTAAATGGATATTTTTTACAGAAACAAACTTTCTGTACAAGAATACTACCTACTGTAAATCTTAGTAATCAATTAATGCTGGAAGATAGGTGCATAAAATCTCATATAGTGCCTACTCATGCATTATCCCCAGACTTGTCACTTACTTTTGGCTTTCATCAGTGATTTTGATGAAAACCACAAGCTAGTCACTAGTCTGGGAATATTGAATAATTAAGCACTAGATGGAGATTGTGGAGAATTCCTGTATCCATTGATTACTATAACTTGCTCTGAGATGCAGTATTGTATGAAAAGTGCTATGCATAGGAAATGGTGATCATGTGATATTTTGCTAAAAAAAAGTTACATTTCATATCCACATTGCTGACCTTAGTAGATGGAATCAGTTGTTTTATTCTTGATCTCATTCAGAGACGAGCTTCAATGAATTCTGTTAATATTTTAAAATCATTTGAAAGTTATAGTTCAATTTGATAGAATATTTTTTTTAAGAAATGAAATATCAATTGTTAATACTGTCTCACTTAAAAACTTTTGTTTCTTAGTTTTGCATTAACTGATATCTAACAATCCAGTAATTTCAAATAAATATTTTGTTGTAATCAAAACGTAATCAAACTCTATTGCAATTCTATTTGATGTTTCCTTGACATTTTTTTTTGAAATTTTTTCAGTAAAAGGGTTAATAATATACAGAATTTTTTTTATTCACAAAATATATTTCTCTTTTGTTTCGGTTTTAATACTATATTTATTTATGGTACTTTCATTTCACAATTATTTTTAAGCTACAACATTAAAATTTCTCATAATTTTAAATTGCTTACTAGATTTGAAGCATTCTGTATATTTAAATAAAAATTGTAAACTTCATTGTTCAACCTGAAATGTAAAAATTTGATATTTTTCTATTATGTTTCAAAAGGTACTTTTATTGTTTCCTTTGGTTTACATAGTTTCTATTACATTGCATTTACAATTTGATCGAACAAAGATTACAGTTCCAGTTTACCATTCTTTAAATACAAATTTTGCTTGTATTAATTTTGAAAATGTTCTTTGTTCTATAATTTACAAATAGTACAGCAAATTTAGTATATCAATTCTCTTTGTCTTGTGTTTCTTATAGTTTTGATTGTTCTTTTAAAAGTGACCAAGTCATGGCATATAAGTTGGGTTTCACGATAGTTCTATCTCTATCTTTGATTTGTATTAGTTTATTTATGAATGTGGCCAGATGATGCCAAGTGTTTTTCCCCATTATAAAACTGCCTCTGTCACACCAAAATGAATATAGCCTGAATGTAACTGCTCTGATGCTTGGCACCGATCGGGTCTGGTAAGCATCATATTGAATAATTAATATTGCTATTTTGTCGAATATTCCATCAATCTCCACAATATTGTTTATTTAATTTTTATTTATAATAAATAGCTCTCCAATTGTGCTCCAAAATTTGTACCTTTATAATTAAGTACATGTTCACTTTTCAAATGGAGTCATAACTTGATGTACAACTTATTTTCCCAAGTCATGAAATCCTTCTTTGCTTGATAATATTGTCATATTGTTTACAATTTTACAAAATAATGAGTTTGAAATTCCATTTCAAATTTTAAGGATTATCTCATAAAATAAAGTGAATAGAAAGTACTATAATAATTATTAATGAATCTAATCACAAATATATTTAAATCAAGAATTCAACATCAAGAAAAATTCAAGAGAAATGTTGTCAGCAAAGATGCCATTTCTGTATTGGGTTTTGTAAATTTTGTCAAAGCTGTATTGCAGTTGCTTGTATCAATATGTAAAACAGTTAATTTTCCATGTTAGTTAATTTTTATTATAGAAATTCTAATGATAATGTGAGAAAAATGTTACAGCAAAAGATGGAAAATGTAATCTCATGTTCAACAGAATTGACGTTAGTTATAGAAAGCAATATCATCTGAGCTTTTAAAATGTTTTTGTCTATACTAATATTATTTTAAATATTTTGAATGCAGACTGTAAAGAATTTGGTTAATAATTAGTATTTGCAGATCATCTAATAATGAAAAATAAATCATCATCAACTTTTTATTTAAACACCATGCTAATGAGTAGCACAGATATTGTTATGATTTTTCTGTTTTATAGTAAAAAATATAGTATTATATAGTACTTTAAACAGAGGGCGTTACTGGATATTTGTAATTGTATAATGGTTTGGATATTATATATATAAGGATTTCAACTAATTAACCTGCATAAGAATTATTTACACAAATCTACTGTATGAAAGTGAGGCATTGACTCCTAGATCATCTTTTTCAATTGCTGGTTGTGAAGTTATTGAATATATATATTGTAACAATATATAAATATGTCATTACATTAATTTAAAATAAAATCTTAATGTTCGCAAATAAAAATAAAATCTATTAAAAAAAAAACTAAACACTAAAATTAAAATGTTTGTTAAACGTATATGTTCACACAGATTCAAAACTTTAAAAATATTTTTTAAAAAACAAATAAATAAGTATTTGAATGTACTTTTTTATAAAAAAAGTACAAGACTTAAAGATAAAATATTTTTGTAGATGGAAATGATTGTTTATTAATTATCCAAAAGCTGTGCAATTAAAAAGTCAGATCAAAATTAGATAAGGAATAAAGAATTAGCTTGTCCAATATAGAAGCAGCAAATAAAGGCCCGGACCATAACGAAAAAATGGAACAGTGATGTCTTTGTTCATGGAATCCATAGGAGGACTATAAAAAGAAAAATATTCGAGTTCCAGTCAGTTGTTTCTGGTTTGTTTTTGAGGGTCGGTGATAGGACACACACATCACACTCTCTCTCTATTTTAAAAAATGAACTGACTGTGATACCAAAATGAACCAGCTAATGCTACCTCCGGAACATCTGACCGGGTTTTCAAATAAAGACTCCATGGAAATTTACATCAAGAGCAGTGATTTATTCTACTGTAAGCTATTGACATGAACTCTAAAATTTAAAAATAATTAAGAACTATCGTTCAAGCTTATGAACTTATATCTGACTTTTAAGTTTAAAATCAATTGAAAATGTTTAAATTTATATGTTTTGCATTGATAAACATCATTTCCATTTTTTTTCTTATTGTATAAATTATTTATTGTATAAATACTTATTGTATAAATTATTTAAATGCATGAAATTTAAAGTTGGGTATAGACGTTGCATAGATGCGTTAGCAGTTAATTATGTTGCTGTTTCATAGTCAATTGAAATATATAAGTCATCATGTCACTGCGGTGTCTTATGATGAACACCATTGGGTTTTTTTTTGTATTCTCTATGCAATTGACATTAGCGATGACTTTGTATTTTGATCAGTTATGTTTATTTTGGAATGTTTTTAACCGTGGAATCTGTGCAGCCGATCTATACTCAACATTTTAAAACAAATTTTATAAAATTCATCTGTGTGAACATAATAAATGTTAAATTTAAGTCGGTGTGCATGGCTGTATAGATTTGTAAAGTATATATATAGTTTAAGGAAGGGTAATCTTAGGTTATTCATTTCGTAGTTGAATTGGCTCAATGGATTGGATATATTTGTGTAATTAGTAGATGTAGTATGAGATCCGCTATGGGCAGGATTGCACATATATGCCACACACCTTCTGTTTGCCTATGGATGGGTTTGTAAGATGGCAAAGGACCACAATCCATTCCTATGGAGTTTTATGTTTATTGTTCTACTCGCCAACAGATGCAGCATTCCTGATGGTGGAGAGACAATGTCTTCTCTAACTCTACTTAATGTTCAGATGTACATTCCTGACAGTATAGTATTTTGTGTTATCGTATTTTTATGCTACATTGAATACATAAATGTATCAGATGGATTGATGCCAGTTTGACTGCTAACGTTTTGGCCTAAGTTTAAATAAGGGATAGAATATTTTCTTTTCAAATGCAGATCTATGTAGTCTATTCATACTCGACCATCTAAATAAAATATTAAACTCATTGAAATTTATTTAAATGTAAAATTAAAGATTAATATAAAAATCTAAAATGTTAAACTTATTCCTCAAATTTAGAATGATTTTATATGTGCGTAAATAAATATTTTTCTATGTTAATTACTGGCAGTGGCTTATTTTATTTATTTTTTAATATTGAAATATAATTAGATAAGATATTATATTATTAAGTCTCTGCTACTCCCTGAGTTAGTGACTTGGGCTAACGATCTGAATATTTAAATAAAGTGGAATCTTAACAGCACGTATCTGCCTACTTTATAAATTTTTCTAGGCTCAAATGCCTAGATGGCACCCTGTAGAGCAGATATCGTAGTTTGCGGTTAGATTCGATCTTCACTTTCTTTCGATCATTACAATATATATATATATTTACACACACACATATATATATATATGCATATACTTGAAATTGATTGGTAAGACAATATCAAAATTACTCTAAAATTGATTGTTTGATTGTGAAGTTCAATAACAATGGGCAAATTATTAAAAGATTTCAGAAGTTAAAAGGAAATATTGCAAAATGTCATTCAAATAAACTAAAGAATCAACATATTTCACATATAATTATGTTTGTAGTGCTTGGATAGGTGACTTTGTAAAGGATCAATAAAAAAAAAATGATATTTTTTCCTCCTTGCATTTTTTCTGAAACTAGTGTGACAGATTTATTATAATCTTTTTTAATGCTAAATCTTGCATAAAAAAAGTTTATTTTTATTTTTATATGGGACCCAAGTCTTAATTTCATTAGATATTTCACCAATAAAAATAATGTCAGTACACATATTGCTTCCAACAATACAATGACAATAAAATTATACAAAAAAATCACTGATCTGAATATCCTAGCTGTCTTGAATAAAATTGATATATTAGGAGCCATATATACCTGTAAGGAAATTTTTCCAATTACTAAATACTTCAAAATTACTTCATATAAACACTGTGGTTATATTAAAATAAAAGTTGAAAATAATTTACAAAAGGCTGAAATAACATAAAACTAGCGAAATTACTTTACAGAATAATAATATTAACCATTATAAAATATATCACTTTATATTAATAAATGCCTAAATATATTTTAAACAGACTTATATTTATTTTTGTTTAAGTCATTAATAATTTAATTTGTTAAGTGCATACTTATTACAGGCACTCTTGTCTTTTAAATAAATCTTAATGTTAAGATTTGTAGAGGTCCCTACTGTCATTTTTTAGGCACATGGTCTTAAGGTTATATCCAGATGGAGCTTTACCAATAGCTGACTAACAAGCTTAGTTTACATAAACAATGAGAGAAATAGAATTCAATATCTCTTTCATTGTCTCCAACCTTTAAACCATGGTTTTGAGTTAGTTGGCTCATGTCAGTAAAGGGTAGGAAGATCAGAAACTAGCTCAAAACCATGGTTCAAAGGTTGAAGACGATGAAAGAGATATTGAATTCTCTCTCTCTCTCAGTGTTTAAGTAACCTAAGCTTGTGATGTGATGTGATGTACTGTAGTTTCTCCTTAAACGAAGTCACAAATCACTCAGCAATTATACCAAGAAAAACTTGTTAGATACTTAATTTTACATTCCCCAGTCTAATTTTTCCCATATTCTGCTCCATCCAATTATCACAACATAATCTTTGTTAACTCTACAGCCTTTATATCTAAATCCACCTTATCTTTTTCCAAACTCAGCATAAAAACAATAATCTACCTTCTGTATAATCACTTTTTTCATATTTATTTCCCCATAACTTCATTATATGTGCCCATTTTGTTTTCAAGCATTTACATTCAATTAACAAATGCCTAATGTTTTCTATTTCTTTCTTACATAATTTATAGACTAAATCACCCATATTTTTCCATTTGCATGTATATTCTCTTGTTGCTTAAATATCCTGTTTGAGCCTTAAACAATCAACTACTTTCCTTACTATTATCATAAATTAACTCACACCTAATATTCTGTTTATTTCTATATATATTTAAACTCTTTTTATTCTCCATACTAGTTCTCCATCTCTCTAACTCCCTATTCTTTATTAGTAAATCTATTCTTTTATCTCATTCCTTTCTACCATAACACTCAACAATCCTCCTAACACAATCATCCCATCTTTTATACAAATATACAGATATAAATTCTTTATCCAAATATTTTGCATACCGTATTACCTTTCTCACCCATCTTGTTATGTGCCCATTACTCATAACCCAATTAAATACTATTTTAGCTATTCCTTTATTATCCATAAACTGCAATCTAACAACATTTTAATTTTACTTTTTTGCATTTCTCATATGAAAACTTGACCATCCCATTTCTCCTTGAATTGCCTCTCTTGCTGTCCATACATCTGCATCCAATGCATGTCTTCCTACTTCCCTTTGAATTTTTTCTAAGTAATTTAATACCTCATTACTAACATATAATGCATCATTACCATATGTTAATTCTGCTACTGCAACTCCTTTCAATATAATTCTAGCTACATCATATTTATTATATGAAAACACTATTAATTTCTTTATCAATCACTTTCTTTTCTTTGCTTCATTTATCAATTTTTTTTTTCCATTCATCCAAATAATTTTTCTGATTACTTAAAATAATTCCCAAATAACTAGATCTATTCACCACACTTAACTTAATATCTCCCAACAAAAATTCTACATCTTCTCTTTCCCCAGTATTAACCATCATTATATTTGATTTTTCTTCACTACATTTAATCCCATCTCTTTACCCACCCTTGCACATGTCCTCAACATAACTTCCATATCTTCTCTTTTTTCTGCCCACAAAAATATATCATTTGCAAAAAAAAGACTTGACAAAATATAAACTCCCTTATTACCTATTAATGGTATCTCTTCCTAATTTTTCTATTGCTCTTTCCATTTCACTCAAATACAATACAAACAAAATAGGTGACAAAGGGCACCCTTGCCTTAGTCCCACCCCACTTTTAACTTTTAAGCTCCATCTAGTGATCATAAAATGCAAACTATGAGCAAGTTACGAAATTTATAACTTGTTTTGTTTATCATATATATATATATATATATATATATAAATAAAATAAACAATAACAAAATTTTTGCATATATATATATATATATATATTGTGCCCTTTTGTATGGGTCACCATTTAATTTTGTGCTAATCTATTAAAAATTTTAAATTTAAGATATATTTGAATATGTGATGTTGATTTTGCTTATGGTAATATTTCAAAAGATTTAATGAAAGCAATCTATGAGTATTTGATATGTAAAATTGTGCTGATATTGAGAGAGACATTTTAAATGATGATGATTATAATATATAGTTGGAAAAATGGCCATAATCAATACTGCATGAATATATTTAATAAATATGTATTTAAAGCTAAAAGTATTTAAAAGACAAGTAAAATTAAATACATATGTTTATTGTTGATAAAATAATATTATAAAAGAATATAAATATTTTAATTATTGTAAGTACTTAAATAAAAGATTAATATTTGATTTTAATGATATCAAATAATTATTTTAAAATCTATTATAATATCTTATTTATTTTAAAAATATTTATTTTAAAAATGCAATTGTTAGTTTATTTTTAGACGACGGCAAGCGTTTCTTGTGTTATAAAGAACAGATGTTATACACACACATGCGTGGAAGTTGTCTAATAAAGTTGCATAACTATTTTAAAAATCATGTTGTAAAATTTATAAATAATACGTGAGTTATCACGAGATAAAAAATAAAGATCAATCAATGTAGAATATTAAATCTGATTTTAAAATATTGTTTTAAAAATATGACGTATAAAAAATATTTAGTTTATTTAAAAATAATCTTATAAAAATTAAAATTAAAATCAAGTAGAATAATATATATATTTTTTAAAAGTGTTTAATAGATTTAAATAAACGATAAGAATTATTTTAAAAATGTAATAATGTAATAAATATTAAATATTAAATAAGTCATTATTTATTTTTAATTTTTGTGTTGTTGGTAAATATGTAAATAAGCCAGCAAAGTTGATTGTTTAATCTACCAATCAAATGGGAAGTTTCTTCCGGTATAAAAGCTCAGTTCAATTGTTAGGGGAGGACTTTGTGATTGAATTTTCAAGTTAATTGTGCTATTAGAAAAATAGCTAAGTAAATTTATAGATGCTCTAAAATCATTTTGTAAAAATTTACAAGAGTGTCGTTATAAATAATCTCTAAAAGTTTTAAAATGATAGATATGCAGTGTTAATTTAATTCTTCCCAATCAACCGTCTCCAAATTGAAGCTCAATTTACATGCAAATGGTCATGGAAACATCATATATAGTGAAAATATATCGGAAACTTTACCTTAGAAGTATGACAAACGCTGGATTATTTCAGAAAATTATAAGATGGAGAAAAGTAGTATTTTGGACAGTATATAATTTTAAAAGCTAATTAATATTGATTATTGGAAAATAGATATTTAGAGAATAAAAATACTTCTTATGAAGAAAGTATTTTTGCAAGCTATAAATTTAAAATATATATCTTAAGTAAAGATATTGAAAATGAAAGTAGTTTTATAAATACTTGCCTTGTTAAGTCTTTATGTTTAAAAGACTGAATGTTGATGATTATAAAGACAAATCAATTGAAATATAATTAGCTAAAAATCTTAATATAATAAAATTATTATATTGAAATAATTTAAACGCAGGTCGTTTATAAATAAAGAAGTTTATTCTTACCTAGATATGTTGATAAGAAATGCGCAAGTGATACGTGGACGTCCCGGTTAATTTAGGATAGTTGAATGATAATTTTTCATAAATTATGGACTAATTCAAGAATAATGACTTTTAAATAATGTTTTTAAGAACTGCATCCGGATCAGATAAACTATTTTAATTTTATTAACTTTTGTTTTGGTTTTAAAAGAACGTTTTTGTTTTCATAAACTTTTAAAAAAACACGTGATGGACCAGAAACAGGAAATGATGTGCTAGTGAAGATGTACCTAGGATTTTAAAAAAACTTTATGGTGGAAAAGAAAACATCGATGGAGTCATGTAATATAATTTTTGTTTATTTATCTAATATAAAAGTTAAATAATATTAATCTATTAAAAATAAGATAGGTACATTTCTTAAAATTAATAATTAAAGTAATATAATAATTAATTGCATAAGTTTATCTTATAATTAATATAAAACGTAATATGTTAAAGAATGATTGTAAGTATAAATGTAATTTATTCTATGAAGTTGTAATTCCGAAGAATATTGGAAGATGGATTGTACATTAGGACATTATTGATGGTAAGGGTTGTATAGTGGTAATAATTTTAATGTATTTAATGTGTTTTCTTTAGATCAACCGAATGATATGTTATTTTGAATGAATGTATGATTATTTTAAAAATACACACACATTATATTGGCAGTGACAGTTTTATTTAAATATGCATAATTGTATTTATGATATAAATATGATACAACATTACATAAAAAGCTTAGAAATAATTATATGATTCTTTCGTAAATAAATTTTGATTTTTATTTATTATTATTATTATGTTGGAGTATTAAAATTATATTTATTATTCATATCGGTAATTATTTTATTTAAAAGTTAGGAAGAGATTTTCAAAGTTTATATTTTATTATATTTTATTGGATAAATTAAGTTAAGTTTTATGTAGAAGTTTATGTTTGAGTTAAAGGTTTACTGAATATGATGAAGTGTAAATAGTTTTGGAATAATTAGTATTCATATAAAGTAGATAATTGTTTTCCGGAAAGTTTAAATAAGTTTTAAAGGATATTTTGGTAGATAGAAATTTATTAAGAAGGAGTAGTATAACACATGGATTAAAGTAATAATTTCACACAGAAAAGAATCATAAAATTTATCTAATATAGTGCTTTATGAATTTGAAATTGATGAATAATTTAAATGTTATTATTTTAATAGTACATATATGTAATGCATATTTAATAAAAACATATAGCATAAATTGCATTAAGTGAAATATAAAATTATAATCAATTATTTGTTATTACAGTACAAGGATACATTAGTTTCTATATTATGCTATTAAAGTAATGCTGATAATAAAGTAAACACATACTAGTACATTATAAAATGAATAATAGCAATATTTAAGAGATGTAGCAATTTAATTAATAAAGTTTAATTGTTTACATATGCTACATAAAGATTATTTACATAATTTTCTATATGTAATAATTGAAGTTCACTGATATTTATTTAAAGTCTGAGTTTTTGAAAACATACTTTAATGTTATTAATACAGCATTTAAAGAATGTATAATTACTTATAGGAGTATGAGTTAATAACAGTGTAAACATTTTTGTATTATTATTTTCTTAATTTTATTTTCTTTGTTTTCATAAGTTGAACTGTAAATATTGTAAATAAATTCTTAATCAAAGTTAAAATAAATAAATTTGTTTAATTTGTTTTAAAAGTGTGTCGAGTTCATTATTTTGCACCACAGCATTTGACAGCAGATAATTTGAAGAAACATAATATTTGCATAATATGAATTTATTAATATTATTTTAGAGATATATACAATATTTTCCAGATATCATTTTATAAGAATTGATTGACATTAACATCATATTACAATGGTCATAGAATAATTATAATGCACATTATAAAAGTACAATATTATTTATTGCCACAGATTATTAAGTTGTAAGATTTTGATCTATTCTAAAATTAAGATACTATATGAAGATACAAGATATACACATGATTATTTATTTAATGATGGATGATATAACAAAAATAAATAAGATTAAGTTATACCCTAAGATTAGTATTGAGTATTATTATTATTATTATTATTAGTAAGTTAGGTGTATTCAGGTTTGATATAAAATCCCATATCATACTTATTTACATGAATTATCATAATTTTAAGATAATTAAAAGAACCTGAGATTATTTAATTATATTTTTAAAAAATTAAAAGTTAAGATTTATTTATTTATATTATTAAAGATAATTTATTTTATTTAAAAGCCATAAGAATGCTATAGAGGTAATAGTAAGTTAATAAGGAGGTGATAGTATTCTTATGCCATTGAGATAATATGTTTGGAAGATATTGACTCAATGTAAATCTACTTATCACTTTGTAACTTTACTTCACAGTCTCATGATTTAGATAAATACTTATTAATTAGTATATAATCTAGAACTATATTAATTTTGATAATTGATAATAAATTTAATTAGAATATGATAGTATAGAAGTAAATTAAAGGTAGATATGCAAATTTTAATTAAGCATTAATTTTAATTGAGCTAGTTGTATTTCAAATTATATTATACATCAAGAAGTAGGGGTACAAAGGGTACAATATATATATATATATATATATATATATATATATATATATATATATATATATATATATATATATATATATATATATATATATATATATATATTACTTTAAGTAAATAAACAGATAACCTTATATTAAAGATATATTTGCAATCACGACATAAATAAATAATTTCTAGGCAACTAATGTTTATAAATATTTCAATAGACATTGTTTCCATCATTTATTACAAATATTCCTTCATCTTCTAAATTTGTTAAACGATTTCCAATTATTATGATGGTATATTCTTAAATGTAATGCACATACTTCCTGATGTCAACTAAAAGAAACATTCCATTTAGAAAGATAAGGTACAGATAAGATTCATGGTATATATTTTGTTTCAACATTATAATCATAGTATAATATGTAATTTTTCTTAATCATTCAAAAAGAAGTCCATAATATTCCTAATTTATATTTTGTTTCAAAAGATATTCATCATTTAATAGTACATTACAGTGTGTTGTGTTTATTATGCTTGGCTTATATAAACCAAGAATGATCAATTTTGTTTTTTCTATAACTATAATTGACAGCTAATTATTTCTGAAATAGAATTTAAAAAAATACTAGAGACAATATAGTGGGTCTTTCAGAAAGAAAATCTCATATTTACTTTTATGTTAGATTTGGCAGTAACAGGAACAAAATATACATGAATTTGTGATAAATTATTAGCATATATGGCTGTATATATTGAATTAATTTGAATGTTATCTTACGGTTAAACAAGTGAAATCTCTTATTAATGAATATTTATAGAAAGACTGAAATAATCAAAACTATTTTAGAATGCTGTCAAAAAGTTTCTTCTTTTTATCATTAGTGATTTTAGAAGCACATTTTATAAATAACTATCTCTGGCATGACCAATAAAATTGCAAAAATATATTTTTATGCTCAAAAGAATAAGAAATTAATCTTTATAACAAAGCTAGGACATGAGAGATATTTTAAGGAAAAATAATACAAGGGGATATTAATTAACTTGTTCTTGGCAATAATATTTAATATAAATTCAATAATGATTCACCTTATGCAAGAAAACTCATGATAAATACAGAATGGTTTTAATTTTAACTACCAAAATTAAAAAACCTTTCTAAATAATACAATGACTCCTTTTTTTTTTTACCAAGTTTGAGTCTGCTCACAACAATTAACAAGTAATTAAAAACTTCTAAGTACTTTTCAATAATAAAAAAAAACAATTAAGTGACTACAAATAAAAATTATATAAATTATATTAAAAATGTTTAAAAAAATTCACATACCTTCTGATCAAATAGCTCAAGCAGTTTACAAAATTTCATGCCCAACCAATGGATGTAGAGCAGCATATTATGAAGAGACCCATGCCAACATCACCACCAGAACATATCAACATCACTATTTATACAGGAGATCTCTAAACAATACTGAAAACAAATCCATATTTTTGAGCACAAAAAAACAACAGACCATGTGTTTGAACCCACTATGGCAAGGACACTGCACTGAATGTAATTATATGAAAAAAGATAAAGGAGGCATGATTTATTGCAAATGACAACTATGCAATAAACTGAAAAGAATCATGCTTTGCAATCTCAAGAAAATGGTTTGTATGAAAAAAAACTTTGAATAAATTTTGCATAAATTACTGCTCAGCTTCACTTAAAATCTCAACGTAAGCTGACACTCCCAAGATAGGCTATGAATATGGGAACCTAAGTTTCTGAAAGCGCTAAGCCATATAATTCTTTTCTAATAATACTAAGCTTCACTTTTTTGTGTACAGCACAATTTAAAACTTACCACTCAAAGATGAAGTAAAAACAAGAATTTTATTCCAATAATGTAATTTATGTATTATATATTCTATCTGTTATTTTTCAAAAGCAGTTTTTTTTTCCAATTTTCCAGAAATAAAACTCTCTTAATAAAAATCTTTTTCAAAATTAGAGCTTTATTTCTAATTCTTTCAGCATGACACTATTAGCCATTTTTTTAAACAGCTCATTAAATAAAAATATGTTGAATCAAAAGATTCAAAATATAAACAACATAGCTCTAACTTATATACCTTATCAATCAGTGGATGGATATAAAATTTCCAAAATCCAATTATTTGGAAAACTAAATGTATCTATTTGTGTCATGATTCAAATAATATGGAACAGCTCTTTTTAATATTTTCTTGTTCTATTGCTGTAAATTTTGTCAGTGTATGGAAATAAGTTGGTTTATATAAGATTTAAAATAAAGGTTTCTGTCAGAGAAAACAAAAAGAGTTGTGAATTATCTTTTTTCTGACATTACTATAAATTTGCTATCAAGATTACATTTTATCTCTGTTTTTCATAAATGTAACTTAATATTTCTCCATTCACATAGTTCTAGTAAATTACAAAGTGTAGACTATATTATTCAGATTACCAGATCATGTATGCAATTGTAATATAAAGAATATAATAAAGTAATGAGCAATATAGTAGTGGAACATGTATACATTAAAACAATTCTTGAATGTTATGATGAGATGTAAAATGAGAAATAAGTTTGTATGCATATTTTCATTCTTTGCTGTTGCAAAATATATTTGGGTTAGGTGAGATTATGATCATACAAGGAATGCAATATTCTACTTAATTAACTACTTCATGTAAATCTATCTAATTGCTTTTAGTAGTTTTCATCAAATAGATTAAATTCCTTCTTTATTGATATTATCTTCCATAAGATTTTATTCTTCAAAAAAAAAAAATTCACTTAGTTTTGATATCAAATCAAAGTTTTCATTTTAACAATATATATCTTATTATATACTTATCATTTCATTAAAGTTATAATGGTGAGAATAAATGATACTTTAATGATAATTATAACAAATATTTGGATTGCTAAAATGTAAAACGCTTTCAAGATAAAAGTGATTGATGAGTTTAAAGCAAATGTAGTGATGGATACAAATGTTCAAAAAGATGGAATTTTGTCTAAAAGTTGCAAATGCTCTGGAAATGTTAAATCATTTTGGGGATTAGTATGGGCTTCATTTTTCTCATCTTCAGGGCAGTGGAGATGACATGATGCATTGTAGCTTTAATTTCTTTGTTCTCTATGTGATTCATAGGTTGGTTATTAGACTATGTGATAATCTGTAGATGGCATATGATGTAAGCATGTGAGATTTACATTTTTTGATTAGTGCTGCAGCATTTATTGTCTTGGCTGTGAAGACCGCTTGGGTGCCTCAGGTCAGAGAGTTCTACTATGATTTAAACTTCAAATCATTGCTGCTGTGTCACTCATCTCTGCCATCTAGATGGCAGGGTCTGGTGCTTGGAAGGTCTCACAAGCCAGTGTTTTGGAGGGACTATGGGTGCTGTGGGGATTAGTAAGGGCATTGGATGAGAGAGTCTGAGCTTTGGAAAAACCCCATGGTCTGGTTTCTAGTCCTTAGCAGGGTGCCTGGGACATGGGTGCTGCAGGGATTAGTACAGGTTTTCATTTTCACATCTTCTGGATGGTGGGGATGATGTGATTCATGGTAGATGTGATCTGTCTTGTTGCCACTAAGATCAGGGGTTACTTAGTAAACTATGAGAGAAGCTATGAATGGCAAGATATATGCATATATAATTCAAGGTTTTTCTGTTCACTCGATAAATCAAGTTCTGCATTGTAAATCATAGTTTGAATCTTGTATATCACTACATATAACATGTAAATTCAAAGATTAATATTATGTTAATAAATCATATTTTGAAAAAAAAATCATTTTAATATATATATATATTATTTTCTGTATTATCTTCCATTATTTTGATTGGAAAGACTGAAGATGAATACTAAAATAGTTGAAAAATTTTAATAATAAAATTAATATTTTAAGTAATTTTCACTTTTATAAATTAATTTAACTTTAGATCTATTATAAAAGCATTTCAACACTTTGAATTAGCAATTCTGTAATATTTATCTGCTTTACTTGAATGTTACTATTGATTTCCTTCAAAATATAAACATAAAATTATATATATATATATATATATATATATATATATATATATATATATATATATATATAGCATTATATATATATATATATATATATATATAATGCTGACAAACTTTTATATTCATTTATTACTGGATACTTTCAAGTATCTAAATTATTGTAAACACAAGAAAGTTTTGCACAATAGTAGAACAGTGCAAGTAAATTTATCTGATTCTTCTTACATTTGTTTTTTACTGAATTAATATTGCTCCAAATTAGTGAATTTTTTATATATGTAAATATTGTTGAAGAAAATTAATCTTCACACAATTTAAGCTGACAATCCAATAGTGCACGTGTGAAGATTCATTTCCTTCCATAATATATATTCATTTATATTTGAAAGAAAATCAAGACATACATCACATGATATAACTTAATAAGGTTATACTACAAATGTCATATAATGAGCATGAATAGTTATTATATCTGCAATAAGAAAAAAAGATGGAATTATTACTAAACATCATGAAATCGGTAGAATACTTCTATCAATAAATATATAGTAATAAAGAATGAAGTACTTCCTATATCTATTATATCTTCTGAATTGCCCAGAATTTTAAATGAACAAGTACCTCCTATATCTACTATATCTTCTGAATTGCCCAGAATTTTAAATGAAGTGAGACATGCAATTAAATTTATGACGAAAGCAATACTTCCAGGTAATGATGGAATTATAATTGATATATTAAAAGAAGCAGATAAAGAAATATAATTTTTTAACAAAGTTATATACCAATATCTAAATGATAAAGACGTAACAGATGATTGGAAGAATGCAGTATTAATATTAATATATAAAAAAGGTGATAAAAAGATATTAGAAATTACATACCTATTAGCCTTTTATAAGTTTATACAATTTTTTGCCAAGATAATTACTATCTCATCTACAGAAAACATTGAATTTCCACCAACCAAAAGAACAGGCTGGATTTAAAAGTGGTTTTAATACAGTAGATCAGTTGCCATTATGCTTTGGATTTGTAGATTATGAAAAGGCATTTGATTCTATAATCATTTCTGCATTGGTTAAAGCATTAGATATTCAAGGTATAGATACAGGATATTGTCATATTTTAAAGAATATTTATAAAAATGGAACATCAACAATTAGATTACATAATGATATTAGGAAAGTCAACATTGAGAAGGGTGTAACATAGGGTGACTCCATAGCTTCAAATTTTTTTATAGCAGTACTGCAAAAAGTACTTTGTGGATTAAAATGGGAAGGTAAAGGAGTGAAAGTAAATGGAGATTAAGTCATTTGGATTTTGTAGGTGATGTATTTGTTTTTGAAAATAATGCTTTAGAGCTGCAGGAATTGTTGCAAGAGTTATCAGAAGAAAGTAGGAAAATAGGACTAAAGGTAAATGTTAAAAAAAACTAAAGTAATGTTTAATCAATTTTCTTAAAAATATGAAAATAAAGTTTTGATTACGATGAGTTAGAAGAAGTTAACAGTACAAATACCTTGGTCAGATTATTAATACAGATGGAAACAGAATGGATGAAATTAATTATAGAATTAAACTTGGTTGGAGTGCTTTTGGTAGAAATAACTTGATACTAAAAGAAAATATGCCTATGTTTTTTTTAAAAGGAAGGTTTTTAATAAATGTGTTTTACCAGTTTTTCCTTATGGATCTGATACTTGGGCACTTAAAAGAAGAGCAATACAGAGACTTCAGATCACTCAAAGAAGTATGGAGAAATGCATGTTGAGAGTGACAAGAAGTGATTGAAAATACAATATATGTGTAAAAAACCAAATAGGTTTTACTGATCTCATTGAAAAAAATAAAAGACTAAAGTGGTGTTGGGATGGACATATTGCTAAAAGAGATGATAATAGATGGACAATTGAAATCTTAAACTGGATTCCAAGAGATTGTAAAAGATCCAGAAAGAGATCACATGTGTGATGGATGGATGAAATAAAAAAAGGATGCAGGGATGATGTGGAAAAGAGAAACTAAAGATCAGTGAAGATGGGTTGAACTTGAAGAGACCTTAATCCTGCAGTGGATTGATAATGGTTGTTGTTGATGATGATGATAGTTCTTAACAAGCTTTTCTAAACATCTTTATCTCCATACCAGTTTCTAGCTTTGGCTATCTCAGTGAGGCACTAGGATCTTTAGACATTATATCTAAAAATACCTGCTCAAGTCCCAAATTTATCTAATGGTTAACTATGAAATAGAAATTTTTGAAATTTTTAGACATCTATATGTCTTCAAGTTCAGCTGTCTAACTTAAATAACCATAAGGGACTGAAAACATATAAATATCTAAAAAAATCAGAATTTTTGCTTAATAGTTAACCATTAGATAATTGCTGGATATGAGCTGGTATTTTTAGATCTAATGTTGGAATATCCTAGCACCTTACTGACAATAGCCAGCAGCTAGAAACTGGTCTAGGGATAATATTAGGTAAAGCTTGTTAAGAGCTATAAACACTCATTATATATATGAGATATGAATATCTTATGTAATATAGAGTGTGTACCTATAGCTCAAACAAGCTCTTAATTGATAAGTGCAGTAAGAAAAAATATTTAAAATCTCTATCCAGAACATTCCTATCTCCAGACCAATTGGTTTTGAGCTTTTGACTCACCTCAGTGCAGAGCTAAAATATTCAGACACTAGATCTAAAATATCAATTCAAAAACCCACACTTATTTAATACATAATATTTAAGTGGAAACTCTGACATATTTGGACATAAAAATGTCTTTAACCAGCTATCTAACTTAAATAGCTATATGGTACTGAACCAAATTCAGATCTACCATATATTGCATAATCTTAGCATTGCCAAAGCCTTAAAGGTAAAATTATAATAATCAATAAATACATATATAAGTCTCTAACCTTAATCCTATGTGCCTTGTGTGCTTAATTTTACCATGAGAGGGACCTCTACAAATCTTACCACAAGATTATGACTCTAAAGATAAGAGTGGTCATCTTATCTGCAACCTAGTTTCCAATTAGATAGGCATAAGTCATATATAGTGTGACATTGCTTTTATGAGCTTGTATTTACAAATATGTAATATAGACAACATACCAATAACTCAAACAAGCTTTTAATTGATATGTGGTAAGAGAAGATATTTAAAATCTCTATTGATATGCTCTTTATATTACATATTTGTAAATGCACGCTTATAAAAGCAATGTCATACCATATATGACTTAACTTTTAATGATTGATTATTATAATTGTACCTTTAAGGCTTTGGCAATGCTAAGGTTATTAACATATAGTAGATCAGAATTTGATTCAATCCCATATAGCCATTTAAGTTAGATAGGAGGAGTTTTTTATGACCAAAAATTTTAGATTTTCTACTTAAATATTATGAATTAAATAAGTGCTGGGTTTTGAGTTGATATTTTAGATCTAATGTCTGAATATTTTTGCTCCTCACTGAGATGAGCAAAAGCTTGAAATAAATTGGTCCGGGGGTAGGAATATTGTGGATAAAGTATTTTAAATATTTTTTCTTATTGCACTTATAAATTAAGAGCTTGCTTGACCTATTGGTATGCTCTCTATATTGCATATTTGTAAATACAAGATCATCAAAGCAATGCCACGCTATATATGAAATGCTTTATTGATTATATATATAAAGATTGCCTTGACAATATTTAGAAAATGTTGATTGTTATTGATATTGGGATTGTCTAAGTGTTGACTGGATTTTAATGATTACTTATAAACCCATTTAGCCTCCAACATTATTACACTTATTATTTAAGTAATACTTTGGGTGCAATTGGAAATTTTATAACTGCCATTTGTAATGTTAAAATTGAATATTTATTAGTCTACATTCAGAATAGGTTTTATTTATCTGTTTAAAGAGGTTTGTTTAAACTTCTTTGTATCAATAATTTCAATATCTGTAGTCAAGATGCCATTTTTAGTATCTATTATAAGTATATTAGACCATTAGTAAGGGTGGGATTCAACCCTTATTGTTAACAGGAGGTTACCTTGACAACAGTAAAAAATGTTGATTCTTATTCATATTGGAATTGTCTAAGACTAGGTTTTAATGATTAATTATATATTCTCATATATAAATGATGAATTCATAGTGTTATTTTTCAGATTTTTTATGTAATAAAAATATAACAGCTAAATAGCTAACATTTCAGTACAATAACAAGTACTTTCCTCAGAACTTATTCTTTCTAAAAAAATTAAATTAACTAAGCATGATGTCAATTTTAATAAACCCACATATTCTGGCAAAAATTTAACAATATGGCCAGAGACTGCTAAGGAAAGATTATAGATCTTTTTAAAAGGCATAAGAGTTTAAGTGAAAAGTGTGAATTAAAGAAAATTAACAATATTTGGAAAAAGCTATTGTAGCATAAAATATTTTTTTAAAAAACTTCTCAACCAATAGAACTTGAGAATGAGGAAAAAATAAAAAATAAAAGATTTTAAATCTCACCACGCACATTTTTATGATTTGAGAAAGAATAATCTCTGAGGAAAATACTTGTTAATGTACTGAAACATTAGCTATTTAGTTATTACATTTTTATTACACAATATTTCATAGAAATAATACTATGAATATATATACAGACATATGTGTTAACATGATGAATGAATATCAGGTTACAGTGACATATAAAGCTCCAAAATGATTTTGACTTTTTGTTTTCATATTATTTAAGCTTTAAATACCCTAAGGATTAGGATCTATGACAATCCTTTTTGTTTATTCAATAATTTTCAAGCAAGTTAACTTTAGGCACAACTTATCAATAGAAAAATAGTAGTATTATATAAACCAAAACTTCTCAAATTGGTGGCTACAGCCCCTCAACAGGTTGCAGATCTTGTCAAACAGATCAGTGAAAATAAATTTCAAATTTTTAAATTTAAGTATAGTTCATTAGATCAATTTTTATATACAGACATATATATTTAATTTTAATGTAAAAATTTACACACTACAATATATAGCATGAACTAATAATTATTCTGTTTATTTTACAATTCCTACACACTGTCATTAAAAACACTGATGAATACATTTACTTGGATTGTTTATTAAATTCATGTTTATAATGAGTATAACTGGTATAAGTGAGTTTGATAATTGTTCATTAAAATTTAATCCTTAGATAGAAAAGTAGCTATTGTAAACAATGTATTGTAAAAATCAGTCAATGAAGACACCAAAAAAAATGGAATCACATATAACAGTATTTTGTAATTTTCTAAAAATGATGGATAATCCACAACATTTCCAAAAACAGGTGCAAGATGTGAAAAAAATTATAAATATGATCATTCTTAGTTAAAATATGAATTTGGCTATTATATAGTGATTCATACAAGCCAATAAGTATAATCTGGCAGATTGTTTAATAATTGTGTGAGACCTGGAAAATGTAGTTACAGTTTAAATAATGTGCATAGTGAACTATATGAGTAAGATAATTGGATTTTTTGGAAGAAAGGCCAAAAAATTGAAAAAGCAAACTGAGGTTTTTTTTGTCATAGCATAATAAATTTAAATGAAAAATTAGTTAAAACTTATTTTATAATTGTTTTATTAATTTCTAAAACAAACAAAAAAAACATATACAATTCATGAATACCTTGTCTTAACCAATAATAATAAAAATTTGTGAAGCTATCCATAATTTCAAAATATCAAATGTTTTTTTTTAATCCCTGTTTTCAATGATACAATTAAAAGATGAATACATAGCATTGCTGACATTACCATATCTACATTATCATTAATCAAGCAAAATACTATATTTGAGATATGTTATCTGATAATACAAATGATGCTAATTGAATGTTTTTGTCAGATGCCTGTAAAATTTGCAAATTTAAAAATACCTACTGTTTTGTATTAATGTCTCTGGTGTAGCTAAAGAGATATATTTAAAAATGATCAACACATTATAAAATGAGCTTGAAAAGTGCATTAGGATGTCACCAAGAAAGCAGCAACCATGATTAGAAGGATTTTAGTATTAATATGAGAATTATAAAAGATTTGTTTGAATTCAAGTCATGTTCATTACACTATCTAGACAAAAAAGCTAGTACTTTGACATATTAGGAATCAGTAATGTGTTCTAAGAAGTTCCTAAAATAGTTAATTATATAAAAAGTAATGCTACTAAAGCCAGACCTGAATTTCTGTGCCATAAAATGAAATCCTGTTATAAATCTTTTTAATATCATACAAAGATAAGATGGCTATCCTATAGTAAAGTTATAAATAGAGTTTCAATTTTAAAAGATATATTATTTTTTATTCTTGATAAAAATTGACACAATGGATAGTTTGCTTTCTTATCTGATGGAATTTTAAAAAAATTCAATGAATTGAATCTTTATCTGCAAGGAAAAGTATTGTAAATAATAAATTTTCTGTATGATTAAAAGGTTTTAGGATAATAATACAAAAATGTTTATTTTTCACCATGAATTTTTTCAGGAAAAAAAAAATTTTATTATTAGCAGAAAATAAAAAAATAATAAGTAATTGCATTACAAATTCAATGTTTTTTTTGTTTTTTTAAAAAAAGTATTTCCCTAACTTGACTGCGAATATAGATTGCTCCATTTCAGTAATTTATTATTTTCTCATTGTCATATCAAGAAGAACTTATTGTCTTGAGAATATATTCAACCCTTGAGGTAGAATTTTTGATAAGAATTTGTCAGAATTTTGGATCCAGTAACAAAAAGAATATTTTTTTTTAGTAAATACAACTTTAAATATTCTTATTATATTTGCATCCACATATATTTGTGAAACTGCAATTTTATTACGACCACTAACTAAAAATAACCCTAGTTCTTGTTTATCAACAGAAGCATTGGGAGAAAAAAATATTAAGAATTGCTGTATCAAATATTTCACTTGCTACTGATTATCCATCATATTAATTTGCTATTAAATCTTTTTTGTTGTATTATTCAATTTTTGTTCTTATTATTATTAATAAGTTTCATGTTTCATTTTTCATGATCACTGTAATATTTAATTTCTTAAAGTATTTTTTTATAATGAAAATATAAATAAAATTATTTAAATAAACCAAATATAAGTACAATATAATTGTAAAATAGGAGCATATGTTTCTATTAAAAATATTTTCTTTTGGTTGGTTTGGTATTTGTAGATACTCCATGAGATCCTTTATATCAATGAGTTTGAGAAACACTGGTATATACCATTAAAAATATCACATTATTTCTGTAGTTATCTTATATAAGTGTTTAGCAATGTGTCTTCAGTAATAAGGATCCTTTCATGTTAAAATCATATTAGTAATGGATTTACAGCTATTTGAAGTTGAATTTTTGGCCTTGATGGATATTATTTAGACAACTCTACTTGACCAATATTTGATTACTAACTGGCTTGGATAAAAGTGATTGAGTATGTTTTGTTTGTAGAATTTAAATTCAGAACCATAAGTATAATGTGAACTATAAGCAGAATGCACAGGTGACAATAGAAAGCCTTCCATTTTAATACTAAAACTTAATTGTGATGTGATAAATTAGCCAGGTGCTAATATAAAATGAAAAATATTCATGAGCATATTCATTGTCCTAAATATGATTGGTAGATTAGCCACATGCTTTCATGGGTAAAATCAAGAGCCAACTTGAATGCTGGATGAAAGAAAAAAATATAATTAAAATAATTGGAAGAAACCGAATAGAATAAAATGACTAGTAAAAATTGAAAAAATATATAAACAAATACACTGGTTTGAAAAATAATAATTGAGTGATTTATTGCTCAGAATTTCATAAGAAATTTGAACATCAGAAAAGACAGTTTGAGCTGTGATCCATGGTCTTTGAGACAAAGTATTCCACATTACCATTGAATAAATCTATACAAGGCAATATAGTGATAAATGCCAAGAAAGTAACAGAAATCAAAATTAAGAAGAATTAATATATTGTAAAAGAAATGAATTAAAAATTAAAAAAATAATAAGAAGAAAGAAGGGGAAATATCTCTATATTTTCAAATGCATTGAAAATGAATGTCATTTTGAAAAACACAACCATAAATCAAAACAAGTTTCAACGTTAATTGAATTTATTTAAAAAAAATAAATAATTGGATTATATTTAATATAACAAAAATAAAATGAAAATGAAGTAAATTAAAAAAAAAAAAAGTAAAGCATAATAATATAGACAATGTAATTGATTGCACTGCATTGTAAATATTAAATAATTCAAAGAATGTTGACCAGAATAATTTATTTAATATAAATCAAAAAGTAATCCATTGATATTAGTGCGTAATAAAAGGAACATTATTGGAATGTGTATACTATTTTAGAATCTCTTTTTTTATTAAAATCACGTGGTTGAATAAAAACTTGTACTGGTACTTTACCTGTAAAACAACTTGTTCGTAAAAAGCTGATTTAAAAAAGAGCAAGAAAAAAGAAATATTGTTAAATGCACTGAGTAAGTAAACAGAAGAAGAATAATTGAAAGAAAGTGAATATATACTTAACTGAATGTAATGTGTTCTTTGGTTTGAATGGTAATGTGGGGAAAATGAAAAGCATTTTAATATTTTTATGAGGAACTTTATATGAAGGTAAAAGTTACAATACAAACAAAAAAGGCAGATAGACATTATAATAGTAACCATATTTATTTAACTTGCATATTTAATATGTAATACAAATAGAAACAGTAAGAAAGTAATGATTCAGAGTGGCCAGAAGTAAAATCAGTAATCTGTGGTAAGTGATGACTAAAATCCTTTAAAAAATATAAAATTTGGATTTTTACAGATAAAAATGATGAACCAGTAAAAATAATAACCAAGATGACAGCTGATTTTGCAATTGAGAAATACATTTATATAAATCATGTTTTTGGTTTGTGTTTTTTTTTTTAAATTGCATTATAGGTAACATTAAGCATTATTTACAATAAACAATTTAGAAAGAAATTTAGTCAAGTGCATATTTAAATGGATTAGATTCAATATTTCCCTTAAAATAATAATGGACTAGCATGAAACAAAGTATTACCTGACTCTCCCAACTTGCATCTAACATCTGCATTAAACATTCATTTTATCAATCTTAACCACGTATGTATCTTAATTAAACAAAGTGTACATGACTTTCAGCTTACATTTAATATCTAAATTAAGAACAAAAAACTGTAGTCCCTTTTTTGTAGAACTGTTTAACTAAATATATATAAATAATAAATCCCATATGATAATCAAACTCACAGAACAGTGTTTGTAGATTGGTGACCTTTGTTAGTGAACAGAACTAGTTTAGTCATATAAATCCTGCAGACATATCTATCTTTTTGTTTATTATTCAAGTTATTGATAAGAATGTTTCTATATTCTGAATGTTTAAATGTAATCTAACTTTGTTTATATAGATGATAGTTCTGATAATTGAAGAATAATCATGCTTTTGTGATCTCAGTTATATGATAACATAATGTATTTTAAAATTTTCAAAATGATATTACAGTATCACCACATAGATAACAAGTGCTTTTATGGGAGGTAAATTTTAGTGCCCCCTCCCCCTAGAAATATAATTCGTAAATTAAAAGACATTTCCCCCTAGCTCATTGAACACTCCATTTTCACAAGGAAATGTTTTAAATAGGGTTTTAGTCATTTAATGTGTTTTATTCATTTATTTCTATAAAATATATCCAGAGATAAAAATGCATGCTAAAATAAAACATGTTAAGATTTTAAAAATATTTTTGAAACAATAATTAAATAATACCTTAAAACAAAAATATTTACAAAAATTTGAAATTTTTAATTATTTCTTTCAAAAGCTTTCATATTTTTTGGACAATCCTGCAAAATTGCTAGTAGAGATAAGAAGTATCTGCAAATAAGATAATTTTTTTAAATAATTAAGTATTTTTATCATTTTTAAGAGAACCACCACACACATGAAAACATTGTACCACTCCCTTCTCCTTCATGGACTGCCTCTGATATTATATAAGTAATTCTACTGACAGTTTACTTATTTAAAAATATTATAGACAGCCAGAATATGATTCTGTAGAACGTTTTGCTTCCATGTTTCATCCCACACAGAGAGAACAAAATCCAGCATATCTCCATTATCCTTCTTGAAATACAACAGTTGTAAAAGCTGACATAACTCTTATACTTTTTTTAGAAATATTTAAATCAACTTTAGCTGACATATCAATAATTAGTTAAAATAATTGGTTTGTTTAGAAACCCATTCAAAATCTCTCATGTGTCAACATTTAATTTTTAATGTGATGTTATTCCACTATTAATGTCTATAATATATTGTATCCATTGTCCAATATTTTAAATTTTGATATATACTTTGTTTATTGATGTAACTTCGAAATCAAACTAAGTCAATTTTAAATAACACAGTTGATATAAATCTTTCATTCCATTAGCATCAACTTCTTAAAAAAATTGTTTTAAATATCCATAAGGTACTTTTAATTCAGAAGATCATACACATAAGTTGTTTACATTTTCTATTAAATAAAATAGAAAAATATTTACACTACTTTATTATTTAATTTTAAGGCTTAGTAATAACTAAGTCATATTATATATATTGTACTTTATTAGATAGTTCTACCATTAAAATGTCCTGTCCTTTATTTTGTTTATTCATATGTTTTGTTGAATAACTATAAAAAAAAAATGAAACACTTGGTTTGTCCACTATACTTTTTTAGATTTAAATATAGTGCAATCATGTAAAGGTTTTATTAGACTAAAAAGAATTGCATTAAATAATATTGTTATCATGAAATTTGTTAAAAATTAAATATTTCAGCATCAATAATATGTTTTTATTCATTCTATTTTCCTTATATTTGGACAGTAGTGTAGATTAAATATCAAATATGAGTTTTTAGCTAGGGAACAAACCCAAGGCCACATTCATAAAAAGGCTGTTTAATAAAATATGTAAAAAAAAAAATAAAATGGCATAAAAAGATAATATTGATATTAAAAATAGGAAAGCTATTTTGTAAAAGATGTAAAAAGATAATACAGGCATAATAAAAAAAAAAGAAAGATAACATTGTTATTAAAAATATCTTGCACAAGACAGTTGCAAAATTGTCCTAGAATCCTATATGCCAAAGGATACCAATCTACCATTATTATAAACTGAATAAATACATGTATATCACTGATAAAGATAATTTCATCACATGCAAAATTACTGTAATTATGATGCCATATTTTTAAAACAAGCTTTATTTTTAAATAAATTTTTAATAATAATGTTACTTTTTATATAAATTAGTATATTTAAATAATAGTGATTGGGAAATCTAAAGATTTTCATTTATATATTAATTATAATAACAAAAGGATGTTGGTCTATTTGGTTTTATGCAATGGTATAGTATGTATGAAATATATTTTAAGGTTCAAGCAATTGTCATTACAAGCATAAGTAAATAAGTATTCCTCTTATATTTAAAGAAAAAATATTTACAATCAGAATATATTTCTAACAATGAAGTCATTCAAAACTCTAAACATTTACATATGTTTTATTAATTATCATGACAAAAGTGTGTCAGCCTTTCAGTTTAATGCAATAATAAGAGTATATATGTAGTATAGTTTGAACTTGAGGCTTTTAAATTGAGAAATGGACAATTGTCACAATGAGTCCTAAAAAGTATTTCTCTCATCTTTAAATAATAAAAAAATATTTACACTCTCAATCTTGGGGTCGGGGTGCCCCCATAATGAAGCATATTTGTGTCCTATACAACCAGGTGGCCCAAAGCTAGTATATACCAAAAAAAATATTTCTCTGTAAGCTACCATGGGTATTAATGGATCCATTTAAAGTTCATTGATTTCTCATTTACACAAATGACATTAGAATGATGGAATTTACAGGCATGCAATAGCTGAAATAACAAAAAAGATGCAGTTCATATATGCAAAATAATATCTCTAACTGATTAAAATGTTTGGACAAAATCTAGTCATTATCAGTTCACTATATCATGCTTAAATAAATCATTTTTGTTGTTAAAGTAATGAAATGTATTAGTTTTTCTATGAAAAATTGGCTTATTTATTAAATTGTAAAAAAACTATTTCTTATATAAAGTATATAATGCTAAAAAATATTGAGGATGAATGAACATGGTAATGATAAGAAATCAGCTAAACAGGATTCATTTTTATAATAATATCCATGTCAACAAGCTTTAAACATAGGCAGATGACAAGTTTTTAAGATCACATGATGCCTTGATAAAACCTAATAGAAACTACTATGCACAAATCCTCATAATTTTTTTAGAAACTTTTAATATTATTTATAATAAAAAAGCACTAATATTAATTAAAATTAGGCTATCCTGATATGTAATAATATACTTCCATTATTTAATACAATTAGAATATAGATAAATTCCTTTTCAGGAAGAAGAGTATTATATTATCATGCGTTTTTATGATAAGCAGCATTATATTTAGTTGAATTATTCAGACTTCTGAGATTTATTTAGCTTCTAAATATTAATTTACTAATCAATCTGGTATAATTGTTCTTAAGTCATGCTTAAAATATACCGAATGTTTAGAAAATATTTAAATCTTATAACATCTCTTTACATTTAAACTGAAAACGAAAATAGATTTTTTTTAAATCTTGGGCCTAAATTAATATATATTTTAGCTTAAATAGCAATAACTAACTGTTTGTTAAACTTAATGCAATAAATCACATTCTTATAAAGGTGTTAGATAAAAAGGATTTTTTATCCAATATTTTATGAACTGTGAAAAAAATATTATTATTAAAAACCTATAAATTCCAGTATACTATACGTTATAATAAAATATTTTTTTTAATTCTTACAAAAGACCATTTCCATTGATTTGCAAGTATTAAGAATTAAATAAAAAAATATAATTTTATTACAGATACTTAAAAAATGTCATTATCTATAAAGATAATCGTCAACAATCAACAGTGATTTATTTATGATATAGACATGTTCAGGACTTTCCATTAATTTAAATATTTATCCAAACATGTTTATATGTATATTAAATAATTGCACTGTGGAAATATGTTTATTATGTAATTTTTTTTCCAATTTTTATCAATATATTTCTTGTTTCTAATTTTATTACATCACAAGTAACCATCCCGACATTCTTCACTATACACATATTTCACAAAAATCATTTGATCAACAGGTGATTATATAATTTAAGTAATATATTCAATTTTTCGAATTTATACATCTAAATATTACCAAAAAAAGTAAAATCAGTATAATTTTTAGCTTATTGAATGCCGCCATGACCACAGAAAAAAAAAAAAAAAACATCAATTAAAAATGAGTTAAATTCTTTATTCAGTTGTAAAAGAACTGAGCTGGGCCAGTAAAAATGAAAATATAAAACTAACTTAAATTATTTAAAAATCTATTATAGACTATTCTGTAAGCAGATCAACCTGATGGTTGAACAGTGGATTAAAGACATACTTCGAGTAGTACAACTTAATAGTGAAACGATCTCTAGAGTTAGCAATTACGATTTCTTCTAGTTAAAAAAAATAAAACAGAACCTTAGTTTCTTCTGTTTAATGAAATCATTGTGTTCTGCCTATAATTTTAGAACTGGAATGTCAGATAATTTTTTTAAAAATTTATTATTAAGTAAATAAATTAAACTTTGCAAAAATAAAACATTTTGAACTTATTTTTTTTATTATGTAATAAAATGTCACAAACATTAATAAAAAAGATATAATGGTGCATTGTTTGTTTGTTATAATTTACTTGTAATAAATATAAATTATTGATAAACTATTAGTATTTGATATTTTTTTATATTAAAATACATGGTATACAGAATGAGTGTACACTCTTGTTTTTAATTTTTTTTCTTCTAAATAATGTATATAAAATAAATGTTTCATGCAGTTAAATTGTACCATAGAATATATATAAATTATCATTCTATGGCTTCATTTATGGGTTTTATATATATATATATACCAGATGCACTCACCCTTGTAAAGTCCAGTGTTTTTTTTAATTGGTTGTTTTAACAATTTTTTTTAAAGATTTAATATAAATTAAACAAAATATTTTAATATTATATAAATAAATTTCCAAATTTTAATAAAGCCACATTAAAATTTACATTTTTAAATATACCCATTATATTTGACAATATTAAGGTGCAAATATATACTTATCGGAGTACCCTCTGAATACAAATAATTTTTTTTTTCAGATTTTTTCTTCAGATTTTTTTCTTCACTATTAATAATTATGTAAGATTTAATATGCTTGACATATATAGTGAAATTAAATTCATAAAAAATTACACTAATATTCCTTAAGGCTAAGTGCTTTCAGAGCATTCAACTCCATATTCATAGCCTCCAAACCTAATAATTTATGCAAATCTATGCAAGCTCATTTATATTGTCCATCTCTTTGATATAGAAAAGCATGTATCCTTCCTGTTTATTGCCTTCAAGTATCTGGCTATATACCATGCTTCTTTTCCTTTTGATGTCATTTCTCTCAGTGGAAACTATTTCAGCACATGCAGATTCAAATTCATGATTAGCCTCTTTTTGGTGGTCCACAAATAGTGAGCTGCCTTCATTTCTGCTTAATACTCTTTTATATAAGTATTTGTGTTGAGCTACTCTATTGTTTATAGTGGCCCAGGTCTCACCGTAGTATACTGCTCCACAGTTAGCCTGAGGGCATGCCATTTTGTACACCACATGTGGTGTTGACTGTATGTCAATCTTATTCTTAGAATTGTTAATAATTCTATTAGTGTTAGGAAGGGTTTGAAAACCTACTGTGAATTCATTCTGTAATTTTTTGATTAGTTCTTTTGCAATATTAGGTATGTATGGCAGACATAGTTGTTGTTTTTTGTCCTTTCTTGGTTTATTTATGTTTTCATAAAATGTTTTGATTCTTTTATTGATGGTTACTAAATCGTAACCAACCTTCATTAGATCACTAATATACTTGTTAATATTTATCCTTCTTTCCTCTTCATATTTGCATAAATGGTAATTCCTGAACAAAAAGGCAGAAAGCCCTGCCAATTTGTAGGCTTTGGAAGTTTTGGAGTTAATATGGATGTATCCTCTAATGTTTAGCGGTTTTACTTTCATATTGTAATTAAAACATCTGTGCATTCTCTTTATTATTAAGTCTAAGTAATTAATTGTATTCAACTCATTCTCTTCAGTGCAGTTAAATATCAAGTTTGTATGTGCCTGCATTTCATCCAGAATGGCTGTTATAATTAGTTTAGGTGCTGCGATGAATATGTCATCTACTTACCTACAATAAATTATTCCATGTACTTGTTCTTGGAACTTCGTTATAATCTGTTTTTCAAAATAACCGATAACAATACTAGATACAATGCCACTCATGGGGAATCCCATGGGCCATCCATTATTCATCCTATATCATTTTTTTTTATTTTTCATAATTTTTTTAGCTTTATTAATAGTTACCATTTATTAATTTCCAAATACATAAATCCTGGTCATTTTTGTAATATTTTTTTTTATTAAATATAATACACCTTATTCTATTTTTACATGATAAATTGGTTTTTGAAAATCATATATAAAAAATGTGTGTAAAAATACATTGTATATATGGAAAATAAGAACATTGGTTCCAGATATAAAAAAAATCAATGAAAATAATTAAATAGACAATATAAAATTTTTGTTAGAATGTTATATTTTTTGCATATTATCAAATTTTACTTCATAAATATTGCACATAAATAAAAATGAACTATAGAAACATAATTTCCAATTGAAAAAATAAAAAAAAAAGGTGTAAAGAATCAATGAACATGAAAATTAGGCAAAATTTGTAATTTGGGTTATACATAGCAAGATTTTATTTGTTGCCACTTTCTGATAATAAATGCATACATTTGCATATGATCGGTAAACCATTGCTATAACTAAAACTTGCAACATCACTGCTATCATTAATAATGCTTTGGCCATTGTGTTCTTCTATTGATGAAGTTCTCTCTGCAAATTCCTGAAAAACACTTGCAGTAATGTCATATGGTGTTGATGTTATATTTTTTATGGATGAATCTATTAATTAATGAGTGGGTTTGTATAGAGCTATGTATTTATAGAGTTCTCTATAAGATGACCATATTGATTTCAGATCTTGAAACTTTGAAGCTTGTTCCTCATTAGCATCATACTTGGCAAAATGATAATCTAATTGATGAGCAAGATCAAGATTCCCTTTAATTAAATTAACATTTGATACTAAATCATCTCCAATATCACTGTATTCTTTAGGATTGGGCATTTTAAGAACAATTTCTATAATTTCTTTCTCACTTAAAGCTTTATCAAGTAACAACTCATTGATATCTTCAGATGACATGTCATTGAATCCTTCTCTACCAATTATGGGAGGTTATTATTATGATTTTGGAAATTTCAGTCTTGTTGGAGTCAACAGGATATTTGCTTTTCACACATTTCAGATGAATAGCTTTTCAACATCCAATGAAAGTTGATGATCTTAATTGAGGTAATGTTAATACAACTTGATTCACACTATACAGAATTGAAAATTTCTTCCACACATCTATAACACTTAATGTTTTATCATTACAGTCTTTCCAAAACATATTGAAATGTTCATTTTACACTATAAGTTTTAAATGTTGCAATAATTATTTGGACTAATGGTTAAATCAAGAACATGGTATTGGGCAGAAGAAAACAAAATTGTACAAATGGGTATTCCAAGACAAGATGGCTGTGGGCATTATTTAGAATCAATAGAACTTTAAATTTTAAATCTTTGACATTCATATATTACTTAATTTCTGGAATAAAACATTTGTTGAGTCATTCCATAAAAAATTCAATGGTAACCCAAGGCTTTCTATTTGCCATCCAGTAAACTGGAAATTTATTCAGATCTACACCTTTCATTTAACATGGTCTTTAGTCTTAATTAACAAGCAAAAACCTCAATACGCAATCTCTTGAAGCATTGGAGCAAAATACCAAAGTAACACAATTTTTTACTGTATTGAAACTACCAGAAGCTTTCCGTGATTTTGCTATGTAGGTTCTACTTGGCATTATCATCCAAAAAGATCACTTTTTATCAACATTCCAAACCTGATCAAGAGTATATACTCCATCTTCAATAATTTTAGCTAATTTATTTTGGAAATTCTCAGGCAGCTGTTTCATCTGTGGATGCATTTTCACTTTTTTATTTTAATGTTGAAAAGTGCATATCTTTCAAGAAACTATTATTCATCTTGTGCTTGCAAAAAATTTACATTTTCTATTAAACTCAGATGAAGTACCTGACTTGATTTTTTGAATTTGTTTGTAAATTTTTAGTGTTGTTTGTTTGATAGCACTTCCATATACTAGTCCTGTTTTTTCTGATATTTCTTCTATTCACATTAGTAAGGCTTTCCCCATTTTCTCCTTAAGAATATATATGGTGTAAAATGATGTCTTAGCATTCACTTTTGTTCCAGAACATACTGACATTCTAATATCAGTTTCATTATCACTAATAAATCTTATAGTATTATCATGTACTTTCTTACAGATGTTACTCCTTCTCCTATTAGAAGGTGATCTAAAATTTAAATTTTAGTGTCCAAAGACATTGCTTTCATTACTTTTTTGTAGGTGGATTATTTGATATTGTATAAGACTAAAAAATATTTCAGATTTAATTAACAAAATATAAATTCAAAAATATGCATCGAATGTATCACTTACCATCTATTGATTTTTAGTAAAATTAGTAAATTAAATTTAAACAAATTAAATTTAAACAGAATTAATTGATTAAAATATCACACCAACAAGTAACACTTTTTAAAAAAATCTAATGTCAAAATGCGAATAAAGCATCAATACCAAAAAAAATACAAAGGTAATTTTTCTTTTAGTTTTTTTACCAATTGTTATTATAAAACAATTCGTGTAGAAAGAGGATTTTTTTCTTTAAAACTCATGTTATTTCAAAATCATGCAAAAAAATTGTATAAAATGAGGTTTAGATATATTTGTAATATTTTTTTTAATTGGTTGCTTAAACAGTTTTTTTCAAGATTTAATGTAAATATATTTTTATTAAAGATTGCTAAGTATGCCATTCATCTGAACTACATTAAGGGATTGACAGACTGTGAAAGCACAGAATCCCTTAATGATGAATTATGAATTAGCATGCATGCTTTTTTCTGCTGTTGTATGGGAACTGTTACTGCAAAATATATGCATTTATGCTGACTTTTTTCCCAGAGTGTTTATTTATTGGTGGAATTACTTCCTTTACATGAATAGTAGTGGTTGTGAACTTGACACATGACATTAATACATTCACCAATCAAAAAACAGAGGAAATATAGATTTTATATAAGAGATATTCTTATAATTAAAATGATTAGAAATGAGTAATTGTTCATGTATTTGCCAGTGAGAAATATCTACGACAGTAAAAATTTATGATAATAAAGTTTATTTATCAAGTGTAAATATAATTTTATCTTGTGTTCTTTATAAAGTATATGGATTTAAAATTTAGACCAGGTGGTAGGCCATCAAATCATTATATTTGTCATAAAAATTAAATGCCAAATATGGACTTTATACATAGACATATTACAGTATTTTCTGACTATAAATGCAAAGAGAAATGACTATATTTCATGTGTTTTTGAAAGTTTATGGCAATGGCATATTTATTTATAATTATATGTTGTTGTTTTTTCCATTATCTAGATTTCAAGTAGTATTATTTTTTTCTCTTCTTAACTTTTTGTTGGTCTGACCACAGTAGCAGTACTAATATGAAAATCAACATTGAGACCTTTATGTTTGTAAATTCTGACTCTAATTAACTAGATTTTTGGCCAAAGCTAACAGTCAATAAAAAAATTTTATACACATCTATGAGTGTTCTTTTGAATTATCAATTTACATTAGATTCACTTAAGTAGTTGACATTGCCATGCAAGCAGATTTGTAAACAAAAAAGTATTTTTCTTTTAAATATGCATCTTTTTCAAAATTGAACATTTGTAAATTGATACATGTATGATCTGCTATTTTATATACATCTGTTTTCTCATCTTTAGTCATCATTTTGTCTTCTTTTAACTGTTTTACAATGGGTCATCAGCTTTCACTGTTTTACATCCTTCTAAATTCATACACTAATTTTTGTTTTTCAGCTTTTTCAGTTTATATTTTGTAAAGTATGGGATTTCTTGTAGTGTGTTATGACTTTAGAAATTTGTTTGATATACTGATTACAAATTATCTCTGTTTTGTATGCTAGGCCTGGTATATATGTATCCATTATAGTACCTTTAATTGTTTTTCGTCTTTTGATATTTTTTTATACTAATGAATAACCATTCTTCATAAGAGTTTTTTCTATGTAAGACTTCTTTTTACAAATCACAGATTTCTGAATAAACATGTTTCTCTGATCCATAATGATAATATAATTTCAACTTTTGTGTTTCTATTTGATTGAATATGTGTTAATTATTTTTCTGGGTATGTAGGAGGAAGATTGCTGTAGACTGTAGCTTTGATTTTGCCATAAGGAAAAACATGTTCATGAAAAGATCTAAAAATGACAATTTTTATGTTGATTCTAATTCACTTGTAAAATTAAATTGAAAAGAATAAGTTGTTAATATATCCAGAATGTTTGTATTAGTCCTTTTCCATGTAGCCAAAAATCAAATGTATCACTAACTTACTGATATTAGATTTTTGGGAACTGGAGAAATATTATTGGCTGTAGCTTCAAGTTTTTTTTTATATAAATCTTGCTGATCAGGAATGGCAATAGTAAAACACATAGCCATTCCTTGATTTTGTTGTGAATATAGGGTTTTCTGAATAATGTTAAGAGTTTCATTATTGGATCAATAGAAAAGGTTGTTCTTGTTTGAAATGTATTATTCTCATTTAATCTTTTTTAATAATAAACAATACTTCACTAAAAAGTACATATATAAGTAAATATTGTATATCAAAGCTTACCAATATGTCAGTTCTTCAATTTTTATATTCTTGATATATTATACCAACTTACAAAAGGATTAAAAATCTCAAGAAAATATAGTGAGAAGTTTTGACATTGTGGACTTCAAGAACTGATAATAAATCTTAATAAAACAAGGTTCTTACAGATTTTAAGTAAACTATAAATTTATGAAATATTGTTAAAATGTGATGTTAATCTGTTTTCATTTGAATCAGTGAAATAATTGCAATGCTGTCTTAGAAATGCTTGCAACTATTTTATATAGATGGTATAGTGATTTTTGTCACCTTTTAGTTTGGCCTGATTTAGGGTTTTCTCATTTTGTTATTGTAATCTATATCTATTGCAATTATATAATTGCTATTGACAGCAATGATTCTGATTATATTATAGATTTGTCCACCAGATTTTAATAAATCTATCCAATATATGTAATGTTTTGTATTTGAATTGTTGGTATCTCTCAATTGTTTTTTCTATTCTCCAGCATAATTCTGATACTTCTTCTAGAGGCAATATTTGAGTGATTTCATCATGTTTATATAATAAAGAGATATTAGAGGTGTGACAGCCAAGTTTTTTTTCCAAAGTAAATGTCAGCATCTGTTATATATTTATAACTAATATTTTTTAACTTATAAAAATATTATAATGGTTGGTATGCCACATACAATTTTTTAACATTTTTTTTACTGATTAATATTTTTTGTGAATTCAGTCTTCATCATCAAGGTTTTTAAGTAAAATATTTTATATTACTAATAAAATGTAAGCTCTTATAGGTGTGTGCTTTTTCTCTTAGAAAATTCTCTCTTGCTCTTTGAATATTTTTTTCCACTCTCTGGAAAGAATTAGATGTTTTAATTACAAGTCTTTAAGATCAATTCCTTCAGATTTACATGTACATAGGAAATTAATTTTATATTTTGGCCAGTTTTAGACATTATTTTTTATTTTATAATATCTAAAATTTGAAATATAATCATATCCACACTTCATATTTAGTGTTTGTCTGAAAGCATTTTATATGTAATTACATATTTTTATTATTTAGGCTTAATTTCCAAATGTCTTTAGACAAATCCAATTTTATTAAACTTTCCAAATATATATTCAAGGAAAGTTTGATTGTTCAGTGATAGTACTAACTTAGGAATTGATTTTAGGATCTTATTTGTGAATACTGAATTTAACATGATCTATTTTATAAAAGAAATCAGTCAGTAGAATATTTACTTATCTATATAGAACCTTCTAGCTTCTCCAAATTTTTTAGGACAAAGTTAATGAATGGTTGCTATACATTATAAAATATCATGTTGGATTAACTTATGAAATTATTGGCCATTATATGTAAGGAGCTTATTTACAATTTTTTTCTTTTTTTTCTTTATGTCATTGTCATTTCCCAATTAAAAATATGTTCATTGTTAAATGCATCCTCTGATTATTTAGCCACATATATATATTTCTTTTTAAGCATTATTTTATTTTTTTTAATCATTTTTTAAGTGAATAAACTATTTTTGCCAAAACATTTTCTTCCACATTTATATGATATTTTATAATTGCAGTTTTTGTTTTCATCATTTCTTGTTTAGGTTTGTAGTGGGTACAAATGTTTAATAGTATGATATGGCTTTGGAAATTTACTTCTGATATTATACTGATTGTGGTTTTTTTTAAATTGTGTATTATCCCTGATATGTAAAGGTACACTTTAGTACCTAAATTTATATATATATATATATATATATATATGTATATTAATAAAATCAAGTCATACATCACATGACATATATAGCTTGTGTTTACAAATATATAAAATAAAGTGTGTGCTTAATAGCTGTAAACAAGCTTTTGTTATTGTTATTATTATTATTATTATTATTATTATTATTATTATTATTATTATTATTATTATTATTATTATTATTATTATTATTATTATTATTATTATGATGATGATGATGATGATGATGATGAATGATGATAAATTCCACCAGAGAATACATTCAAAATCTTTATCTAGGATTGTCTCTATCCCAAGACCAATTGATGAGAGCCATAGTACTAAACTGGATCTGGGGACAATTCTAGATAAGATTTTGAATGTATTCTCTTGTGGCATTTGTCATAAAAAATACTAATAATAAAACAAATTTGTTTAGGACTATTATATTATCCTCTTATATATATATATATATATATATATATATATATATATATATATATATATATATATATATATATATATATATATATATATATATATATATATATATATATATATATATATATACACTGACATCTCAGCTAAAAGTCTATGTAATGTTTTAAAGATGGTTACATAGCACCTGTAAACACTGGTTTATAACAATGTTAAAGATCCAACATTAGAAAAAATAGATATATAAAATTTCAAAAATAAAAGAAAAATTTTAGAGTAATATGTTTTTTTTTTACAAAGTTCTTCCAAATAGGAAGAAGTTTGTATGTATCATCATACTTATTGATACAATTTAGTTTTTTAGTATCTCAACAACTTTTCTGATCTTACATTTGTAGAGAGTGTCACATCTGGATAGGATCTTGAATTTAGTACATATCTCTTTTGAATATCAGTTTATATTTTAAATGCTTCAATTTTTTCCCCCAGTAAATTATTAATACTTTCTTTCATAACACAATGTAAAAGCCATATAATAAATAAACTTCAATATATAAACAGATAATTTCAAAAGATTTTTGATTAACTGAATTAAAATTATTGATCAAATCAACAAAATCAATATGTCAGTCATTTCTTCTTTCACTATACTATTTTTGTATTTGTCTGACATCAAAAACCATGCCTAAAATTCTGTAGCATTTTTAAAATTAATTGAGTATTTGATAATCTTTTTTTTTACGACTGGAAATGAATGATTTAGTTGATATTTTTTTAAAAAAAATTATATTGTTGAAATTAAGAAAATAATATTTGTTTTAAAATAAATTTATTAAACATAGTAATATACAGTTAAACTTGATAAAAAATTATGTAGCATTCAGAATGAAACTTGAAAAAGTCAATGCAGAAAAAAGGGTATCTTAATAAGACTAAGAGGAAAATAAAACTTTCACTCAAGTATCATCATGTAGACTCACAGGCAAAAGCAGAGAGTCTCGCTGCTTGACTTGGTCAAGAAGCTTGATGAAAACAGTTAGAGCAGAGTCCTGAGAATGACCAAAGATGAGCCTGCAATGTGTCAACCATAAAAAAATGTTATAAAGATTGATAATCTTATTGCTGCAAAAAATCCATTCTTGAGAGTATTTGAAACAAAAAGAGCATCCCTAAGTACCAGAGAGACATTCACAACAATAAAGTCCCTAATCAACTTAAAAACAGGACAAATATAGAAAATATGATGTATTGTCTCATCATATAAGCTACACAATGGACACTGAGACAAAATCCTAATAAAGCCTCTGCTGGTCACTAAAAATTAACTTGTTGGGAGAGCATTTAAATTCAGTTTAAGTACAAAATCAACATGTCTTGCTTCAATGAAAAGAAGTTTCATTTTACGCAAGAGTACTTTATTTGAAATACCTAATGAAGTCAAAAGAGGAGCATAATGTGGAAATTTTAATTTATAAACATCTCAGAATGTCAATTTCTCATCAAGCACAACTTGAACTGAGGGTATTGACTTAATAACCAACTTCCATAAATCAGCAATCCAATAATTTGAAAATGGAGGTGGTGTATCTGTAGGATCAATAACCAAAGGAAGAGATAACTGAGCAAGCTTTAGACAAGTTACATGAAGAAAAGATATAGATCTCTGGAGATATAGAGTTGAGACTGAGTGCAAACCTTAGCAATACTGATGTCTACCACCTTGTTTTTCCAAAATAATTTTGAACAAAGCAAATTTATAGCCCTCTCAAAATGCTTCGTTGGCCTAATAATTGGTAAATAATAACTAAGCCTTGAATAGACCAAAGAGTTCAAGAGTGTAACTTTACCCATAAGTGAAATGTTTATATTGACAAGTGATGCAACTATCCTTTTTGCTTTATCAGGAATAATATTTTGAATCTGTGTTGTAATTACTGAACAAGATAAAACTATTGGAAAGCCAAGGAAAGACTGAGGCTTGGCTGTGAAAGTTGAAATAATGGACAAACCAGATTTAATTTTCCATATTGTGGATTTTGTAACATTAATATGAAGATTAAAAGTATTAGAAAAAGAGTCCAATATTTGCAACAAAGCCAGAATAAAAGATTTATCAGGAAGAAAGAGACATCATCAACATTTATTTTTATAGCGTCTGTATATAATTGTAATTACATTCATATCGGCCTTTCAAGCCAATTGTGCAAATGCTTTGAGAGTGTTAAATAATAAATGAATACCCTCTGACCAATACAAGATATAGAATTTATGCAGAAATAAAAAGAATCTCTCTTATTCCTATTCATATTTGCTCATATATAAATATTTGAGTCGTATGAATAAGAGGGATTATTTTTATTCCTGCATAAATTCTATATCTTGTATTCGTCAGAGGGTATTCATTTATTATTTAACACTCACAAAGCATTTGCACAATTGGCTTGAAAGGCCAATATGAACATAATAAATATGATGAATAGTCTGTTTAAGAGCAGGAAATTAGATACCAGGCAATTTAGATTCTATCTGTAAAAGTAATGGATTTAAATATGTAATAAAACATAATGTGGCAAGAGGAGATCCCTGTGGCATTGAGAGATGCATACAAAAACCATCAGCAAGTTTTCCAGCCAATGAAGTAGAGATAGACCTGTTAAGTAGAAGATTGGCTATGATACAGACATATGGAGTAGGAACCTGATCCCAAAGAGTCTGAAACAAAAAAGAAGGCAGAACACAATCAAAGGCTGATGTAAAGTCCAGCTGAATGACCACAGGTTTTTATTTATTATGACATCTAATATACTCAATAAAAAGAAGAAAAAGCTTCAGTTGTTGAATGACCCTTCTTTGCAAATTGAAATTTTGATAAACGAAGATAAATATTATTTTGTATATGATTTTTAACAATAGATTCAATAGTCTTTATTAAAAGAGGTGTTAATTAACTCTTATAATTTAGAATAATATTATCCTTATAAAGTGGCACAACTTTAGTTCATATAATTCCAATACTTTCAATAGTTTGAGACTAACATGTTATGACTATATTTTAAAATTTTTTATGAATTATTTTATCAGGATCGACAGTCTTTTTTATTGATATTTTAATTTGACTAAATTGAATATTTTGTCCATATACAAATGATGAATTAATTATTAAAAGATGCCTTCTAAATTTTTATATCAGTGTTTCAAAAGATATTCAAAGTATTTCCTCAATCTGCTAAACAAGCATATTTTTATACATAATAATGTTTATCCAAAGATTTAATGGGATTATTGTATCCTTTTTAGATCTCTATGTTATTTTCAATACCATAAAAATAATCTCTAAATATCACATGATCACTATTTCTTATGCTTGCTCAAGCTGTTAAAACAGGAAAATCTGTAAGTACAACAGTGTCACTCAGTGCAAGCATCCATTGATTACTCTGGCTTGCACTAAGTGGCACTACTGTATGGAGAGTTTTGCCTGTTTTGACAATGATCTCAAATAATCATAATCAGCAAATGATTGATTTTCCATTGCAATTATAGTTTAACAATTATTGAACTTAGGATTTTAAATTCTTATATTGCATATGAAGTTCTATATTCATTTTATTATTTTACCAAGTAGCAAACACTTCAATAATACCACTAATAAAATAAAATTATTTTGTTTTATTGAACTCAAGAATTGACTCACTTAAATTCACAATATTGTTCTTATGAAAGTTTTTCAACTCAATAATATGACCAGTTTGTCATTCCAAATTGAAAATTTTAACATGAATGGCAGTATTTTATAAAAAAAACTATATTGTTTTTTTTTCTAATAGATTTTAAAAAATATCTGTTTTAAATTTTTCAAAAAAAAGGTGACTTTTTAAAAAGATACTGTTGCAATAGCATATCCAACAAGAAATAAATATTTTATTTTTTTTGAATGTCCTAAATCCACATGCTAGAGCATAAGTCCTGGTAATATCATTGTAAATTTCTTGGTATATATAGAAATTTAAAGAATAGAATGTAGAAATTATTTCAAACATAAACTTTCAAAAGGGACACCTTTCAATGCAGATTTAGATTTTCTAGGGCAATTTGAAAATGATGTAACATTTACTCCAAATAGTTTTGACATAAAATCAACACAATACCAAAAACATCCATCCAGATATACATGACATTCCTAAGGCAGTTTTGCATATTTGAATTTTTTGGCAAGTATATCAAACTTCCTCTCTAAAAGGATACAAAATACAAGGTCTTTGTACAATTTAGCTACTTCCCTTACTAAAAAAGCCAAGACAAATAATCACTAAATAATCTACACTCAATCTCACTGCACTTTTTAGGTATTAAAATACCAGAAAGCACTTTTAAAGACAGACTGGAACAATACTTTCTATTTCTGTAAATATGCACATTATGGCTAATCTACTAATAAGGTATTGTTCATTTATATAACAGTAATTGACAAAATCAGAAACAACTAGAGATAAACTCAGCTTTTGACTCAATGCAGATAGATGAACATATAAATCTATTTTAAGAAACCACACTTTTTAAATCCCATCTTTACATATTAAAAAATCTACTTACCAGAGAAATTTATGTTACAGCATACAAAAAAATCGTATCTCACATTGGTCCATAATGCTTAATTCCAAAAGAATCCCATTAGATTCACTTCTGTTCATGTTTTATCAATAAACTCAAACAAACAATTGAAGATTAATTATATATATATATATATAATAAATAAAGTTTGATATCTGTATTCGTTTCACAATATATGTAATATACAAATCAATATATATATATATATCAAAATACAGTGCAATTTATATAAATTATATTCTTTTAGAAGTACTTTCGACTATACACTTTGTAGTCTTTATCAACTATATAATGTTGAATAATCAAAACGAGACAACCCTTAACAATACCCATAGTTCAATTCAGATTTCCCACAATTCTGTTATCTTAACATTTGATGACTGGCGATTCATTAAAATTTGACGATTTCTTGAAATCAACATAGCCTCTTTTATTTTACGTTTATTATGACAACGTTCAATTTGAATAATTTTCATATTTCTATAATCAAATTTAAATCCATATTGACAAGATTTATTAGGATCAAATATAATAGATGATGAAGGTTTATTTACATCTGTTCCATATTGATTCTCTTTTGAATTCTATTATATAAAAGCATATGTTTTTTATTCTCTTCTCAAATGTACACTTAGATTCACCAATGTATTGTACGCACCATCCACATATCAATCTATATATAATAGAATTTTGATTAAACTTTGAATTTTGAATTTTAGAATTATTAAGCAATCTATTTATGTTATTTGTAGAGAAAAAAGCAATGTGACACAAACCATTATAAATTTTCCTAATAAACTTGACCTGCTCATCTGATATAAATGGCATTGAAATCCATTTCATTTTGATATTTTTATTTTTAATTTTATTATAGTGTTGATTTCTTTTAAATCCTTTAATAATATTAGTAATAGCATTTTTATAATAACCAATTTTCAACAAGTCATTAACAAATAAATGTACATTTTTAATTTTATCACTAGAATATTTGCATAATTTTTCATTTCGAAATAAGAATGATTTCAATCCAGACAGCTTATGACACATAGGTACATGTGATTCATATGGAATAAAACCTCTAGTTTCAATTGGTTTAATTAATATAAGATAATCAAAACTGTAATCATTAAGAGTAACTTGAATATCCAAGAATTTTATGGAATTGTATTTCTCTTTAGTTATAACCCATTTTATATCCTTAATCTCATTTAATTCATTAAATAAATTGATTATTAATTCTTGTTTTCCACAAATAAAAACATCATCCACATATCTATGATATACTTTAATTTCTTGATATTTCAATTGTTTTAAAATTTTACTTTCATATGTTGATATAACAAAATTACAAATTTGAGCAACAGCAGGAAGACCCATTGGCCAAACAAAATTCATTTTATAATATTCATTATTAAAATTAACATAAATATTTTTATCAATAAACTGCAATACTTTTATAATAAAATTTATAATATCAGACTTTACATTTTTTGAAACAAGAGCATTATAAATAATATTAATTGACTTTATTCTATCTATTGATCCATACATTTCATTTATATCAAAAGTACAAATTGTGTCATGTAAATCTATATTTATATTCTTAATTTTATCTACAAAATCAAACGATGATGAAATAGTATATTCTCCAAAACCTAAAATATCTTGAAATAATAATTCAATATATCTACATGTTTGATAATAATATGCAACACCAAAATCAACCATCAATCTCAATGGATAATTTTTTTTATGTAGCTTTATATTCAAAAATATCCTAGGGCAAATAGCAGATGATGGATATAAGTTATAATATGTATGACAATCAATAGCTTTAATCTTAACTTTTTTTAAAATTTCATTTATAAATTTCATGCGAGATGTATCAATATTTATTATTTCACTATTTTGAAATTTAAGCTTTTTCATTTGATCCATAACTTTTTCATTATATTTCGCTCTTATAAACAAACACATAAGAAGGCCATTGTCCTCCTTTAAACACACTAAGTCATTATTTAATAGGAAACTTTTAAATTTATTAATTTGACTTAACCATTTATCATTCCTATTATATTTAAAGTTTTTATTTTTAACTTCTTTAACAATGTTCAAAATTATGTGAACTTGTCTGGTATAAATTTGATCCCCTTCAGTCAAAAATATATATTTAAATTTCGGATCGAAATATTTAGGTGGTAGATAGCAAAGATTTGTAATGCTTGAATTGAATTCTTCAATAGAACATTCATTTAGTATGGTTAGTAGTTTGATGCGAATATTTGTAATAACATTGTTAAAGAAGTTAAAACTAAAAACTTTAAATATAATAGGAATGATAAATGGTTAAGTCAAATTAATAAATTTAAAAGTTTCCTATTAAATAATGACTTAGTGTGTTTAAAGGAGGACAAGGGCCTTCGTATGTGTTTGTTTACAAGAGCGAAATATAATGAAAAAGTTATGGATCAAATGAAAAAGCTTAAATTTCAAAATAGTGAAATAATAAATATTGATACATCTCGCATGAAATTTATAAATGAGATTTTAAAAAAGCTAAGAATAAAGCTATTGATAGTCATACATATTATAACTTATATCCATCATCTGCTATTTGCCCTAGGATATTTTCGAATATAAAGCTACATAAAGAAAATTATCCATTGAGATTGATGGTTGATTTTGGTGGTGCATATTATTATCAAACATGTAGATATATTGAATTATTACTTCAAGATATTTTAGGTTTTGGAGAATATACTGTTTCATCATCGTTTGATTTTGTAGATAAAATTAAGAATATAAATATAGATTTACATGACACAATTTGTACTTTTGATATAAATGAAATGTATGGATCAATAGATAGAATAGAGTCAATTAATATTATTTATAATGCTCTTGTTTCAAAAAATGTAAAGTCTGATATTATAAATTTTATTATAAAAGTATTGCAGTTTATTGATAAAAATATTTATGTTAATTTTAATAATGAATATTATAAAATGAATTTTGGTTGGCCAATGGGTCTTCCTGCTGTTGCTCAAATTTGTAATTTTGTTATATCAACATATGAAAGTAAAATTTTAAAACAATTGAAATATCAAGAAATTAAAGTATATCATAGATATGTGGATGATGTTTTTATTTGTGGAAAACAAGAATTAATAATCAATTTATTTAATGAATTAAATGAGATTAAGGATATAAAATGGGTTATAACTAAAGAGAAATACAATTCCATAAAATTCTTGGATATTCAAGTTACTCTTAATGATTACAGTTTGGATTATCTTATGTTAATTAAACCAATTGAAACTAGAGGTTTTATTCCATATGAATCACATGTACCTATGTGTCATAAGCTGTCTGGATTGAAATCATTCTTATTTCGAAATGAAAAATTATGCAAATATTCTAGTGATAAAATTAAAAATGTACATTTATTTGTTAATGACTTGTTGAAAATTGGTTATTATAAAAATGCTATTGCTAATATTATTAAAGGATTTAAAAGAAATCAACACTATAATAAAATTAAAAATAAAAATATCAAAATGAAATGGATTTCAATGCCATTTATATCAGATGAGCAGGTCAAGTTTATTAGGAAAATTTATAATGGTTTGTGTCATATTGCTTTTTTCTCTACAAATAACATAAATAGATTGCTTAATAATTCTAAAATTCAAAATTCAAAGTTTAATCAAAATTCTATTATATATATATTTATACATAATTCTATTCCGATATATGATATGTGGATGCGGCGTACAATACATTGGTGAATCTAAGTGTACATTTGAGAAGAGAATAAAAGAACATATGCTTTTATATAATAGAATTCAAAAAGAGAATCAATATGGAACAGATGTAAATAAACCTTCATCATCTGTTATATTTGATCATAATAAATCTTGTCAATATGGATTTAAATTTGATTATAAAAATATGAAAATTATTCAAATTGAACGTTGTCATAATAAACGTAAAATAAAAGAGGCTATGTTGATTTCAAGAAATCGTCAAATGTTAATGAATCGCCAGTCATCAAATGTTAAGATAACAGAATTGTGGGAAATCTGAATTGAACTATGGGTATTATTAAGGGTTGTCTCGTTTTGATTATTCAACGTTATATAGTTGATAAAGACTACAAAGTGTATAGTCGAAAGTACTTCTAAAAGAATATAATTTATATAAATTGTACTGTATTTTGATATATATATTGATTTGTATATTATATATATATATATTGTAAGCGATACGGATTGAATACAACCTCACGTAAAACAATATCTGCACTACAAGGGCGCCATCTAGGCATTTGAGCCTAGAAAAATTTATAAAGTAGGCAGATACGCGCTGTCAAAAATCCACTTTATTTAAATATTCCGATCGTTAGCCCAAGTCACTAGCTCAGTGGAGATGCAGAGATAAAAATCTATAAATTTTATATCTTAAATATCAAAGAGTAAAAGCCACTGCCAGAAATTAACATATAAAAATATTTATTTACGCACATATAAAATAATATTTAAATTTTGAGGAATAAGTTTAACATTTTAGATTTTTATATTAACTTTTAATTTTACATTTAACTAAGTTTCAATGAGTTTAATTATTATTTAGATAGTCAAGTATGAATAGACTACATAGATCTGCATTTGAAAAGAAAATATTCTTCCCTGATTTAACCTTAGGCAACAAATTTCGCAACCACATTGGCGCCAATCCATCTGATACATTCATGTATTCAATGTAGCATGATACGACAACACAAAATACTATATTGTCAGGAATGTACATCTGAACAATAAGTAGAAATAGAGAAGACATTGACTCTCCACCAACAGGAATGTGACATCTGTTGGCAAGTAGAACAATAAACAAAAAACTCCATAGGAATGGACTGCGGTCTTCTGCCGACTTACAAACCCATCCATAGGCAAACAGAGGGTGTGTGGCGTATATCTATAATCCTGCCCGTAGCGGACCTCATACTACATCTACTAATTACACAAATATATCCAATCCATTGAACCAATTCAACTACGAAATGAATAACCTAAGATTACCCTCCCTTAATACAACTTTACAAAACTATATAGCCATTCACGCCCGACTTAATTTTAACATTTAAATACGTTCGCACAGATTTGTTTAAAAATGTTGGGTATAGATCGATTACATAGATTCCACGGTCAAAAACATTTCAAAATAAACATAAACGATCAAAATACAAAATTATTGATACCGACAATCGCAGAGGGAAACTTATAAGTAACCCAATAGTATTCACCATAAGATACTTGCGTTGTCACCAATAACTTAAAAGACATCCGAATAAATACATTTTAGATACTCACCGTAAGGTATCATTATTTATCGAATGTCTATATATTTTGATCAAATATGAAAACCAAAATATAATTAACCGCAAACGAATCCATGCAAGCGTCTATAAACAACTTAAATTTCATACATTTAAATAATCTTTACAATAAGAAAAAAAAAAAATGGAAATGATGTTTATCAATCGGACAACATATAAAATTAAACATTATTAATTTGATTTAAAAACTTACAAAAGTCAGATAAGAGTCCATTTTAACATTTCAGTTGGCTTGTAAAACTTGACGAAAGTTCTTAATTGATTTTAACAATTGTTCATTTCATATAGCTTATGGTAGAAGAGTCCAGGCCTCTGCTTTCAATTCCCGTTGGCAATTCCCACAGCGTCTCCATTGGAAGAAAATGTTCTGGAGGTAGCATTAGCTGGTTCCATTCTGGTATCACAGTCTTTTCATTTTATTTTTTTTTTTAAACAAACAAAAAAATGAGAGAGAACGGCAAGTGCGTCTTACCGTTGTCATCAAATCAAGTTGGAAAAACTGACTGGAACTCAATATTTTTTCTTTTTATAGTCCTCCTATGGATTCCATGAACAAAAACGTCACTGTTCTGTTTATTCGTTATGGTCCGGGCCTTTATTTGCTTCCATTGGTCAAGCTAAAATCTCTTTCTTCTCTTATCTAACCTTTCATCTGACTTTTTAATTAAACAGCTTTTAGATAATTAATAAACAATCATTTCCATTTACAGATTACAGGAATTAATTAATACCTGTTTTTATTTTAACTTATGTTATTTTTTTATTAAAATATTTTTATATTTCAATCTTGTATTTTTTTATTAAAAAAAAATACGTTCAAATACTTTTTTTTTTTTGTTTATGAAAAAAATATTTTTAAAGTTTAGCATCTGTGCGAATCTATATATATATGTTTAACAAACATTTTAATTTTAGCGTTTAGTTTTTTCCTTTTATTTGCGAACTTTTAAGTTTTTATTTTAAATTAATGTAACAACATATTTATATATCGTTACAATATATATATATATCTTATGCATTGCTTACATGGAAGATATTTAATTATTTTTAATAAGCAAAAAACAAAGCTCACTTCTACAAAAATAATTTCGGAGTACACACACAAAAAAAATCAAATTAAAGTAAATCTAATTCATGGCAAATTTTTACAGGAAATAATACAAAAACTGTTAAGGATCTCCAATCTTATTTTCATAATTTCCTTTCCAACTCATAGAATATTCAAGAAAGTCTTAAAAAATTAAAAAATATAATGCAATGTAAAACGTTTATTTTGTTCAAATGCTGGACATGATAAGAATTATTTGTTACACACAATAGTAACATTCTTCAAAGCTTTCAGATATCAGATTAATAGCCTATGTACAAAATTTATCTGGAGCAAAAAAACAATTGTAATATTAATTTTAAAATATATATATATAATATCTCTTTCAATTAATATTACAATTGTAATATTAATTTTAAAATATATATATATAATATCTCTTTCACATAATGGACATGACACTATGCTTTGAAAAGAATTAGAATTCCAAAAACTTTAAATATAGTATTAGCCTGTATACTAATATATCCAGAATTAATACTTGCTTTTAAAATTAGCTCCACTGACAAACGACCTTCCTATAAATGATATTTGAAAATATTCTAAGAGCTACTTTTAAACATGGAAAACTTTATTTTACACCACCCAAACACTAATTTACATACTGGGAAGTATTTAACTTACTTTGTTATTCTCATCAAACAGAAAATGATACCATCCTACTCTAAAGCAAGAAATAACTAATTAATAAATTTCTATTCTGGCCCCTGGAAGCAAAATATTTTGACTTTCAGGTAAAAGCCAACTTGGACACTCTGCCCTTTGTTTTTTTAAAGCAATAAGAATCTACAAAGAAATAGGAGATTTATGTACTCTATGTCATCTTGAACCAGAAACACAACAAGTTTTACTTAAAAGGGTTTTAGTAACAATATTTTGTAACATAACATTGGAACTATTAATGGAAAAAATATAGTTACTAGCAATTATTTAATGTCCTTTGGAGGTATCTGCATGCATATTAAGTCTCACTTTTTTATTATAGACACTGTGGTGCCCATGGTAGACATTCATTTTCAACTATATTCTCAAGAGATACCCCAGCACACTCACAAACAAAGTAATAAAAATAAATGAAGACATAACAAAATAGTTGAACAAAATACTTATTCAAGCATCTGGCACCTTATAAGATTGCATTCAAGTTTATAACAAGATATCATTGCCTCATACAACTAAATAAACAACAACAATGCAATATGTAAGTATAACAAAGATAAACCATGTTACAAAATTGAAAAACTATGGCGTTGTAAAATAATTTTTATTTTATATATATTTCAATATTTTTCTTGTAAATAATTCCAGAGCCATTTATAACAAAAAAGATAAGAAACTTTATATAAGTAAATAAATTTCCTTTAAGATTCAAAATATAGAAATTAAACCTCACAGAAACTCAAACACCATAAGGTCTTCTACCACTGGTTGATACCCCCGTCCATCTTCAAAAATACTTATAATTATTGTGTTGCTTAATTAATTTTTTTTTCTGGAAGCTGAATTTCACTAAGAAAAACTGGGCCAATCTTAAACACTGATAACTTCTTTTTAAAGAAACCAACAGATTGTTCTTCAGTAGAATTATTGTTACTACAAAATGGATAATCTACAAAAGTCAATTTTTAATATATATTATACAAAAGAATCATTGTCAAACTTTTTTTTCTAGATTTTTTTGATTTTGTAGTTATTATTTTTTATATTAGAATTGATTAATTTGTAGTTTGAAATTTGTGTCCCATATTCAGTTCCAAAGTGGCTCATGCATGGTCCAGTCTGATAAACCTACCCTTGCGACACACACATATACACAAATAAAACAAATCCAAATGTAATAATCTAATCATATAATTCTATGATAATTAATGCAGAAAACTGATGATTGGCCTCTCAAAGGCTTATTATGATGGCACCTTATAGTAATCGAAGTGATAAAACATTTACAGAAAATTACAAAGGAATATTAGTTGATCCTTCAGTAGCTAGTTTCAAAATAACAAAAGTAATACAGAGACAAGTAATATTAAACAACCTCAAATAAATAAAATATATGATTCAAAATAGAAAATTAATAAATAACAGAAGAAAAATTGAGATACTTAGAACATGAACATTTACAAAACTAGGAATGTTCAACACAACATATGATTAGTCACAGCTAACTATCATATCTAAAAATCATTCTACTATTTTTCATCAGGGATACAGTTAGTAGCCTGAATTCACTTTGTCATTATATATATATTTCTACGTTTTAACACATACAGTGGGAGAAGAAACTATGAAAAAGAGGCAAAAGATATAGGAAAGGAATAAAAAAGGAATCTGACAATAAATTTATATTAATTCAAAATGCTAAAAACATTTCAATATGAAATATACAAACACCTAGTTATTGCTAGCATCTAGAACCGTCATTAACAACTTTGTTTGCAATATACATCAGCTTGACTCCAAGCGATTATTAAACCATTGTATTTTCAGTTAAAAGCCGACTTCCTTAACGCGCATGACGGATATTGGTGTTTCCAAAAATGTTAATTTCGTATTATATTTAGTGTTGATAATCTTTAACTAACGTGTTCTTTAAATTATCTTTACGAGTTTTTTTAACTATTTTGTACATTTAACAACAAAAAGCTTGGAGTAGAGAAGGCTTTTTTTTTGTTTTTGTAGTAACTAAATATTTTTAAAAAACAACAACAGGATTTTCGGATATCCAACTCATTTAAAATAGCGTATCATTAAGCCCGAGTTTATCAATTGAGTGAATCCATATATTCTTAGTTCAGCGGCCATAAAAAAAAAAATTCCTAACAAAATATGATACCATCTTCTCTTCAATAGGGAGAGGCGAAATCTATACAGTCCCTCTGTTTATTTTTAAGATAATACGTTATATATTTTGATTTTACAAATTTCTAATACAATTTTGACATTAATGTTTTTAGAATTGTAAATTATAGTATCAATGTATTATTTGTACAAAAAAAAAAATCTTACTTAAACTAATTTCTTAAGGAAAATAAAAAGACTAATATTTGTAGCAATTATGTTCTTTTAGTATCTTCTCAACATTCCATGAGCCTTAATGTACAGTTTTTCCTTTTTTATTCTCGCTTTTTCTCCCGTATTTTTTTAAAACAACCATTTTGCTTCCTACCTGGGCAAATGAAGGTGAAATGGTTTCAGTTTTCTTTGAAAACTTTTTTTTTTTTACTATATAGGTCCATTACAAATCTCATTTTTCAAACTTCAAAGAAATCTAAAAACTTTATAATACAGACTAAAGTGTTTTGAAAAAGCAGACCAATTAGATAAAAATCTTGCAAAGAAAGAAAGGCAAAGAGAAAAAAATCTTTAGGTCATTTTGAAAGCACAAAGCGCGCCGGCATATCATGTAAAAACCCAAGAGAGCTTCTGAACAATTACCGCTAGTAGCTACTCCCGTACCAAAATCATTAGATTTTTAATTCAGTGTCTGGTCTTTTTATTTAACATCTTTCTCTCGCTCTATTGATTCCGTAAAAGTTATTATTCTATATTTCATTGTCTTTCGCCGCCTAAATAAATTACAGTATTTTTTTTTTTTTTTGATTTTGTAAGTATATTTTGCTAAAGATTTATTTGTGGTTTTATTATGTCTATTTTACACGTTTTAACTTCTACTTCCAGTTTTTAAAAAATGAACACAACTGTTCGTAAGTATGTCATAGAATCAAAGAATATATAAATATTTGCCATTTAATTTATAAAAAAAAAAGGAAAAAAAATAAACAAGAACGCACGCGCGTGCCTATACATGTACATTGAAGAGGGGTAGAAGTTGAGTGATCTATTAATCTGTAGTTTCGATTAATAACACGAAGTAACAATAAATAAAAAAAATATGTAGGTTCACAAATACGTATTTTATAATAGAGTGAGCAAAGCCTCGTAATATAATACGACATATCTACCTGCCATGTTCAGAAATAAGTAGATTAAAATATTTTTAAATAAGTATAGAATCATGGCTAATTCGCAATCTAATTATTGAGTATAAAGTAGATATCTATTCATTTTTGACTGATGGGAGAAGATTCATTGTGTTAGCGAGATAGATGTTAACGAGCTAGTTTTAAAACAAAAGCACGTTTGCAATATAGTGTAGTGATGAGAAAGATTCTGAGACAATCGTTTATCTTTTATTAATAAAGGGAAAGAACTTACATTTTTATTTGCTAAATATATTTAAAAGTCGCAAAAAACAAATTAAGACTTACGTTAAGAGATTTATTAAATAAAATCGAGATCCTAAAATGCAAGTGGAAAAATAATGGAAGAACGTGTATAAAATATTATTTTAAAGAATAAAAATAAAGTAATTCTTCATACACACTATTTCAATTCTCTTATATAATTTAAAATTAATTAATAACCAGTAAATCAGTTTGTACTCCACGAACATTGTAAATATATATATATATATATGTCAATTTTTCATCGTTAATGGAAAATTTTGAACATCTACAGTATTACGTTGTAAAACCCTAATTTGTTTTAAAATTATAAAAGAATTTCAACAAACAAATAATATTTTCTTATTATAGAATGTATATTATAATAAATAATGGCAAATGCATCATATTTTGCTGTAAGCATTTTTTTTTCGTAATATTTTTGATCAAATGGGTCTATATGTATTAGAAAGGCGTTTATAAAGATGAGGATAAGATTTATTTATCTTCATCAGAAAATAATAAACTTATGCAATTTATTTTCTCTTTAAAAATTATTAAGATAGTTATGAAATACTTAACTGTATGCTCTATAGTTTTTCAGTAAACTAAGTACATATTATTATTATTATTATTATTATTATTATTATTATTATTATTATTATTATTATTATTATTATTATTATTATTATTATTATCATCATCATCATCATCATCATCATCATTATTATTATTATTATTATTATTATTATTATTATTATTATTATTATTATTATTATTATGTTTCAAAGCAAAACATTATTGAATCTAAAAAGTTACAGAGTCACATCTAGTACTATATTGATTTGTTACAAATGCAAAACAAATTACAACTTCCAGTATATAAGTCTTTATCATTTCTGCATACTTTCTTTCTTGCTTTTAAATTTGTCCTCTATTTAATTCAGTTTATGCTTGCATCTCTTTGAAGTCGGAAAAAATGCTAATGTTGAAAATGTCATTATCTATCATATTGAACTTTATATTTTATAGACTGGATCTTTGTTTCAAGTGTGACCATGTGGCTGCAAACACATCGGGTTGAGCTAGGATGCTGTCTCTTTTTCTGAACAGTTCTAGTTTTATTGAAAATGTTGCTGGGTGGCATCAAGGGTTATTAGCAAGTGCATCTGGTACTACCAGTAGGCATAAAGGCTATATGTTACTGCACGAATAGCAGGGATGTTGCCTTTTTAAAATTTATTTACTATTTCATCAATTGAAATGATGGCCTTTCTGTATGTGGTAAACATTGTGTGACGTATTGTTTCTAGGACACTCTGGAATGAAGAAAATCATCTTGTGTCTCTTCTTCTCTATGACATAGCCCACACATGGGATCTATATTTGTATAAAATCTACGAAATCTAAGGAAATGTGTTGTGGGTAGAGCATTTAGATTAAGCTTAAATAGAAAATCAAATAATTTTGGTTCTAATGACCATTTTCTAAATTGTTGCAGTAGTTGCCTGTTGTCTATCCCAAGAACTGATGGATGTAGATTAGGTGTCTGGTTTGGATATAGTATATTATAAATGTCCCAGTATGTATACTTGTTGTCATTATTGAGTGATATTTTGTTGTATATTGGCTTGAGTTCTTCAATAAGTGTGGATAGATATCCATATGAAGGGGGTGGTCTGTCTCTGGGTATTAAACTGATTACACACTCCAGGTCTGGAAATCTTTTTATGGTTGCGGTTATTAGATTTACTGATTTCTGTATGTAAAAACATTGATTGTATGAAGTCCAAGTCCATTGTTATGTGGTGATCTGCTCAGATTTTTTATAGAGATTGCCATTGTCTTTCTCTTCCATATTAGTTTGTTACAGATTGATGAGATTTTAGATATGAATGTTTTTGCAAATTTGATTATAGGTGTGTAGTAGATAATTTTTGTGATTATAAGTTGATTGAATAGTGCTACCTTTGCGTATATTGACAGGTATGACTTTTCAAGTGAGGCTGTGGTTTTTTCAGCATCTTTTTGAATTTATTTTGAATTTTTTGTCTCATTCCATTGGTTCCAAGGTAGAATGGGAAACCAAGGAAAGCAGATGGTTTACCATTAAACATCTCTGTACAGTGCTTGCCTGTGTATATTGACTATGCAGCAGTTTTATTTGTGTTAATTTTTAAATTAAAATTTGAGGTATAATTCTTGATTATCTCTTGTAATATGGGGAGGTTCTTTTTAGAGGGGAGGAAAATGGTTACATCATCCATATAGGCTATGCATGATATATTTAAAGCAGTATTTGGGATTTGAATGCCTTTTATTTTTTTCTGTATCTCTATTAATAGAGGATTTATATATATTGTAATGAGCAAGGCACTGAGGGGAGATCCTTGTGGGATGGATTGACTCAGTCTGAAGGCTGATGATTTTTTTCCATTCAATGTGATGTGTATTTCACAGCTGAGTAGCAGATTGGCTATTATATATAGTAGGGATGGAGGTATTGTTGTTTTTTTCAGCACATCTAATAACTTGGCTATAGGCACTGAGTCAAATGCTGCCTCAATGTCTAGTTGAACTATAATTGGTGCATATTTCTTTCTTTTTTTTTTACTACTTCGATTATTGTTTTGTATATTAAACCACTCTGGCCAATGGATGATCCTTTTTTGGCATATTGTGCTGATGATAACACAGGGAGTATGTGTTGTTCTATTTTATCCTTTATTACTCTTTCAAGAATTTTTATTTCTAAAGGTCCCATTGAAATTGATTGTAGATTAGAAAAAGATGATATTGCTGTTGATTTTTTGTTAAATGGAACCATTGCAATTGGATATAGACTTTGTAAGTTGCAAATTTTTTGGGATATGTAATTGGCTAGATCACACAGGTATTTGGTTGTGAAGTGACTTAAGATGTTTGAACACAAATTTGGGAATTCCTTGTGGTCCTGGGTAACATGTGTTTGTTATTGTTGCAAGTTGAAATACAATGTCAGTTGTTTTTATTGGTGTGTCTGTTTCAGGGTCTCCAAATATGTCTTCATTTGGTATGTACACTCTTTTTGTTTTTGCAGTTTTTTTTTTAAAGTGTTGATATATTGGGTTTATCATGTTATGTCCAGCTGTTATAGAGCCATCTATTTCAAGTGCCATAGGCACTCTGACTGTGGATGGGTATCCTAGTGCCCACCATATATATGCTCTGGTCCAAGTGTGTGGTTGTGTAAGGTATATTTTTTTTCTTTTTTATTGCTACATATTGCTTTAGTGTGTTGCATGTATTGTTGTACATTTCTGTAATTTAGTAAATTTGTGTTTTATTATCTGTAGTTGGTCTGGAAATGGTTATTGTGGGGGGTGCTGAATTGCAAATAATATGATTGATGTTGAAAGAAAGTATATTGGTGAATGCTATATATCTTTTGTACTGGATCGAGTGACATGTTTTGAAGTTTTTGGAGCATTATATGTGTTTCTAAATATAGGAATTCAGTTGTTTGTGCTGGAAGAAGTATTTGCATAGTCTTTTGAAGGGCTATTGTTGTATTCTATATTTTTGTTAGGTCAAGGGTGATGAACTGGGCAGCATGATATGAGATTATAGATGGACAGAGTTCAAGATTAAAATAATGATGTAACATTGGTGAGTAGAAACACAAATCAATAAGTGACTTATATCTATTGTTATTAAAAGATATTAAGTTTGATGGGAGAAAACCTTCAGCACTCATAAATGGGATTATTTTATGGATCCATTTGGTGACAAAAGTTTGGTAGGTCATGTTGAAACCTCCCAGGAGTATTATGGGATTTGGTGTTGCTGTAAGCATTGAATTTATTGTTGCTATTATTCTGGAGATAATGACAGGGCCTGGTGGTATATAGACAAATACTAGGTTAAGTGTGATATTTTTATGATGGAGTGTTATTATGATAAGATTAGAGTCAATATATATAATTTTAAAAGAATCAAAAGGGAAGTTGGGGGATATTATTATACCTGTGCCACCTGATGATGATGATGATTGTCTTGAGCCTGCACAAAACCCTTGGCTGACTAAATATTTTGAAGGATCAATTTGAGAACCGCCGTATATGTTTGTTTCCAATAGCCCTAGTATGTGTGGTTGTGTTGTATGTAACCATTTTTTGAGTTCAAAAAGTTTTTTGATGGCATTTAAGCTTCTAATGTTGAGTGATCCAATTTTTATCTTCATGTTTCAGGATAATTTTATAACAGAGTATTGATTTTTTTTTTTTAATTCTAAATTTTTGCTTATATTGCAGTAGATGGATGCTGATACATATTTAAAACTTGGTAGGGTTTATTATCAGTTTTTCTTTCATTTAATATTGGTTCAGACTCTATACAGGAAATTTGTGATGAAACTGAACAATTGTACATTTGTTGTTGGCTTAAATCCATTTCTATTTCATAATTTTCTAAGTTGTATATGTCTGATGAGTTGTGCTTTTGGTCTTTTTTTTTGCCTTTTTGGATTCATGTTTTTTAGGTGGTCTATCTGGCTTTCTTTTTCCCTCTGATGTATTCTCTTCAATGGGTGGAAGAGGGGATTCTATTGCATCCATTATGTTTGATGCAGTTTTGTTTATTATTGTGGTTTGTTTTATTAATGGTGTACTTATATTATCTTGATTTATATTTTAATTATATAACTGTGTGTGTTTATTTTCTGTTTGTTGATTTTTACTTGGCACACCTTTTGTTTTATTGAGATGCTGATCCTGTGATGTAATTACTTCATGTTGTGTTTCATTTGAACCTTGGGTGTCTATGTTAGTTTTTGTGTTATTACTTTTTTGGTTAGTCTTTGGGATTGACAATTCTGCTCCATTATCATTTTTGTTTGTGGGTGTGCAAACTTGTTTTTTTTCCAGTTTCTATAATTGGGTTGTCAATAGATGTAGTGTTATTAAAAATTTTATTTTCATCATCAGTGGGTTGTTCTAACGAGAGGATTTTGGTTTCTTCACAGTGATTGCCTTTTGTGTTATCGCATTGAGTTGCTAGGTGGCCTCTCTGTCCACAGCCAAAACAAAGTGGCTTCTAACCTCTTATGTGAAGAGAGAGTGTTGCTTCTTGATCTGTAATTTGTGTTGGGATCGTGGCAGCATCTACATTTTTATGGAGTTTTATTTTAAGTTCAAAATGATTACTACATATCAGTATAGGTGTGTCTTTTAAATAAATTGGCTGTAGTGCAATTACTTTTCCAAACGGGTTTATCATTTTTTGAAAATCTTGTAAGTTGTATTTAAGATAAGTATTTTTTAGCACTCCAGTAATAATATTTTTCCGGTTTTTATCTATAATTATGAGTGCATAATTATCAAGTGCTAAAATAGTGGATTGAAAATGTTCTTTTTGCTGCTGAGTATAAAAATCAATGGTTATATATCGCAAATTTGGATGGTCTGCAATACAAAAGATTGTTTCCCATAGTGCATTTTGCGTAATTGCTTCATATAATACAGATTTTGGGAAATGATATAATGAGCATTGATTATCTGTTACTGTGAGTACTAGTGATGTTGGTGAAAAAAAAACATCATTGAAATGGTCCATCACATTTTCAAGCATTTCTTTTGTCCAGATTGCGGGTGGGGGTTGACGTTCCTCTTGAGTATGAAGATCTAGATTTTTTATATCATTTGTATTTGTTCTTCGGAAACGCGGTATTTGGGTTGGTGCTGTAATATTGCTGTTGCTTTTAAGTATTTTTGCATATGAAATAGGCGATGTTGAAACTAATGATGTTGTTAAATTTTGTACTGGTGCTTAACTCGCTCACGCTTGACTGGAGAAGTAGCCATGATTTATTATTCTGACTCAAGTCAGTTTTTTTTTTTAAAAAAAAAGATATGAATACATACTGATATTTAAAAAATACTCTTAATCTATTATTTGATTTGATTTGTTCTGTATTCCGTTTATTTTGTGAATAACAAGTTGAAACAAAAGAAAAATATAAATACTTACATCGGAGAGCTTAAAGATTGCTTCTTACCTTAGCAGAGATTTGCTGCGGGATTATTATTATTATTATTATTATGATTATGATGATGATGATGATGATGATGATGATGATAATGATGTAAAAATGTATTCTCAGGAGGAGTGGAGTAGACATATATTCAAACATATTTACTTCTAATTTAAGGTAGCTAACTTATTTAGTACATCTTAATATTCTAGTTATATTGTGCATACATAAAAAAAATATGTTGAGATGCAAAAATACTTTTCCCAAGTCTATTGAGGTGCAAAATACATTTCATCTTGTGTGCTTATTAAAATATATTGTTGATAATAATAATGACTGGTAGTATAAATGGCTAGGTGGAAAAATTTTAAAATAATTTTTAAGACCATTGTTCAAAGCAATTTACATAGATCTATTTTTGATGCAGATTTATGGCATTATAGGCATCAAAATTATTAATATTTTTGAATAAAAGAAATTTATTTATTATGCATAGTAAAAGTCTTAGACAATGAAAAAAAAGATTGAAACATATCTTATTGGGTTTATGGAATCATTGTTGCATAATTGATATTACTCACCCAATTTAATTTATGGGATCAAAATGTTTGGTAAGAATAGTACTATGAAATGCTTTAAAAAACTTGATGCAAGCTTGGCATGTATTTTACAAAAAAAAAAAAAAAGTGAATGATTTTAAATTTAAAAAAGAAACATACACCTGCATTTCTAATATTTTATTATTCTGATTTGTTATTGAGAGATGCATTTATATTTGACCATGTCAATCACTATATTTCTTATTATAGTCATTAAAAAGTAAATGACTGAGATGTGATAGTTACAACAGAATATTTTCTAATATTAGATACAGTTTAAATTTGAATATTTTAAGGTGCTATAGTATGCTCAGTGTTTTACCAGATTAAATTAAATTTAAACCTTACAAGTAACTGAAAATCTCATGTTATTCAGTGACAATATTTAAAAATATTCATATGTATAATTAATTCAAAATCATGTAAATCCATAATAAACAAAGCAAAGCAAAACTCCATATAGTAGTGCCACCTGTGCTAAACAGAGTAATCAATGGATGCCAGAAGGCTTGTGCATAAAATCCCTATCTAATACCTACTCATCTAATATCCCCAGACTAGTTTCTGGCTTGTGGCCTTCGTCAGTGAGGAGCTTTGGATCTGAGAGCACTGCATCTAGATCTTAGGATCTAATGCAACCCTCTAGCACAGATGGCACTACTATATGGAGTTTTGCTTTGCTTTGTTTATAAACAATTATGTGCTAGTATTGAAGGTGTGATCATGTGATGCTTGCTGGTTTAAATCCATAATAATTTAAAACAACATTATAAACATATACTATGCAAAGAAATTTTTATGATTCTTCAAATGGTAATGTTTGATTAAAAAATCAACAAATCTCTATTGGACAAATGTTTTATCCAACATCTTCAATAGCCTGAAAATTAATTGAGACAAATATAACAATGCAATTTCAAATTATATTGAATTGCAATGTGTCTAATTTAATATTAAAGTTTGAATATAATTTTAAATATATAATATTAATATCATTTACATTCTTTACTACTTTTTACAGTACTTTTTACAATCCACTAGACAGTTTTGATTGCCCCAGACCGTTTCGATTACCCTTAGATATCTTCTTCAAAACTTGAAGATTGCTGGGGCAATTGAAACTGTTTAATGGATTGTAAAAATCACTGTAAAAAGGAATAAAACACAAATGATATTAATATTATATAGATGTGGCAATAAAAAAGATAAAAGTTTAGAAATAATTTAGTCAAAAGCTTTCTTTCTATTGGTTTAAAGTTTTCAAATCACTTTTAAAATAACTAGCTAAAATCCCATTAATCTTTAGTTATTTAAATAGCAATAATTTAAAGTACATTATCTGTAGACATTTTAAACAAATTCAGACAATAATATTGAATATCTTAGAACAAACAAATAAGAAAACTACTACATGAATATATTAAGTCACAAATAATAATTCATTATAGTAATTACACTAAAAGTAGTATATTACTATTCTGTTAATTGTCTAGGGTTCACAAAACTAGCTTGTGCTTTAAATAAATGATATTTGGATAATTAATATTCTCTTATACAATATAAAGAAATTGCATTTTTTTTTGTTACTATTCAAAATGAGAACTAATATTGTTGTTCCAAAATGATAATGAAATAAAAAAATGTTGTCTGTTAGGGTTGCTAGCATTTTTAAATATTTATTAATCTCTTTTAAAATATGTAAAAATAACTGCTACAGTCACCGCTAAAAAAATTTCCTGTCTTATATTAGACTTCTAAACTCAAGATTGATAGAAAAGAAATGTATTATTAGAGTAGAACTACAAGCTTTTTTTTTCATCAGCTGCTTTTATTATTAAACTAATAAAACCAGTACAATTTATTATTTCTTGTTGAAACAAGGAAAGGTTTAAAAAAACTGATAACACATATCTAAAATTTATTTTAAAAAAAGGGGATGGTGGAGGGAGGGAGTTCTAATGCCAAAAACTAGTTGGTAAAATTGTTTAATAATTTTATTCATACAGAAATAATTACAAAAAAATGAATAAAAAATATATATAGCTTAGCCAGAGCCTCCTGTCAATGAATTAAAAAATTATTATACAATATTATTATGTGTTTTTGCAAATACTTGATAGCTATTTACTCATAAAGCAGCCTATATTTTGTCCAGGAAGAAGCTACTGTTATTTAATGAATTATATTAAAAGAATTTCTAAAATGAATTAAAAGCTAATGATACTTTTAAAACAGGCAAAACTCTCCATACAGTAGTGCCTCTCAGTGCAAGATAGAGTATCCAATAGATGCCAGAAGGCCTGTGCATAAAATCCCTATCTAGTGCATACTCATCCAATATCCCCAGACTAGTTTCTGGCTTGTGGATTTCATCAACGAGGAGCCTTGTATCTGACAGCACTGCATCTAGATCTTAGTTAGAATCTAATGCAATCCTCCAACAGCCATCTGTTATCTCAACTACAAAACTATGAGTCTAAAATTGAAAACATAATAATATTTGCAATTCAAGTTCATTAGCAAGCATAAGAAATAGTGATCATGTGATGTTTAGTTTTTAATGATACTTTTATATATTAAATGACAACTTATGATTCTGTTTGAAGAAATGTAACTAAAAAACTGAAATTTAAAAAACTATACATTTGTTTGACAAAATATTTTTAAATAGAAAATTGAAGTGTTATTAAAAGATAGTTGTAATAGATACAAAGTCATTCATAAAGATCTATCTTTGGGGATCATTTCTCTTCATCTACTTTACCGTCATCCTTCAGAAGCACAATACAGTTAATTTATCTTTGTTAATTGCTTTGTCTCACAAAAAAAATTATTTCCAGAAATAGAAAGATATCTCAATGAAGATATGTAAAGTATGGAAATCTTTTTTTAAGATTGATATGTTATTTGTCATTCAATAAAAAGAGCAGGTGATTTGGGCACTTAAGTAACAAAAGAGAACCTCATAATCTTAATATAACAATTTGCAATAATAGAATAAAACACAAACATACTTCATCATATCAAGGAGCAACCCTGGATTATAATCTAGTTCACTTTTCTCATTAGTTTAAGATTATGTCTAAAATAATTTCTCAGAATAACTTCCTTGAAATACTCATTATTGTTACTTCTGTTTGTGATGCAATAATTTAAAAGCAGCTTCATTATTACTAGAAAGTTTGTATATTAAACATATGGATGTGAGAAATATCACTGATTATGTAAAAATGTCAACCCACAAACACTAAATGCTTTCATAATTTTAGCTTACACATATTACAATTAATCAGAAACTTCTTTTATGTTCTCAACTCTTTTGCCATGTAGTCTAAACAAATATACTTAGATTAAAATATTCAAAATTTTCCAATTTGAGCTGGAAGTTTGTTAATTTAACAAAAAGTGAAAAAGAAAAAGATGCCTTAGATCCAAAAGTGTCAAATGCACTGTTCACACAAAAAAAATAGCATTTTAATGATGAAAGCCATAAGGCAAACACTAGTCTAGAGATATTTAGTTATGACAACACAGAATAAAGATTTAAACCACTACCATTTAGCATCTATTATTGAAACTTACACTATATGGCAAAAAATAGGAATAATAAAATAATTTACATTTCAGCAATGGCTTACCTTTTTTTTTTTTTTACATATTTCCTCTTCCTGATATTAAAAAGAAAGTGACTCACAAAAAATATATAAAAATATGTTAGATCATACATGGTGATGTGATGATATGATGGACTGTGACTTCTTTTTATATGGAGTCAGAAATCTTTCAGCAATTATGTCCAGAGAAATTTGTTAGCCACTTTGACTTCCCTTTCAATTCCCCACCTCAAGTTTTTCCATATCGTTCTCTATCCTGCTCCATCCCATTTCCACAATATAATCTCTGTCAACTTTATGGCTTTTATATCTAAATCCCCTTTATCTTTTACCAAGCCCAGCATAAAAACCAATAAGCCACTTTCTGTATAATCACTTTGTTCATATTTATTCTTCCTCAGCTTTCTGCATTCAGACATTTACATTCAATTAACAGATGCCTAATATTTTTTTTGTCTTTCTTACACAACTTGCAGACTAAATCACCCATTATTTTCATATATGTGTATATTTTCTTGTTGCTAAAGATCCCATTTGAGCCTTAGACAGTAAAATGCTTTCCTTATTATTATCATAAATTAACTCACACCCAATAATCTGTTTACTTCTATAAATATTTAAACTCTTTTCACTCTCCACACTAGCTTTTCATCTCTCCAACTCCCTAATCTTTATTAATGCATCTATTCTTCTATCATATTTCTTAATAGTATAACACTCAAACAATTCTCCTAACACAATCATCCCACCTTTTGTATAAGTATACTGACAAATTCTTTATCTAAATCTGCATATCACATTACCATTCTCACCCATCTTGTTGCGTTCCCTTTATTCATAAGTCAATTAAATACCATTTGGTAATAACTAAATATATAGTTATGCCACTGACAACCCTTATCTTTAATCAAAATCGCTTTTCTGGCTGTTGAACTAAGAATCTACAAGTGAAAAATTATGGCATAAAAACTAATTACTTATAAAGTTTCAAATATCTTTTTTTTTTTAATTTAAAAGCAAAGCAAAAACAGCTGGAGTTCTTTATCCTGGAAGTTTCTTAAATAGAATTAAAGCATTTCATAGTCATGGCATTAATTTATTTTTAAATAGAACTAAATGTTATTTAAATATGAAGATGTGGGCAAACACAGTCCACGATTCACATAGCTAACGACTGCCAAATTTATACCTGCAGCAGCAGAATTGAAAGATTAAGTAAAGTCAGTATATATTTTATTTCCTGATTGGAATTTCTATAAATTCCTTAATGATATCTTTCCTATAGTCAAACTGTCTATAAAGTTTGTATGTTAAATAAACAATCAATGTGTAAAAATGAAATGGTGCAAGAAGTAATCAATTCAATCACACGGTTAATGCTAGTTTGTGCTAGTTTATTTTTAATAAAAAATGATTTTTAACTGTAATTGCAATGTGAACAAATGTTATATATATATAAAATTAAAACCATATAAAGGTATCCAACAAGTCGATCATGATCCACCGGTCGATCGCAAAACCATTTTTGGTCGAGCGCGAAGCTAATCTGGCAAGAGTTATCGGGTGTGGAGTGAAACAAATTAAGTCAAGATTTTAAAGTTTTTTTGTTATTTTTGTTTTTGTTTTAATTTTTTTTTTTAATTCTGGATAGATGAAGTCCACTAAGTCATATCATTATTCAAAATAATATTTTTAATCTTGATTTAATGTAGCTAATTTGAATTAATAAATATTGTTAATAATTACTCACATTATTCTAATTTCCCCCGGACATGAGTTTTTTGGCCCGCTAAATAATTGTTTTTACTAGGTATATATATAAAAATAGTATGTATTTTACACCTCCCTTCACTTAGACTACGCCTATGACAACAAGACGATCGCAACACATTTTTAAAAATAAAAAATAGATCTTATGAACACAAAAGTTGGCCACCCCTGATATAAAGTAACGGAAGAATAGAGAATTTAAACTAAATGTTTTTTTGTTTTTTTTACAAATGATGTTTAGCTGAGGAAATTATTGAAAACAATAAAGGTTCGATTAAATAGATAGAATACCAGCTATAAAAATGATCGGATATCACATAAACTAATTATATATATATATATTATAATGATATTAATATATACTTTTTAGGTTCTTGAGAAAAATACTAATTTATTATTTTTTATAAAATATTCGAATATTCTATAAATGATATGAATTTTCATTAATTAAAATTATCACAATACATTCAGCAATTGAATCTATTACACTGATCATGTAATAAAAAAATAAAAAATGCAAGCAGTATAATTATCATAATTCTCCTACTACCAACGTCTAAATCCTAATATAATATTATACATACACGTGTAGCAATCAGCCGGGATCCAGTGTAAGCAATCCAACTTTAAAGAAAGATAAAACTGTTCTACAAATGAGTTTTGAAATGACTATTGGAAACAATCTGTGAAGCATAAATACATCCATATATCAATGAATACAACAACACTACGTAAAGATTTATTACTTTCGTCGGCCATGAATATGAGGGCAAACCTCGAAAGCGCTTGGCCCATTTAATAGTTTTAAGCGAAATTTGTTTTGTTTATTTGGAAGCTTCTTCGTCAGCGAGTAAATCGTTTTTAGGCTATTACGTTTTTAGGAGAAGTATATTAAATCGTTTTATATATTTTATGTTATAGTCTTTTATTTTTTTTAAATAGAAAACTTCTCTTTCTCAAATACATAAACACCATGTCTAATTGTAGCTCTCTTATTATTCTACTCACTCTCATGTCTTCCCAAGAAAACAATCAGTATATGATTCCTTTAGAATGTCTTTAAGATATTTCTTATAATATAGACAGAGTCTACCTCTTTCATGACAATGACTGATTCATCACAAAATCCTCTTTTAAAAACTCTTACATTACCCATTTATTTTATATATTTAATCCAGTTAAGATGCAATTTTAAATTAATGGATTCTATGTTATCACATGCAGTAGTACATCAAAGAATATATGTATTATTTTGAAGATTTGTTTCATTTACAATCTAATGCAGTTTCTTTTGAACATAAGTAAGGATTTAATTCTGTACTTTGGTTGGTAGTGATTTTTTTTTCAAATAACCATTTATTCTCTGACAGCATTCTAGTGCTGGTTTTGAAATGATCGAGTAGTTTCAGTACTTTTTTAATTTTTCAATATCAATTTATCATTTGACTTTCACTCACATTTAAAATATGGACATTTTGTCTCAAGATAACTAAGTTCATTATCTATTTGACTTTTATCTTCAGAAGTTTTCTTCTTTATTTTTTTCACATTTCACCATGCTCTGATGACACCGAGTTGTTAAGACACTGCTTTGTTTATTCTTAATACTATTTACTTAATCACCCCAGTACTACTTTACAACAGCGTGACTATTATAAACATCTGAAACACCTTTTTTACAGCACTAATCTTAGTTTCTCATTTTTGATTGCCATATTGACTATTTATCTTTGACATTTGTAATATTTCCATAAGAATTTTTTATCTTTACGTGTACATAATTTTGAAAGGTTTAAGATTACTTTTTATTTTTTTCAAATTTCATATTTACACGTTTTATTTTGATTTCAATATATTTTTTATATTCTTTGTATTTTCAACTATATTCATTTTGTCATGATCATTATTCTTTTATATATTATTAAATCTCTTTTCATTGTATCTCCCATACATTCATTAGACTCAAATTTCTTTGTTCATACTATCAAATTTTTATGTAATTTTTTTAATAAATCATAAAAATAAGATTATACATTTCCCTTTAAATTTGTATTTTTTTAGATTATTGAGATTAACTGTATTAATCAGAACATTTTTAATGACTTTTTCAATATTATTACCTATTGGAGATTACTCTATATTTCACTAATATAATATTCTTAATTTCATTTATATCATTTTAATAAGGCAGTTGGATTAAATTTTATTTGCCTTGGCAAATGATATTATTTTACATTGATTTTGTGATAAATAATTGTACTGTTTAGTTAATAGACTGATTTTATTATAAAGTTAATGATTTTAATCATTTCTAATTCCACAGTTGTTTTATCCAGTCTCTGATTGAAATGTCAGATAATTTAGTCATATTTCTGTTTTAATACCAAATAACATAATTGTATCACTGTTTGCAAAGTGAAATAACGATGCAATCTAATTAGTTTAGCTAGTAAAGATAAATTTTCATTTGTTTAATGCTAAAATATAATTTTACTTCAGCATTAGCTGTATTACTGTACCAGAATTAATGAGATATATCTATGTTTGCTAACTGACCACAGAGTATCCATATTTAACTACAAGATGTAGTATTTCATATATTTAATGCCCATAATATAAACATTTAGACAAAGTATTCAAATAATTTGGCAAATAAGATCATACCTAAATAAACAATTATAATATGTAAATTAATTAAATGTATTTATGGTCTAAACATTAAAACAAATTCTCTTAATCATTTGACCAAATAAGGTCATATCTAAATAAACAATCACATAATTAAAATATTATGAAACATATTTCATAAGCATTCTCAGATCAATAAATAATAATATAAGTTCCAGTGGGTGTGGCAAATAACATTAAGAAAAGACAAAAGAAATTATCATTTGGTGGTTGATCTTGAAGTTTGAAAATATAATGCATACTCCTCCAATATCATATCATACACATTCGCTGTGAATGCAGGTATATTATCACTTGTGATTAATAATTATAAATTCATTTTCTTACTTAATAAATAAAATAATATAAAAAATATTTATTTAGTAGTGTGAATATTTAAATGCAAATTTAGACTGATGATATTTAAATCTACTTGAAAATTTTAAATTCTAGAATACATAAGTAAAACTAATTATTTTGTTTCTATCCAGATGTCTGTAAATAAAACTGAATAATTGATTATTATTACAAAAATTTTCTATTTAAAATGTACATTTGATGTGTACAATTTAAATATAAAGTAAAAATACTTTTTTTTATTTTTACATTAAATGCTTTTATTGACTATGCACTAAAAATAATTTTCTTCAACTACAATAGGGTTTTAAAGATTTAACTTGAAATAAAAGCATGGGAGAGTCAAAAATTAATTAAGTCAATTCCTTGTTATAAAAAATAGGAATTATCTTAATTACTTTCTGGATTCCCCCTTCCCCATTCTTTTATTTCAAGTTAAATCTAAACACCCCAATTGTGGTTAAAGAAATATTTTTTTTTCTTTTTAGTGCATGGTCAATAAAAGCATTTAATATATAAAAATATCTTTATTTTTAAGTTTTTAGTATTTCACACAGTAAATAAAAATGTAAAACTATATATACTTTAAATTGACTTGACACATACTACATACTTATATATATATATATATATATATATATATATATATATATATATATATATATGGCAATAGATGGCATTCTACCAAAAACAGAGTCAAGCGTAGTTTTTTGTTTACATAAATGTCAGAGCAAGCATTCACTATCTCTAACTTTAATTTCAGATTATGATTTCAAGCTATTTGCTATCAGCAGTGAAGGACAGGAATAAGAAAATAGATCTAAACACAAACTCTGAGCATTTATGAAACAGTTTTTATTCAGCTTGCAAGCGTGAATCTTTAGACACATAATGTCTTCAAACTCAGCATAGCAAGCCAGACAGCTACATGGGTCTGATCTCATTTCAGCATCACCACATAGTAGAAGCTTCTGCAATATATATCATTGCAAGAAAGACCTCAAAGGTGCATTTATGAAAAACAAAAAAACACAAGTTAAAACTTGCTAATGCTTGTATTTATGACAATAGATGGCATTCTACCAAAACCACCATTAGGCATAGTTTTTTGTTTACATAAATGTCAGAGCAAGCATTCACTATCTCTAACTTTAATTTCCACCTTCAGATCATGATTTCAAGCTATTTGCTATCATCAGTGAAGGACAGGAATAAGAAAATAGATCTAAACACAAACTCTGAGCGTTTATGAAACAGTTTCTATTCAGCTTGCAAGCGTGAATCTTTTAGACACGTAATGTCTTCAAACTCAGCATAGCAAGCCAGATTACTACATGGGTCTGATCTCAGTTCAGCATCACCACATAGTAGAAGCCTCTGCAATATATATCATTGCAAGAAAGATGACAAAGGTACATTTATGAAAAACAAAAAAACAAGTTAAAACTTGCTAACGCTTGTATTTATGACAACAGTTGGTGTTCTACCAAAAACACCATCAAGATTAGTTTTTTGTTTACATAAACATCAGAGCAAGCATTCACTATCTCTAACTTTAATTTCCACCCTCAGATTATGATTTCAAGCTATTTTCTATCGTCAGTGAAGGACAGGAATAAGAAAATAGATCTAAACACACACTCTGAGCGTTTATGAAACAGTTTCTATTCAGCTTGCAAGCATAAATCTTTGTAGCTATCTGGCTTCCTATGCTGAGTTTAAAGACATTACATGTTTAAAAGATTCACGCTTGCAAGCTGAATAGAAACTGTTTCATAAATGCTCAGAGTTTGTGTTTAGATCTATTTTCCTATTCCTGTCCTTCACTGATGATAGTAAATAGCTTGAAATCATGATCTGAAGGTGGAAATTAAAGTTAGAGATAGTGAATGCTTGCTCTGACATTTATGTAAACAAAAAACCACGCTTGATGGTGTTTTTGGTAAAACGCCATCTATTGTCATAAATACAAGTGTTAGCAAGATTTAACTTGTGTTTTTTTGTTTTTCATATATATATCTATATATCACTAGAAATTTCTGCTATAAGTTGACTTATATCTCTTAAGTATATATCACATTTAGTATATATCACATTTAAGTATATATCATATTTACAGTTGATATTTTTAATCTTTAAAAACATTCTAATGAATTGAAATCAGAACTTACAAATCATTTTCAAGTATTAATAGATTTTGAATATGATTCAGATATGAATGAAATTAATATGCAAATAACTGACACACTTTTAAAAACTGCATCAAGATAGCTGATAGAAAAAAAGCAGCAAGTGACCAATAAAATTTCTACTGAGACTAGAGAATTTATGAAGAAAAGAAGTAATATGAAGATATACAAAAATGATATATTAAAAAGGATTGAATATCTTGAATTTTGTAAAATGTTGCAATTAAATTTATGAAGAAAGGAAAAGCTCCACATAATGATGGAATTATAATTGATATATTAAAAGAAGCAGGTGAACAAATAGAAAAAAATTAGCAAAGTTATATACCAAATATCTAAATGATATAGACGTACCAGATGATTGGAATAATGCAGTGTTTATATTGATATTTAAAAACAGTGATAAAAACTATTAGCAATTACAGATCTATCAGTCTTTTATCAGTTTTATACAAATTGTTTACCAAGATAATTACAACTCATCTAGAAAGACCATTGGATTTCCACCAATCAAAAGAACAAGCTGGATTAAAAAGTGGTTTTAGGATAGTATATCATATCCAGGTATTGAGAGAAGTTATAGAAAGGACAAATGAATATGAGTTACCATTATGCTTTGAATTTTTAGATTATGAAAAGGCATGTGATTCTATAAACATTTCTTCAGTGATTAAAACATTGGATCATCAAGGTATAGATCCAAGATATTGCCATATTTTAAAAAATATTTATAAAAATGCAACTGCAACAATTAGATTACATAATAATATTAGGAATGTTAACATTGAGAATGGTGTAAGACAGTGTGACTCCACATCTCCAAACCTTTTGCAGCAGTGTCGCAAGAAGTATATTGTAGATTAAAATGGAAAGCTAAAGGAGTGATAGTAAATGGAGATTATTTAAGTCATATAGATTTTGCAGATGGTGTAGTTATTTTTTAAAAAATGCTTTAAAGCTTCAGGAAATGCTGCAGGAGTTATCAGATGAAAGTAGGACTAAAGATAAATGTTAAAAAGTCTAAAGTAATGTTCAATAGACTTTCTCAAAATATGAAAATAAAGATTGATTATTAGGAATTAGAGAAAGTTATCAGCTAGAAATATTTTGGTCAGATTATAAATACAGATGGAAACATAATGAATGAAATTAATCATAGAATTAAATTTGATTGGAGTGCTTTTGGTAGAAATAATTTGATACTAAAAGGAAATATGCATTTTTAAAAATGAACGTTTTTAATAAATGTGTTTTACCAGTTTGGACACTTAACAAAAAAGCAATACAGAGACTTCAGACCACTCAAAAACGTATGGAGTGATGCATGTTGGGAGTAGCAAGAAGAGATTGAAAACGTAATATATGGGTAAGAGAACAAACAGGTGTTACTGACATCATTGAAAAAATTAAAAGTCTGAAGTGGATTTGGGCAGGACATATTGCTAGAAGAGATGATAATGAATGGACAGTTGAAATTTTAAACTGGATTCCAAAAGTTTGTAAAGTCCCAGAAAGATATCATATGTGAGTTGGATGGATTTAATAAGAAAGTGTGCAGTGGTGGTGTGGAGAAGAGAAGCTAAAGAACGGAGAAGATGGATTGAACTTCATCTTGCAGTGGATTGATAATTGTTGATGATATATATATATATATATATATATATATATATATATATATATATATATATATATATATATATATATATATATATATATATATATATATATATATATATATATATATATAAGGCCTATTTTGCGGGTTCATCCATGCTAAAAAATTTAAATATTGATATACCGACATCTGAAAGAAGAAATAAATCATATTAATAGTGTTTTATTAGCAAATAGTTATAATTATAAATTTATAAAAAAAGCCTTATTTCAAACCTTAAAATGGACAAAATAAGGAAACAAAAAGATGATAAATCAGCTATTAGAATTTGTGTTGCATATGCTAAAGGAACTACAGACAGTATTGGATGTATATTAAAACACTATAATATAGATACAACATTTTCGCCTCATCAAAATATCAGCAATATAATAACCAAGCATAAGGATTCAATCCCTCTCGAATCTCATGGTGTTTATCAAATCTCATGTAAAAATTGTAAAGCTTCTTACAAAAGTATGAGTAATCATCACATCAGTGCTAGGAAAGATGAGCATGCTAATGCAGTTAAACAACACTCATCAACAGCAGCACTCTCACTCCATACTATAGATTCAGGTCAAAAATTTATTTTTCTAGTACAAGGATCATATCCAGATGTGATAATCTCTACCAGTGCAAAATTAGTGAAGCCATTGAGATACTTAAAAGGCCATATTGTATCAATAAGCGAAATGATACATGCAAACTTCCTCCTATTTGGAAAGATTTTTTAAAAATTTTTTAAATTTAACACTTTTGCTATTGGTGGAACTTTAACATTTTTTTTCAAATCAGTGATTGTAGCACCTCTACAATTGTCTTTCTACCTTATGTCATCCAGTGGATGACTTGTGGAACCAAGTCAAAATGTTGGTATATCAATATTTAAATTTTTTTACACGGATGAACCCGCAAAATGTGCCTTTTATATATGCAACACATGAAAATCTTCGTTTTAACATATATTACCCTTATATGTATTAATTTGAACATGCAGGAATATTATTTTTTGAAATATAATTATATGAAAGTAAATGGAGATATATAGATGATGTTTTTATTATTTTTATTGTAATATGATTTATATATGTGGTATAGCAAATAGACATATGCATACATAGTTACAGTGGTTTGGGTAAAGTCTTATTTTTTTAATACATTGAAACATGAGTGTTAAGTGAAATAAATACATAATCTATTACAAATAAAAAAATTATCAGAAGCTTTGTAAATGAATATGACTATTTCAATAACAATAAAGACCAAATAAAAATAATAGTAATAAGAATACAGTGGAGATAAATTTTGCAATGACCATACAAATCAATATGTTAAATAAGGGTAGGATATGTTGACCCATTACTTTGTTTAATTTTTTCGTTTGCAAAAAAAATATATATACATATTTTAACATTTTATCTAATTGTAATTAGTCAACCATTAAATATTATGAAGTTGTTAATAAAATCAGTTAACATCACACTTTCTAAAATGACTCTGAGGTGATCATTATAATATAAACAGAATCGTCTCAACCATGAACCTCATAAAATACTTTTTAGAAAATCTATAGTTATTCATTTATTCTCTATAATTTATTAAATGCAAAATCAATATGTTACATATTGTACAAAGGAAACAAGTATAAAATATAAGCTAAGACGTGTAAAAAATGATAATCAAGCAAGATGAATATGTTATATACATTAATGAATTCATAAGGACATATAGATTAATACAAATACAATAAGGGGTAAAATAAAGGTGTAATAATAACTGTGATATCTGGTACCATTGTCTAATGTTTAAACTAAGCAGTCCATCAATAACGGTGTGTATTTACCCAATCTGCCTGACAAATGACTCAGTTCAGCAGACTGTTTCTTCACGGTGTTTATTTACCCAATCTGCCTGACAAATGACTCAGTTCAGCAGACTGTTCCTTCACGGTGTTTATTTACTCAATCTGCCTGACAAATGACTCAGTTCAGCAGACTGTTGCGTTCATTGAATGTTCTTAATGAGATTCCATGTTTCACAAAATCTTGAGTTGGAAGTTAGTAGTTTGTCACGATTCTTCATTTTTTGTAGTTTCCTAATGGTAAAAGCCTCTTCATCAAAAGCATTGGTGTTGAATATTTTTCTGCACCTTACCATCCAAATTGCATAGTTTATAAATAATAACAATCTGATTGTGGCAATTGATCTTATTCTTATGCTGTCATTGAGTGATATGATTAAGTAATAGTCAATGTTGAGGTTCTTGGCAATTGTACTTCTTGTGATCCAGAGACCAGGGCATGGGCGAATCAGATGTTCAAATGTTTCTTCATGCCTATGACAGATAAAACAAATAGAATCAATTTTAACAATGCCTCTCTTATATGCAAAAAACCAGTTGGTACTCACTGAATTGATGTTGATTTTTGAGTACAAAATCAAGGTATTTAGGCTCCATGCTCCAGAAGTAGTCATGAGTTTTTTATTGGGAGTCCCCAACTTGGGACATATGTTGAAGTTGACTGGATGTATTAGTCTGTATGCTTCCCATATCTTGATTTGATAGTCAAATGTGTCATGGGTGATGATCATGTATTTTTTAATCAGCTCAATTGATGAGTTTATAAAGTTCTTAGCTTTAGGCAGTGGTCTATCAGTAGGAATTACTGGCTCCAGAATTTGCTCATATCCAAAGGTTTTGATTATTATTGAGATAAAGTTGAATTTTTCTGTACTACAATAGCCTGGAGAGAATGCAGGAACAAACCATTGTATTTCTTATGTTGCTGCATGAGCTTAATGCTAAATTCAGCAATGTTGCCTTTCCAGAATAATCTCACTGCAAGAGTATTTACTTTTTTGATAAATGTTTTGGTAAGTTTGATGATTGGCACATAATACTTTATTTTGGCTATAATTTTCATATTCAATATGGCTACTTTCCCAGATAGGGATAGATAGACTTTGGATAATTTTTGGGTTAAGTTTTCCATTGATAATAGGATTTCATTATGTATGTCTTTTGACATTTGGGTATGGGTTTTGGCAAGTGCAAATCCTAGAAATTGTTGAGGCTCTGCTTTGAACTTAGATGCAGTTTTTTTCCATTACAGATTTTCCATGTTGCAGATTTCAATGGATTTATAAAGAGACCAAATTTACTGGAATACCATTCCAAGATGGAGTTAAGCTAAGTGAGAAAATTTGATGATGGGAGAAAAACAATGATATCGTCCATGCATGCAATCACATTGATCGTTTTAGCCAGTCTAGGTATATATATGCCAGGAAGATGTTGTTCTATAGACTTCAATAGTGGATTGATATAAGTAATACACATAAGCACACTCAGGGGTGAGCCCTGGGGGTTAGAGGCTCCAGGTTTGAAATATGATGACAACCTACCATTTAGGGATACAGTAATTTCTCTGTTGTCCAAAGGTTTTGAATGGTTTGAATTATGGAGTTTGAAATTTGATGTTCTTCATGCAAGTGTAGAAGGGTGTTTATGTTGATGAAATCAAAAGCTGCACTGATATCAAGTTGAACAGTAATGGCAGCTTGTTTTCTACTTTACATCAGTGTGGCTTTTGATTCCGTCAACATCCCTTCTACACTTGCTTGAAGAACATCAAATACCAAACTCCATAATTTAAATCATTCATTTCTTAAATCTTACTCAAGGAAAATAAGATTTTACAATAGAGAATTTATAGTATCACATAAAAAGCTGAATAATACACTGTTATTCTTTTTATTTTGCATTCATAATTTTAAAATTTAAAGAATATCCCTAAATAATGTTTTAAAAATACATTTCCAGTTGTTGCTAAAGTGGCTTCATCAATCTTAATCTAATTTTTATATATAAATTAGATAAAGTAGTAGTTGTCTATACAACTAAATTACTTGTATATAGTTAATTACTATGATCAAGAACCAATCTTTTAAAGCATTAATTGCATTTCCTTGGTAGCTGTGTTGTGCTTCAACACCTAATTGCAGTTTACTACATTAAAATGTAGAAGCATTTTTAAATTACCTTACTTTCTCCATTTCATAATTATCCAAATTAATTAAATGCTAAGATTTTACTTTTATTTCTGTCTAACACAAATCGCTACATGTTTAATTCCAAACATGAAATACATTTAATGGATTGTTTTATGACTTGTTATTTATCTTGCAATCATTATCAGATATTAAAACCAGAAGCCAAAAATATTAAATTCTACTTTTAATTGATTCAACTAAAAATTACATTATCAAAATAATTATAAAGTCTGTTGTTATAAAAATTAAAAATGAAGTTGGAGTTAATATATATTCTTAATTTAGAATTAGTTTTTATTTTAAATGCATTATATTTTTTACTTATAGTAATAATATGTTCTCTCACTTTTTCAAGTAGTAGCTGTACAATAAAAATAAATTTTAGTAGAACATTAGCCAATTTCAAATCGTAACTCATATCTACCATTGCTATTTATTAAGTCAAATAATTTAATCAAATCAATAAAAATGATATATGAATCACTTTTTGTTCTTGATATTCTTGTATTTGTCAGATAACAAAGTTATATCTCAAGGATTTTTTGATTTTCTTCATCTATGATAGAAAATAATCCATGCTTTGGTGGTTAGTAACTTTTTATTGTAACGGATAATAATTGCATAGCAAGATAATTATTGCATGATTTTTTATTGCTTTTATTTTTAAAAGTTTCAAACAATATAAAAACTTTTAAAATCATGTACATCCATACCTTTTTCAAACATCCTCTTTTTTATGGAAGCTAAGATATCACTGAATATTTTAAAACTTTTCCAGGTATTTCATCAGAACTTGGTCTCTTAGTATTCATAAAACATTTCTAAGAGAATTCCCAGCTTCAATATCATGACAACTCTGCAAGTCTAATTATCAATTTTAAAATTTGCTAAATGCTTTTTAAAAATAAACATTTAGTTTCTTTTGAATATTATTGAAATAAAACATTTTTAAAATGTCACTATTATACTAAGCACGAGATTGCTAATCTTTCATTTGACTAACTATCTGCACTTGTAAACGTCCCTGCAATAAAAACTTCTAAATTCTTATTCCCAGCTATAATATGTCTGTTAGATGCTATTTTTTTACATGTCGCTACATATAAAATCTTTTATAATGATATTTGTTGCCTAAACACATTGTTTGTAGTAATTAATGAATGTGACATGAAATATTCAATAATAGCAGAACATAGCAAAACTCTCCATACAGTATTGCCACCTGTGCTAAACAGAGTAATCAATGGATGCCAGAAGGCTTGTGAATCAAATCCCTATCTAATGCCTACTCATCCAATATCCCCAGACTAGTTTCTGGCTTGTGGCCTTCGTCAGTGAGGAGCTTTGGATCTGAGAGCACTGCATCTAGATCTTAGGATCTAATGCAACCCTCTAGCAACCACCTTTTATCTCTCCTTAACTACAAAACTATGAGAATGAAATTGAAAACACAAAAAATATTTTCAATCTAAGCTCAATAGCTTATATAGTCATATGGGTCTGAACTCAGTTCAGCACCCATACATTTTTGATCCAAAGCTCCTCACTGACGAAGGCCACAAGCCAGAAACTAGTCTGGGGATATTGGATGAGTAGGCATTAGATAGGGATTTGATGCACAAGCCTTCTGGCATCCATTGATTACTCTGTTTAGCACAGGTGGCAATACTGTATGGAGAGTTTTGCTCTGTTTATCAACAATTAATGTGCTAGTATAGGAAAAGTGATCATGTGATGCTTAATGGTTTAATAGCAGAACATTTGAGTTTGCAATACCAGTAACATTATTTGCCACAATTTTTGGTCAAACTTTGTTTTACATTTCTAGAAAGAACATTTAATTTTTTAATGGTATTGATGTAATTATGTTACACAACAAGGAATAAAAGATTTCTGTGCATTCTCAGAATTTAGATTTAGATAATCTAAAGAAATCTTGGAGATTATGTAGAAATAGAAAGGAAATATAAATATCTTTGAACAAACTACATTTAACTCCATTAAAATTTTATTGAATTAGTAATTGCAAGAATAAAAGAAGTATTAAATTTAGACTTTATAAAAAATTTAATACACCTGGGTCTCTTTTTATGCGGACTTATTTAACATGATTTTGAAGTTACACGATTCGTGTTTCACTGGAAGTCGATTTCCGATAATGCGCTATTACGTTAAATAATAAATTTTGCGCACTTACATTATATTGAAAGTAATAGCACATTATTGGAATTCGACTTTCAATTTAGTAATTTCAAATTTTTCAGTGCTTTATAATAGTAAGATTTTATGCAACAATGAAATTAAAATCATGATTTCCACATTTTATGTATACACATATTAAATTTTACAAGATTATAATGTAAATTTGTTCAAACATTGTGCATGTTAATGTTGCATTTTAAATTACATTCTGTTTTTGCTTTTTGAAAAAGAAAGTAATCAATTATTATTTTCTTATTAATGACACTAATCATTAACATGCTCTTAAATTCCAATGAGAGCTAAATGGTTGTATGTCTGGATATCACGAGCTTCATAAACAATTAATAAAATCATCATCTCAAAGATTAATTACTAATTATGTTGTCATCAGAAAATCATAATAATTAAAACATGTATAAAAAATGTAAATTACTGTACTGTAAATTATGCATAAAAATATATTATTTTGAATAAAATTAAATATTATAATTAAAAAAAGTTTGTCTTGCATCAATTTTTTTCAAATTTGAAATTTTTTATTAGTCATATTTAATTTCATTATTTTTTTTGTGCAAATTTTAAAGTAATTTTACGTTGGTGCTTTGCTTTTACATGAATTTTGAAAAATCACAGACCGCATCCCTCCTTTTTCAATGTAAGTTACATCTATTTTTGTGTGATTTTGTTTGTGCATATTTTCTGAGGAACCTATCTATTGCGTAAAATGAGACCCAGGTGTACCATTTAATCTCCTTTCATGGATTTATTTACTCTTCAAAAAAAAAACAACAACCAATATCTACTTGTAGCAATCTGCCATTTTTATTGATATCTGAAAGTGTGATTATATAATTTATGTATTTATATTGTTTTTTTAAATATTAAAGATATTTACTTTCATTACTATTATTATATCCTGGCTTATCACCAATCACTTTAATTAGGGTTCCCCCAAGGCTTCACAGTATTTGTTTAATATGCTGCCTGATTTGAATCAACGCAATAAGTAAATTTTAAATATTTTTATTAAATATTTTCTTGGCTATTATTAGTAAGAAAAAATGATCTAAAACATGTGCACAAATCCACAATTATTAAAAATTTACCAATATGTGAGATTATTTTTCTGTACATTACTATATTAACAATAACAAAAAAAGTAAGATAATTCTTTGATTTTTTAATGCTGGTTATACATTTTTGATTTGTCTCCACTAACATTTTATTTTTATTTATTTATTTTTAATTTTAAAACCTTTATTACAAATTTATTTTTATATTTTCAATAAATATTGCATATAATTTTTTTTCATGTTATTATAATAAATACAGATAATCAAATATTATAGTTTTATATAAGATATTTATAATAATGTTTTAATGCTGTATTTTGAATAATATATTAGAAGAGAAAAATAAATAATGTGGAAAAAAAAGAATGAAAATTCCAAAAAGCTATTAAAAAATATCTACATTTCAAATAAAATTTGAAATATAATTTTCAACTTTTTACAATAAATTAGTTTGTACACACACATGCTGTTACATTATTTTAAAATTAAAATATTGTAAATAAAAATTGATTTATTAAAAAGAGAAAAAAAAAAAAACTTAATTTAAAAACTGAAAATTAAAAGTTATATTCTACATATATATTGTCGCACAGATGGAAAACTTTAAAAAAAAACCTTTAAAATTATTTTAAGAAAAATAAAGTATTTGAAAGTATTTTTTTGTAAAAAAAAAAAAAAAGTAAAAATATAAAGGTTGATATTTTGAAAATAGAAATAATCATCTTAAAAAATGGAAATGATTGTTTTATTAATTAAATGATTGTTCTAAAGGACACTAGCCCTTGGCACACTCAAATAATTAAATGGTCAGATAAGAGATTAAAAAGAAATTAAATGACCAATGCAAGCATGAAACCACAGCACGAACCATAAATGGATCATAAGATCCAGTGACATCATGTTCAATCGATCTGGAAAAATGCTGATAAGAGCTAATAAAAATATAAAACCCCAAATATTTGAATTCAATGGATTATTATAATTGTTTGTTGTCTTAGAGCTGAATTTGAATCTACATATGAACTGTAGCTGTATTTCAGACTTCATGATATAGGAGTCTGCAATAGATTTAATTTCTTGACAACCAGCTGAGACCTCCCTATGACAGTTATGGACCAAAATGAATGGCAAGTAGCAGCTTCATTTTAAAAAAAAACAAACAATCTATGTAAGTGATCAAGAAGATCAACCTCTAAATCTTCAGAATCCATAAAGCACAAACTTTTACCAATTGAACTTTTTTTAAAATAAATATATCTTCAATAATTAACCAATCCATAAAAAAAGTAATATAAATAAATGGACTTTTATCTGACCAAGAATAGAACTCTAAATCAATTATTAATATTTATTTTATGTAAGTTTGCTATTTCAATTATTGCCAATTTTTTATTTATTTATGTTTGTATTTAACTAGGTTATTTATTTTTATCTGTTAACTAAAATATATTAAATTTAAATTAGGTGTAGATAGCTGCATAGATTCACTAACGTTTAGTTATTATTAATTTTTTCATATGATTAATATATATATATCAGTAAATATGACACCTCATGCTGAGTGTCCAAACATATTTATTCATATATTTTTTAAGTTATTGTTGTCAATGTGGCACCTTATGATGAGTGCCATTGGGTTTACTTTATTGTAAATTTTCCTCAGCAATTCTCAATTAATAACTTTATATTTTAATCATTTATGTTCATTTTGAAGGAGTTTAATTTCAAGCTATTTGTCTCATAGTTAGGTCGATACTGGTGGAGGGATATATGGGTCTTTATATTGATGTAATGTGAAGCATGTTTAGCATACAGGACAATGTGTCCATCTGAATGCATGACCCAAAGGCATATTCATTGCATTGTAATGTATGCAGATGTATTTCCCGTGACATTGACCCCTTTTAAAAAGCTCTATGGATAGGGATTATAAGTCAGCAGATAGACTGCTCTCCCCATATGTAGTATTTCTCTTTAATTATTTTAAATACATGATTCCTTCACCATACAGATGCACATTCCTGTACTGGACGAGGATCATGTCCTTCAAATAATATCATGCTGTCAGATGCAGCGAGGTTTTATGCCAGCATCTTTATACTGCATTGGTTGCATCTATATATCTGGAAGCAGGTGTTGGATTGGCTACAAACTTTTAGTCTGAGATTGAATTATTGTTTTGGAAAGTTTTTAACTGAGAAATCTATGTAACCTATCTATACTCAACATTCTAAAGTAAAATATTATTAAAATGTCCTTCTGTGCAGACTGTTAAAATAATAATTTAAATTTAAAAATTAATATTAAAATATAAACAAGATAAATTTTATTCAATTTTTAAATATTTATATGTGCGTTAATTAGTGTTTTTTGTGTGTTATTATCTCTGTGTCTCCATGATCTAGAGGCATGGTCTGACAGTCGTAATAAAATATATATGTAAAAATCAGATATTAACAGTACGTATCTGCTTACTATATGAATTTTCCAGGTTCAAGTAGCCAGGTGGTGCCTTTGTACAGCAGATATGGTAAGACAACAACTATCGATACACCCCGACCATTATAATGGTGTAAAATAACAACATCATTGTACAGTATTTCATCATGGAGCTAGGAACTCTTCCAGTGATATTCAAGATTTACCATCATCCCTCAATAACATTGAAGTTAGAAATGGGTGAGAGTATCAGTGGTACATCTCCAGTTTTACCTGACAAGTTTCCCTATTCCAGAAAAATAGTCTTTTATTTATTTATTAATTCACATACTTATGTAAATTTTTATAAACCATTTATTGTACATATTTAAGTATGCTTTGTTAAATTATTTATATCTGAGTGTTTGTTTATTAATTATGTATAAATTAATAAACCTAAATGGAATTACCTGCCTCTTTTTGTTCTATTTTACCAGAGAGATTGTCTTTATAATAAGAGCATAAATATGTATTCTTGAAATGCAAAAACAAAAAAAAAGATTTAAAGTCTTATCAAGTCCTGAGACAAGGAATTTTTCTGTCATTATAAACTTATAATTCCTGCTTAAAAATAGTTGAATGATTAATATAATAGACTATTATGATAAAATAATGATTAATTCACCTGATGATCTATTTCACACATACTTTAATGTAATCTAACAATGATGTATTACATATAACAACTACCTGAGTATGATAACTACTCCTCCAGCTAACAAAATTACATTACAATGCACACAGTTCTTTTAATTACCATTAATTATTGTAGAACTTCCACGCTGTAGCTAGGAATAATTGGGTATGGAGTCCTAATGATTAATGGAATTAAGATAAATTAAATATGAACTAATTATCTGAAAGACATTATCCAGAATTAGCTTAGAAAATTATATGTAAAATTTGTAAGTTTCACTTTGGCATTTACTATCATAACTACACCAATAATCCCTTATTCTGAAATTCCTAAATAAATTTTATTTTAATGAAAAAATTAAATTAATTATTTTTGTCACTTCAGAAGGCCGCATTATTGTCTATCATTGTTAATTGCTATTTGAAAAATGTATATGATAACAGGAATAAACCATTAATATATGACTTTTTAAAAACAAAACAAAACATGGGCCCATGTAACATAAGTTAACTAACATAGATTCTTAATAGTTTCTTTATATTTATTCTCTTTCTACAAATATGTAATTAACCAATCACAATTTACTATCTATATAATTATAGTAATAATAACAAGTCAGATGTCACATGACATATATATAGCTTGCACTTACAAATATGTAAAATTAAGAGCATGCTAATAGCTCTAAACAAGCTTTTTTTTTTTATTTATGATAAATGCTACTACAAGAGAAGGCATTCAAATCATTTTTATCTTGGATTGTCCCCATCCCCAGACCGGTTTCAACCTATGGGTCTCTTCAGTGAGGAGTTGGGACATTAGATCTAAAAAACCAACTCAAGCAAAGCATTTATCTAAAAGATAATTGTTAGAAGAAGATCTGAAACTTTTAGACATCTACATGTCTTTAAAGTCAGCTCTCCAACTGAAAAAATCATATGGGCCTGAACTTAATTCAGATACTCCATATATTAGTAGGCTTAGCTCTTTAATTTAGCTAAAGCCACAACAGCAAAATAATAATAGTAATAATAACAAGTCAGATGTCACATGACTTATATATAGCTTGCACTTACAAATATGTAAAATTAAGAGCATGCTAATAGCTCTAAACAAGCTTTTTTTTTATTTATGATAAATGCTACTACAAGAGAAGGCATTCAAATCATTTTTATCTTGGATTGTCCCCATCCCCAGACTGGTTTCGACCTATGGGTCTCTTCAGTGAGGAGTTGGGACATTGGATCTAAAAAACCAACTCAAGCAAAGCATTTATCTAAAAGATAATTGTTAGAAGAAGATCTGAAACTTTTAGACATCTACATGTCTTTAAAGTCAGCTCTCCAACTGAAAAAATCATATGGGCCTGAACTTAATTCAGATACTCCATATATTAGTAGGCTTAGCTCTTTAATTTAGCTAAAGCCACAACAGCAAAATAATAATAGTAATAATAACAAGTCAGATGTCACATGACTTATATATAGCTTGCACTTACAAATATGTAAAATTAAGAGCATGCTAATAGCTCTAAACAAGCTTTTTTTTATTTATGATAAATGCTACTACAAGAGAAGGCATTCAAATCATTTTTATCTTGGATTGTCCCCATCCCCAGACCGGTTTCGACCTATGGGTCTCTTCAGTGAGGAGTTGGGACATTAGATCTAAAAAACCAACTCAAGCAAAGCATTTATCTAAAAGATAATTGTTAGAAGAAGATCTGAAACTTTTAGACATCTACATGTCTTTAAAGTCAGCTCTCCAACTGAAAAAATCATATGGGCCTGAACTTAATTCAGATACTCCATATATTAGTAGGCTTAGCTCTTTAATTTAGCTAAAGCCACAACAGCAAAATAATAATAGTAATAATAACAAGTCAGATGTCACATGACTTATATATAGCTTGCACTTACAAATATGTAAAATTAAGAGCATGCTAATAGCTCTAAACAAGCTTTTTTTATTTATGATAAATGCTACTACAAGAGAAGGCATTCAAATCATTTTTATCTTGGATTGTCCCCATCCCCAGACCGGTTTCAACCTATGGGTCTCTTCAGTGAGGAGTTGGGACATTAGATCTAAAAAACCAACTCAAGCAAAGCATTTATCTAAAAGATAATTGTTAGAAGAAGATCTGAAACTTTTAGACATCTACATGTCTTTAAAGTCAGCTCTCCAACTGAAAAAATCATATGGGCCTGAACTTAATTCAGATACTCCATATATTAGTAGGCTTAGCTCTTTAATTTAGCTAAAGCCACAACAGCAAAATAATAATAGTAATAATAACAAGTCAGATGTCACATGACTTATATATAGCTTGCACTTACAAATATGTAAAATTAAGAGCATGCTAATAGCTCTAAACAAGCTTTTTTTTTTATTTATGATAAATGCTACTACAAGAGAAGGCATTCAAATCATTTTTATCTTGGATTGTCCCCATCCCCAGACCGGTTTCGACCTATGGGTCTCTTCAGTGAGGAGTTGGGACATTAGATCTAAAAAACCAACTCAAGCAAAGCATTTATCTAAAAGATAATTGTTAGAAGAAGATCTGAAACTTTTAGACATCTACATGTCTTTAAAGTCAGCTCTCCAACTGAAAAAATCATATGGGCCTGAACTTAATTCAGATACTCCATATATTAGTAGGCTTAGCTCTTTAATTTAGCTAAAGCCACAACAGCAAAATAATAATAGTAATAATAACAAGTCAGATGTCACATGACTTATATATAGCTTGCACTTACAAATATGTAAAATTAAGAGCATGCTAATAGCTCTAAACAAGCTTTTTTTTTTATTTATGATAAATGCTACTACAAGAGAAGGCATTCAAATCATTTTTATCTTGGATTGTCCCCATCCCCAGACCGGTTTCGACCTATGGGTCTCTTCAGTGAGGAGTTGGGACATTAGATCTAAAAAACCAACTCAAGCAAAGCATTTATCTAAAAGATAATTGTTAGAAGAAGATCTGAAACTTTTAGACATCTACATGTCTTTAAAGTCAACTCTCCAACTGAAAAAATCATATGGGCCTGAACTTAATTCAGATACTCCATATATTAGTAGGCTTAGCTCTTTAATTTAGCTAAAGCCACAACAGCAAAATAATAATAGTAATAATAACAAGTCAGATGTCACATGACTTATATATAGCTTGCACTTACAAATATGTAAAATTAAGAGCATGCTAATAGCTCTAAACAAGCTTTTTTTTATTTATGATAAATGCTACTACAAGAGAAGGCATTCAAATCATTTTTATCTTGGATTGTCCCCATCCCCAGACCGGTTTCGACCTATGGGTCTCTTCAGTGAGGAGTTGGGACATTAGATCTAAAAAAACCAACTCAAGCAAAGCATTTATCTAAAAGATAATTGTTAGAAGAAGATCTGAAACTTTTAGACATCTACATGTCTTTAAAGTCAGCTCTCCAACTGAAAAAATCATATGGGCCTGAACTTAATTCAGATACTCCATATATTAGTAGGCTTAGCTCTTTAATTTAGCTGTAGTAGCATTTATCATAAATAAAAAAAAAAAAAAGCTTGTTTAGAGCTATTAGCATGCTCTTAATTTTATCTATATAATTATAAAAGGTTATATAATACAATACTTTATTATTTGCTGGCATATTAATGTAGAATATTTAATATGATAAGGTTGTATATATATGTGTGTGCGTTGGATGTGATATGTTGGACTATTTCCATCATGTATGAGTGAATGTTAAATGTATCGAACATTTTAACATTCACTCATAATTGATGGAAATAGTCCAACATATCACATCTTATAATATACCATCATTACAAACCTTCAGATATATATATATATATGTTGATCTCAAAATCAGTGTTCGTCTTTTATTTCTGTAAATTAAAGAGTAAACATTTGAATTCTTTAATGATTCAGCAAAAATATTTCTTTAAAGACCTTTTTTTTTTTGTCTCAACACATTTTAATAATAAAGTGTTAATAACTTTTTTATAATTCTGGGTAGATTTTAAATCAACAACAGCATATCTGCTGACTTTTTTATCGACTTTAAATTTTATTCATGGATCACTAAACTTCAGATTTGATGCATATTTAACTCTTTAATGTGCAGAAATTACGAAATAATATCGTATAAAATATTTATTAATTATCTGGAAATAAACATAATATCTATTTATTCTACTATAAAATAAAGATTAATATTTGACATATTTGATCATTTAACCTCCGATCATTAAACGAAATAATTAAAAAATTGAACAAATTTCAATTAGTTTTATTTTGTAAAGTTAAGAGTGAAGTAATTAAATATATATAATAAAAAGATATATATTTTTCATGTGTAATTTTTTTATTAATATTTTTTGTGATATTTGATAACCATGTATCTATCCAAAAATCCATGTATTTTAAATCAAATCTCAGTCCCATTATTTTAATATCACGTTTATGCACTCTTTTAATTACAACAAACACATTTTTCTATTTTGCTGTACCTTTTTTTTTTCTTATCCTTATTAGATCACTCCAAAGTATCCTTCTCCTTTGAACATACATACATTCGTTTAAAAAGTAATGAAAATTAAAAATCAATCAATTTATAAGTAATGTATAAAAATTTGAAAGATGTTTAAAGTTAAATGCTTATTAGTATATATATTAGCCAATGTTTATTAATATCTATTTGTATGTGCGATATTGAATACTTCTACCAATAATATATTTAGTAGCTTTTGACGCGAATTCTATATGTATATTTTAATTTTTAAAAAAAATTAAGAATAGCAATATTTCTCTAATATAGACTTCTTGAAAAATGATTTTTCTGTAGAGTTTAAAAACTCTCGGTTGTTGGTAAATCTTCTTCCTCCTTGAAACTTGTTTCCGTTACAAGAAAGACAAACTTCTAAAAAGAGAATCAATATTCTACAGTCTAAAGCAATTTCACTTATCAAAAACTAGAAATACACCTCTACTTCACACCTCAAACTTCCGGTCCAAAAATCATTATATCTTCTTAAGCTTTTCCTGAATAGGTTCTGTGCCAAATATTAAAATATGATTTAAATGGATTTTTCAAATATTAAAAGTATTAGAAGTTAAATAAAGTTTTTGCCCTTTGAATATCACTAAATCGTTAATTTATTTGTTCCATTTTCAGAAATGAAAAAATAATAATAATAAACAAAGTTTCTAACAAATTATTTTCTTACCACTTTTTTTATTATTATAATGCAATATTTAATAATAATTAAGCAATGTATAGAATATTTATATATATTAAAAGACAATTTACAGATAACTATATTTAATATTTTAAATTATTATAAATAAATTAATTATTTAAAGAGTACACAGAGTCTAAACTCTCCATACTGTACCGCCTTTCAGTGCAAGCCAGAGTAATTAATGGATGCAGGAAGGTCTGTGCATAAAATCTCTTTCTAGTGCATACTCATGCAATATCCCCAAACTAATTTCTAGCTTGAGGCTTTCATCAGTGAGGAGCCTTGAATCTGAGAGCATGTCATCTAAAACTTAGGATCCAATGCAACCTTCCAGGAGCCATCTTCTACCTCATTAGCTAAATATAAAGCTTTGAGACCAAAATAAAAACATAATAATGTTTTCAATTCAAGCTCATTATGTGCAGTGCACTCAGATTCAAGTCTCCTCACCGATGAAAGTCACAAGTTAGAAGCTGGTTTGGGGATATTGGATGAGTAGGTACTAGATAGGGATTTTATATACAAACCTTCCTGCATCCATTGTTCACTCTGGCTTGTACTAGGTGGTGCTACGCAATGGAGAGTTTAGCCTCTATGAAAACAGCTTGTGTAATCATAAAGAATGGTAATCATGTGATGTTTAGTGATATTTCAAAAGTATTATAAGTATATATGTTATCACTTATTGTTTATTCTATTATATATAAATCTAAAAAGTTAATCGACAATAGCAAAAGACAAAAAAAATCTATTTCTTTTTACTGTTTTATTAAAATTATTGCAAAAATATTTAAGTACTCAGTTATTTCAAACAAAATACAAATACATTTTCGGCTTTGGGTTAAAAGGTAAAAATAGTGTTAAAACAAAAATTAAATAATTATCAACATTTTTTTAACGTTTTGATTAATCGAAACTATAATTTTAAATTTAAAAAAAATATTTGAACGACAGTGCAATTATTCATTTATTTATTTTAATGTTTGAGTACTAAAAAATCTTCATATGGTTCTTGGTTTCTAAAATAAATTAGTATATCTAATGTTCTGTTATATCTCTCTTCTGTCCAATAAAAAAAAAAACATTTTGAAGACTATATTTCAAAATAATATATAAAAAAATACAAAAGTTGTATTTTTTCTCTTTGATTATTACAATGAGATGCTTTAGTCACACACCATTTTTTAACCATTGTTAGATGTCAGAAAATATGAGGCCCTAATACATTTCTCTACATGGAATAAACAAAAATTAACATAATTTATGTGAAATAGTTAAAATTTTAAAAAGGTAAATATTGATCATAATTAGTTATCATATTTAATATTGGAAAAGACAAAAAAAAATAAAGCAGCCTTAAATTAAAAAATAAAAGTATAAATAAATAATTTTAAATAATAAAATGAGTGTATTAGTAATGTGTATAAAACGTTGTATTGAGAACAGGAAGTAAATAACTCAATGTTGATTTAATAGGAAATAAATAAACTAAAATCAAGTAAAACAAAAAAGGAGTAGTATCACAAAATAAGATCCAATTGAAGAAATGACCATTGCCCAAATGTGTCTGTTATTTATAAAAACAATGAATGTGAGAAACAAGTCAAAGATATTATAAAGAATTTATAAAAAAAATTGAAGAAAATGTTTATGAAAGATATTAAAACCATTTAATTCAAAATTTATAAAAATAAAAACTCTTTAATTGAGTGAGATATCATCAAAAAAGACAAATCTAAGAGGGATAAATTAAAATAATCTGAACTTGTACTGATAGGGTAGAACATTATGATATTAATAGAAAGACTATACCATGAATTAAATATTTATGCATTAAGTAAAAGACAGTGCATAAACTCATATTGATATGTTTGAAACTTGGAGTAAATTATTTATTAATAATATTACAATATATAACCATGTTTTAAAAATAAGAAATGTGATATACATTTTCATAACAAAAATTACAATTTATAATTCTATAAAAGTTTGAGATAGTATAATTAACTGCACAAATAAAGTAAATATTTATTACTTTGGTTAATGTTATTAAATCAAAATTTTTCTTTATCAAAATATATTTACTGATTGTATGACAACCATGACAAGCGTAGTATAAAAATTTGACTAAAAATGTGACACATATAATAGAAATTTTAAATGATAATTATAAATGACAGTTACAAATTGTCTAAGTGAACTGCTGAATTTTATTATTATCAAGATCCTAAATAATGTATAGATTTCTGATTATTATGTGTTTTTTTTTTTTTTCAAAAATAATTTTTGGAGATAAAGTTAGTTACTTGATGAATAAGTTGCTGAAGGCAATTTGTTATAAAAAGTTATGCTTAGAATTCAAATTAATCATTTATATAAAATTTCCAACAGATGCTATGAGACATTAATTATATTATCACAAGATAGTTCTTTGTCATACGTTTACTTCCCCCATGTTTTGATATTTTACCAAAATGTTTAGTTCTTGCTCTCTCTTATAATGCCAGTTGTTTACACTTTTCCAGATTCTACATTCCATGTTATTTTCACTTTTTATTAGCATTAATAAACTCTTAATTTATGATCAAAAAGAGTCAATTTGACTTAAGAGATATATACTAATCAAACTATTAAAAACTTTTAAATTTTGAAAATAAAATCCTATCAGTAAAATATAAATATGTTCACTAATGATATTGCCAAGAATCAAGAAAAAACACGGAAAACATGTATAGTATAATTCAAAATGACATTTTAATAACTCCAGAGGGAAAACCATATTCTATGGTTTCTAACTAAACATATTAATATTGTTATTGCCTTCATAACATAATGAAATTTGACTCAAGACTGAATGCATTATTTGTAGTATTTACAATGCAAAAAGTAAAGATAAAAGTTAAAAACAAGTTGCTTATATAGTTATAAAAGTTGAGATTAATTGATATGATATTTATATGAATTAACAGATAATGATATAGATAACAGAATTAAAAAATTGACAAAGTATAACTGTTATGTGCATATCAAAATGTATATGAATGCAGATTAAGTATAACTGATATGTCCATAACAAGACTTAAAAATATAGGTCCCATGTATATGTCAGAATAAAATCAAATCCTGATGAAAATAATCTTTAAATACATAAAATATAAAATTTAAAAATTCAAATAGATTACAAGAATTACTTGTATTTAAAGACATGAATGACAACTGGAAAATAAAATTAATCAATCAAAATTATCAGTTAACACTTAGACAATCCCAATATCAATCAACAATTTCAAACTGTTGTCAAGGCAACTTGCTTTTAACAATTAAGCCGGAGTCCCACTTTTATTAAAAGTCCAATATATTCACGTAAACACTAAAGATTGCAGTTGGATCACATAAATTGAAATTATTGTTACTAAGAAGTTTAACTAAAGCTCTTTTAACAATTAATATAGCCTGTTGTGAATGCAGACTAATAAATAATCAATTATAACATTACAAACTGCAATTATAATTTTCAAATTGCATCCAAAGTATTATTTAAATAATAATTGTAATAATGTTGAAGAATAAATGGGTATGTAATTAATCATTAAAAGCCAGTCAACACATAGACAATTCCAATATCAATCAGCAATTTCAAACTATTGTCAAAACAATCTCCGTTTAACAATTTAAAGGTGGAATTCAACCTTTACTAATGGTCCAATATACTTATATAGACAATAAAGATTGTTTTGACCATTATTATACTTATTATTTAAGTAATACAGTGGGTATAATTTGAAAATTATAATTGCATTTTGGCATGTTATAATTGACTATTTATTGGTCTGCATGCAGAACTGGTTATATTAAATTGGTTAACCTCTTTGTTTGCAAAGCAGCCATATTGAATATTTAAAAAATTATGCTAAGCCACAAATTTTATCATAACTTTTGTTTTTATTAATAAAAAATGACATAATATATATTGCTTGAAAGATCAAACACCAAAAGAATGTAGTTGAGCTGAAAAAAATATAGTCATTGATATTCAAAATAACAAAAAATTAATAAAAGTTAATATTTCTAATAATTATTTTCATATTATTTTATAAATTATAAATTATCATGCATACAACTTAAAATTATATTTCTGATAGTAGGTTAGTTGGATTCATCATAAAATTTCTACAAAATTAGTATATAATAACACTTATCTAAGGTAACCCATCACTTAAAAACTTTGTAGAGTAAAGACATTAAGGGGTTTGCAATGAATATGTCATCCCTAATAACATTCCTTATAACAAGAAGTTAATATTGATCAATAATTAGTATAATTTAAATATCATAATAAAGAATGTCAATACAGTTTGTAATTTATTAAAAAGTACTACTAAAATAGTCACTATATACAAAATAAAATAATAAAATAAGATAAAAAGTGAATGAAATACTAAATTCATTATAGAATTAAGCTTGAGGTACATAAGTTAGTAGTTTATAGTCAATGTGATGTAGTATTATTTATCCTATCTTTATAGATTATGAGGGCTCATATTGCTTTATTTTAGTATGACCATAAATTTAATAATAGCTTCATCAACAGCCACCTCTCTTTGCATTTAATATGCAATTTTGGAATTTACATTGCAGTAGTGTATAATCGACCTAAGTTTATATACTGTCAAAATCTTTACTTTTAGCATTTGCATATTTTTATTATTATTAAAATGCAGACAAAACATTATAGAAACATCTAAATTGGGTCATAATATTTGCAAAATATATTTATTTTTGTCTCATATCACCTAATTCAAATACCGGACCCAAGCCCACTACATAGCAAAAAATGCAGATAATTCACGATATAAATGTACACAATCATGAGCTTTTATATATATATATTAGTTTCAATAATAATTTTGTCATATATCTTTTATCAAATATAAATATATAAAAATAAAATAATAATTAAAGAATATAGAAGAGAAATATTTACCATTAGATTCCCGTAATGTTGTCTTCAAAATACATCAGTAAAAAGTTTTATTATTTCTGATGTATTTTTCACATCTAATACTTTTTCAGTAACTATCAAAAAAATGATAGAAATACAAAAAAATCCAATGTACTTGATCACAATATATATATATATATATATATATATATATATATATATATATATATATATATCATAGAAAAATAAAATTTACCTATCCTGAAACTAGAAAGAAAGATGGATGCAAAGGTGTAAAAAGTGCATGTGTAGCCTGTGTATATTTTCGTTAATCTTGACCTGAAGCCAGATGTTTATTAGTAGAAAATTATTTCCCACATTATGCAGGCATATTAAAGAGGTTACTTTAAACTTCGTTGAATCAATAATTTCAATCACTGTGGACAAGCTGCAATCTTTATTGGTAAAATGAGGTTGCCTTGACAATAGTTTAAAATTGTTGATTGATATTGGGATTGTCTAACTGTTGTCAGGCTTTTAATGATTACTTACAAACCCAATTAGCATTGACTATTGTTACACTTATATATATATATATATATATATATAGATGTAACAATATGTATCCGATTCAAATGTCTCTTTGCAATTTTTATAAAGTAATTTAAAAGTTTTATAGGATATAGTGCACATACACAGCTATATTGTAAAAGTCTGTAATTTTAAATTTCGTCTTCAATAGATTTTACTTGTTAGTTAAAATAAATTTCTTCTGACACTTTTTTTTTAATTATCAAATTGTAAGAACATTCCAGGTTAAAAGTTTTAATCTTTGTTTTTTTTTTTTTTTTTTGAGGAAGCTTTTAATTTTGGAAAGTTAATTGCATTCCTATTTCTGTTATTTTAATTACAATCAATTATAAGTTTAATTTTAAAAGCAGAGATTTAATTTTGTATTGTTTTTTTTTTTATAAGATTATAATTAAAAAGCAGAAGATAGCAATGAAATAAGCCATTGTCAAATACAATTACTGTAGTTACTACAATATCTATCAAAATAGTCCATCACAATTAAAAATATCATTATGCCATTTCTAACTCCAGAAAAAAAAACATATAAGAACAAAATATAAATGTGTAAAGATAAGAATACGATGGTTATATAAACCATTCTGTGAATTATAAACACATCAACATATTTCTTATACTATTGTTTTAGACAGGTTGTGTGATAAATTACAATGTTGCTTTAACCTTTTTCAATGTACATTACTTTTTAATATATTGCATAATCATAGCTTTCTATGCTATTTAACCTGGCATATTCTTTAAATTAAATCAGTCAATATTTCCCATCTGTAGAATATATTTCAAATAATCATTATAATGGAGATGGGTTTTTTTTCCATAGAGCCATTTCACTTATCTAATTCAGTAAAGATTTATATTTTAGAATATTATATTTTATAAGTTCATATGCACAATTTGAAAAAAAATACTATGCAGTGCTTAAATTTGTTTTTATTTGTGGCAAAAATATAAAAACATGCTCCTGTATAAATCAAAATTAAATATCCATGTTCACCTATTTACTTTATAAAATTTAAGATTATTGTTTTAAATCATAGCACTACATTCTATATAAATTTTCAATAACATTTGTCCAGGAAAATAATACATACAAAATAGTAAAAATAAATAAGCAAAAAATATATATCTTTAATAATGACATAAAAATAGCATATAAAATATTGCATTCATATTTTTTAATATTATAATAGCTGAAACACACAGGCTTATATATACCCGTGTCCATATATGTAATATATAGGGTATATGAGCACAGACTTTCTTATGACCCACCACTCTCCACACTATCTTATAACACTGATACACTCAAACACATATATGTGTTCGAGTGTATCAGTGTTATAAGATAGTGTGTTCGAGTGTATCAGTGTTATAAGGTAGTGTGGAGAGTGGTGGGTCATGTGAAAGTCTGTGCTCATATACCCTATATATTTTTCAATATTGTAATTTTTTTACACAATAAATTGAGCAAAACAATAACCTTACAATTTTTTGATCAAATTCAGATATTTATATTACTATGATGAAATACATTAGTTTTTAACTTGTTACATACAACAGCAGCAGATTAAAGTCTGTGTTGCACCTTAACATCCAAATTTGCCTTCCTACTTAAAAAAAAAAACACAAAAATAATAAAAATTATTCCCATTCTCAAGTTAACATCTAAGTAAAAGTTGTAAAAGATTTTTATTTACCATTGATTAGTAAAGATCTTGAATATTTTAATATTAATTTGTAAAACAAATACTTTAGAGGCTGTATTAAAAGCATTAAAAAAATTGTGGATATCACCCTAAATATACAAGGATAATGTAATGTTAATGTATTATAAATCTAAAAATTAAAAAAAAGGAAATTTCATTCAAATGAAAAATTCTATTATGAAACATATCACTTATATATGCCTATTTCATGAAAATGTTTAAAAAATGTTTCAAAAACTACTGTCAAAAATTTGATATTTAAGGAGATTCTACTTTACACCTTTGTTTCATATAGATTATCATTTTAAATATTTTAGATATTTTACCAGGAGTAATAATAATAACTGTTATTTTTATGCTAATTATGCACAATATGAATAAATTTCAATGGACAAAAAGCTAATTTTAAATATCACCACAAAATTTTGGGTCAAATACCTTGATCAAATCAGTAAAATCAATATTGGTGAATACTATTATTCTGATGTTTTTAAAATTTTAGATTTAAAATATTATTGACATTCAATAAATTCAGTTAAATACATGCTTTCCAAATACAATTTTTAAAAAATTGCTTTTTTGTGTGTGTGTCATAGTATCGTAGCGAACCTGCTAACCCAAGACAACTGTTTGTAAGGCAGCTGTGTTGATGTCTCAACCACCAATGCTTGACAAAAATGGCTTATTTATTTAATGTAATGTATATCTTTTAGTTAAAATGTAACTTATTAAATATTGCTTAAATAAATTAATTTATTCTTTATATTTATTTGACTACAGAAAAAAAAATGTTGATTGCTGTGTTCCGGCTATTGATTGACTTTATAAGTTATGGATAGTGGAATTACCTTCACAATATAAAAATCAGTTATGACAAACAAATAAATATTTCATCAAAAATACTGATATTTATAGGATCAGGTATTGGTTCATGGAAATATAGTTATTGTTTTCAATACCAAAGTTGTTTCTGTCTTCTTTTTTTGAGTCATTTATCTTACTGTGAAGGCCAGTATTTATGGGACACTCATTCCAGCAGTCTTTACTTTAAAGAATCTGTGATAACAGCTTTGGGTGTGATTTTGTAACCACCCTAGGCACATGGATAACTTTTCTGACACCAATTCCTTTCTTATTTTAAAAAAGGTAAATGTTGATTGTTTCTAGTAGAAAGTTATGGCAGAGAATAAAATAATAAAATATGCTCGGAAGTCATGATATTAAAATGTTCTGAATGAAAAATTTTTACCAGAAGAATTTAAAAAAGCACATCACAAAATATCAAACAAACTGAACAATGGATTAACATGTTTTATATGTAAACATATTTATGCTTTACAAATTAGTTTGTATAGACATTGTAAAATTCATTTCTAGTTTAGTTTTTTTCTTTTTCTGTTTTCTCTTGGAATTGCAATGGCTACACTCATTTAAGAATGGCTGAAATTTGATACTGAAAAAAAAAAAACAATCATGATCTATTTTTTAAAGTTTCTCAAATTGTGGTGACATAAAAAGACACCAGTAAAAAAAAGAAAAGACTTAAAAATATTTTTTAAAGACAAAAAATAATTTAATCAACATTAAATTTAAAAAAAAATTAAAAATAATTTGAATAAAATTAGATATAATGTATTAAATAATTATTTGTAAATATTGCTCATCTTTAATAAAATAAATTTATTATAAACATTTACTAAATATAAAAAGTTTTGCATTGCATATATAGTGAAGAGTTTATATAAAAAATGTTATCATTCTTTTTGTATGCCATTTCTGAAATTATAGATTAATGCAAATATCATTTGGATATTGGATACTTTATGACATTATTTATCTACTGATACTTTAAGAATAGAGATGATAATAGATAGACAATTAAATTCTTAAACAGGATTCCAAGAGATTGTAAAAGACCCAGAAAGAGACCACATGTGAGATGGATGGATAAAATAAAAAAGTGTGCAGGAGTGATGTGGAGAAGAGAAGCTAAAGAGCAGAGAAGATGGATTAAACCTGAAGAGACCTTCATCCTACAGTAGATTGATAATGATGATGACTTTAAAAGTAACAGTAGAATTGCATTTTTAATAGTTTGTACACAGTTGATTCTCATAGCAAATAAATCAATGTTTTGAGCATATTTTTGCTGCAGCAAGGTGCTGGCATTTTTTTCAGACATTTAAAAGTTAATGCCATATTTTTTGTTCTTTCATTTGTTTTGAAAATGATTTTTTATTAAAGAATCACTCTTAGTTACAAATTATTATGTATTATCTAAATAATATAGGGATAAACTAAACCATTCATGAAATAGTGTTCTATCATTATTTACACTTTTAGTTTATTTTTTTTCTTTTTAATGATAATTAATATAATATTGTCAAAATATTGGAAGTTACATAAATATCATACTACTTTTGTTACTATTTGATGTGAAAATAATATGATTTTATATGCCATGCATTGTTGATAATCAGTATATATCCCATGCATTCTAACAGCACAGATATAAACATATTTAACCTGATATTTTATTAATTAAAGTTTTCTATTAATGAGTGCACTATGGAAAATGTAATATATTTATTCAACATAAATAATTGCTGATCAAATTTTTTTCCAAAAATAGAAATTCTGAAATTGATGAGTTTCAAAATAATAGTATTCTATCAGTTGTTTTTGATATTTGTTTTTGCATTTTTCAAACATTAACATGTATCCATAATAATCCTTGATTTTCTAAAAATCACACTAAATCTCTTATAAGCAAGTGTTAAATAAGATTTTATCACAATACTAATGAAAACTTTTCTAGCCACTTTTTTTAAATATTATTTTGAACAATAGAATAATTCATATGATCAGAGAACACAATTTCATTAATTCATATATTTCTAAAAAAAAAAAAAAAAAACTATATTAGTTTTCACGTTAATATTGCACTATATGTTAAAACTTATCCAGTTATCTCATCAGAACTCATAGCCTTTTCATCTTTAAGATTCCAAAACCTGTTTTATGTTTATTAAATTAGATAAATTTGTTCAAATATACATGAATAGTCAGTACATATATAATAATAAAATTCATTAATAATCATATTTTTATTTAAATTGTAATTATATCACACATTATATCTGTTTAAAATCTCATTATTATTACATAAAAAGTGTCTTTCATGGATATATTGGATTATTATATAATTTTCTATGTCTGTATGTTGATTTTAATGTATTAAAAGGATCTATTGTAACCAGGATCATCAAATGACCTTCCTGTTATAAACAAATTTCTATCTTTAAAATCTCATTATTGCTTATAAAACTATACATTATTCTGCAAAGCAGTTAGTGCAACATGTTTTTAATCAAGTTAATGATAATTAGATCCTTATCAAAGAACCAATCAGAATCCTTTTAGTGAATCCAATAACAGATTTATTTATGTTCTCAACACACTTCTTAAAAAAAAAAAAATGCTTCAACAATAAGATGCATTTAAAAATGAAATTGGAAGCACTTACCTTTAATTTACCACAAATAATTGTTTCTACATGATGAAAATCATTCTTTTATCAATATGTTTGTAACAGAAACTATATTTTATTGTGTCTATTATTTTAATTTTGGACAATATTAGTCTATGATCTATCTAACAATGTCAAATAAATCAATTTTACACAGCTTTCTTTTACTTTATCTTTTAATCCATAACATACATGTAATCGTTTATCTATTAAATTAATGTCATTTCTCTGAAAAATAAGTTTTGATTAAAGCAGGTATATCAATTTTAAATCTTCACAATTCCTTATCTACAAGTACTGCCTTTTGCTCTGATCTTGGAGAGGTTACATCAACTGAAGATTGTACACTTCATATGTATATATTTTTTTTAAAAATAATAAATGCCTGTCTCCATTATTTATCACTACATCTGCTTTGTCATTATTTCTTTAACTATTATCAATATTACAATTACTTTTATGTTAAAATCAGCTATCTTTAAAGATATATTTATAAGTCATATCATTTTAGACCACCTTTTCTAGTTCCTTACTCATTTGTGTCAATGAAAGGAATTGCTAAATACAACTGCCAATCATACAATCATTTACCAAATAAAACACCTGTTCAAATTCAGTTATCATTTGACATTGTAAATTTTACTACTTTATATATGACTATAATTGTCAGACAGATAAATTTATTCCCATGATTATTTTTCTTAATGTCAAGGGTTTTTCAAAAAAGAAAGATAAAGAAATGATATAATTACTTTAGCTGTGAAAAAGTTTACAAAATGGGATTGCGATTTCACTAATATACAATCTCTTTACCAGAATTATTGCAGGGGATAAATGGAGGATTTATTTCTAATTTTATTAGAAGAAGAATTTTCCAAAAAGAAAAAGATATTTCATATATGAAAAATATATCTATAAGATAATTGGATTATAATAAAAGAAAAAAAAAGTTTTTTGTTGATTCAATTTAGATAATTAATTAAAATTATCTTCTTTAAAATTGATTCCATTTTTTTGTTCAAGCTTACCGAAAATCATTTAAATAATTAGTAATTTATAAGATTATAAAATCCAAATTAAATGTATGAAATAAAGAAAGAATTAATTTTGAAGCGTTTGTCTGAAAAGTTTGTGATGGTGACATTATAGATGTAATTATATGTCAGACTATTTGTTTTATCTAATATTACTTAATGTTTTTGAAAGATCAAATCTTCATTTAAACTTTTCAAATATCTTTGAACTACAGTAACCTAATGTGATTGAAAAGTTTAAACAAAGCTTGATTTTTTTATAAAAATGTTTAACAATTAATATTAAATGTTGAAAATAGTTCACCATATAATTATAAAGTTTAAGTGCCTATTGAATGATTCAGGTGATAAGGTAAGAGATATAACTATTTATTTAGAAAATGATGATTACACCATCCTAACATTAATTCATAGAAAAAGATTTTATATTTGATTCCACTTAGATAATACTTCCAATATATATGTTTATAATAATTTTTCACTACACACTTATAGATTAGGATTGAGTTATGATTGAAAAGTCATTGATTCAATAATGGTTATATGACGCTATAAAAATTGAGAACTAAAAGTTATAAAATAAAATGAAACAATCATCAACCTTATGGACAAAAGAGCAAATAACTTGCTGCTAATTGTAAATGGTTTATCATAATTTCAACTTCTTTTTCAAGATGACTATATTTTGTCTAAAAATCATATTATGGTAAATCACAGACGAACTTTGAGTTTTCAAGGAATTATGATTAAAAGAAAGAAGTTCTTAATGTCTTTTGCAAAGCAAAATAAAACACAATATATAATATAAGATGAGTAAAATAATCTATTTGCATTACGGTATTTATGAAAAGAAAAAAAAATGTATTCAGAAAAATATATTCCTCAAATAATTTCTCCAGTTTTATCGAAAAAAATTAATGCTGTTGTAAATATAATTTTTTATTAAATACTGAAATATTATAATATTTGTTGATTAAACATAAAATTCATTTGCTATTAATTAATCATTGTTATAAGAAAATTCATTTTAAATTCAGTAAACTGATTCATCTCAAATAGTTATGTATTATTAGTGCCTGAAATATGACTATATTTTATAATATTTAATGGATTAATGAGTAGTATGTATGGGTTTGAAAAACTTGAGATTCCATAAATAAATTTTAATTCTTTTCATCTATTTATTATAATCTTTTATCTAAAAGATTTTGTGGATATTCAAATCTCCTCCCCAAAAGAACTTTATAAGAAGGGTATTTCTAACCTACATTATATCACACTAAATTCAAAATTAATAAACTAGCCAAATTAATAAGAATGGATAAAAATACTTTGTTGGCATGATGTGAAGAAGAAATGTTATGGATTCAAAAAACTGATTTAAACTTGGAAAAAACTTCATCCTGTTGTGGACTGATAAAAGTTAAAAATTATGAAGATACTCAGCAAAAAATATAAACTGGTATTGGCAGCACCTGATTGCATCCATCTCATCAGCTAAACATATTAAATAATGTAGGAGTGAAAAATATATATAAACTACTTTTGAATACTATGTTGGAAGTCATAAATCTTAATCAGAATAAAATAAATCTTAAAATATTGGAAAATGAGTCTTTCATGTCTGAAGTACTATAGAGATGAAAATCAATAATATATTCATTACATTTTGTCAATGTGATGCAGTTAAATTAACGCTATTGGAGATTTAGCTGCTACTCAAAAATAAAAATGTGAGATTGAAAGAATATTATCACTAAACCTTGGAACATACAGGGTTTTAGCTAAAAAATGCTTTATGTTATATATAAACTCAAACAATAAGTGAGTTATAAATTTATGTAGCAAAAATTAATAAAATAAGTTTGCAGTATTAAGTAATTTTGGAAAAGAAATATAAAAAAAAGATGGACTTTCAATATCAGGAATAATAATGTACATACTGACGTTGAATATAGTCCTGTGAATAATTTATTGATACTAATCTACATTTATGGACGTTAAATTATTATTACTATAATATAAGTTAAGCACTTAAATTTTTTTTATAAAGTTTTATAATTAAGGGCAAACATTCACCAAATTATATATATATATATATATATATATATATATATATATATATATATATATATATATATATATATATATATATATATATATATATATATATATATATATATATATATATATATATATATATAAACACTATACTATTAAAAGCTCAAATTAAACAAGTAATGTGTAATATATTTTTGTGAAATCAATGATTAGTTGCTGCCAATATATTTTTTGAAATAGTCAAGGCTGTGAATATACAAATGGGTGAAGTTTATAGACTCATCCTGATTACATATTGTACACCATTTTAGTAACTGATTGTGAAACAGATAATACATAAACTTTGATAAAATGTAAAGAAGAATTGAACTTTTCTCTAATTGCTAATAACATCAAAAATTGTTTGGAAAATTTTGCATATAATTAATAAAAAACTAGATAAATAATATAACTAGTATCAAGCAGCTATGGAAAAAATGTAAAGTATGACATGGGGTGAATTACTCACAATAAAGGAAGGGATAAATTAGTTTTAATATTAGTTCTAAAAGCAAAGCCAAAATTAATGAAATTGCATCAGAAATTTTAGAATTATACAAAATTGATGACCAAAATATTATTTACAATTAATCTTAAAAACCATATAATAATTGCCTAAAGTTCTAAAGAAAGCATTCTATATTTCTGAAATAATCCAAAATATTGGAGAAAATATATAAATCATACTTTATTTTTTACACTATATATATATAATTAAGAGCGTGCTAATAGCTCTAAATAAGCTTTTTTTTATTTATGATAAATGCTACTACAAGAGAAGGCATTCAAATCATTTTTATCTTGGATTGTCTCCATCCCCAGACCGGTTTTGACCTATGGGTCTCTTCAGTGAGGAGTTGGGACATTAGATCTAAAAAACCAACTCAAGCAAAGCATTTATCTAAAAGATAATTGTTAGAAGAAGATCTGAAACTTTTAGACATCTACATGTCTTTAAAGTCAGCTCTCCAACTGAAACAATCATATGGGCCTGAACTTAATTCAGATACTCCATATATTAGTAGGCTTAGCTCTTTAATTTTGCCTTCTCTTGTAGTAGCATTTATCATAAATAAAAAAAAAAGCTTGTTTAGAGCTATTAGCACGCTCTTAATTTTACATATTTGTAAGTGCAAGCTATATATAAGTCATGTGACATCTGACTTGTTATTATTACTATATATATATATATATATATTCTTTTATTATACATTAATGCCTTATTTTAATAAATTACAATATATAAAAACTGATTTTAACAAATATCTAAAACAACACATATTCTGAAAAATTAAAAAAGGCAAAGCAATAGTAAAACAATTTATATATATATATATATATATTATAGTTAACTTTAAAGAAATTGACTATGCTAAATTATGAAATGATCTTAATATATAGGGTATATGAGCACAGACTTTAACATGACCCACCACTCTCCACACTATCTCATAACACTGATTTTAAGAAAATAAGCAGAATAGACTATGAGTAATCTTTTTATGAAAATAAATCTTACACTTAAAAAAGCTTATGAATAAGTAGACTAGATTTACTTTAGAAAAAAAAAGTTATATATGCCCATATCAAGTCACTTTACCAATTCAACTTGAATTCTCAATATGGACAAAAACAAATGTCAGTTAAGGAATGATAAAATCATCAAAATTTTAAATCTGCTGCTAATGCTTATTATAAAAGTTAAAAAAAAAACCTACATAAGTAAGGAGCACAAAATAAAAAGCCTGAAAACAATTTTAAATATGGTAACATTTTTTTTTCAATTGAAGTTTAAATTTGTTTTAAAATAAAGAATTTTGTGAATACAATAAACAAAAAGTTAAAATGGTCATATATCCATATGACCTAATTCAGTAGAAAAGCAAAATTTACTGAAACAATACTAAAGTAGGAATGGAAAACCAGTAATAAAATGGATTACTATATTTTATTAATAATAAATACTATTTATTATAACCATCGAAAAGTAATGTTTTGATTGTATTAAATAATAAAAATATATGAGCTATAGAATACTGAAGCTTTTATATTCAATATTAAGATAAGAATTACTTCCAATTTTATTATTTAAATATGTCAAAATTATATTATGACCCTTTTTTTAAAGGTTTTTTTAAAGTATTGATAATAATATACAAGAATTCTTGACAGAGACAGTTTAATGTTTTTATTTTAATTGAAATTAAATTTTATTGTAATCTTTTTTTTTTGTAATGTTATACAGTTTATGTATGCATCTGTATATAATAAGATTTTCTACTCATATCTTGTTGATGTATGTGGAAATGTTATTAATGTACAAATCATTGCCAATTTTTAAAATTGATTTTAATAAAAAATAAAACTATGTAATAAAATGAAAGAAAAATAAGGTGTTGTTATATTTAATGACTCACTGAATTTTAAAAACCACTCCAACTTTTCAATTATAAAGATATCGAATTTAATGTTTATTACATAAGAGGCTCCATGTAATTATAACCTATAAAATAACTATAAAATCTTATGATTGACAAAAATGGATGTAATTTTAAGAATTAAAATAATTTAAAAAATAAAAACAAGAAATATAAGAAATGAGGCAAAATTTAAATATAGGAAGTCAGTGATAATGTGTTGGGATCAACCATCTACAAAAATATAATAGCAGTATATTATACATGCAAACAATAAAGTTAACTATCAGAACAAAATGAAAAAAAAACATCTTTATCCAGATTAATATTGGATGCAACATATAAAAATAATTATGAAAATGACAAAATAAATCAAATGGTAAAAGAAGTGCACATGACAACATTGAATAATATTAAAAAATGTTCTGAGATGGTAATATGTCATCTTTAAATGGTATTATAACATACACTATTGTTTTTCCATAACTTGTGTTTTTCTTAATACATTATTATATATATATTTTTGTATTTCTATCACATTTATGGCCATTGTCAATGGCTTTTTTTTAGAAAATTTTTTGAAGTGAATATACAAAAAAGTGTGATAAATATATTTATTTTACATAATACATATACATATAATTATTTATTTTAATATTTTACATAATTGTTTCTAAAAACTGATGTGAATTATAATACATCATTTCGCCATGAAAACCTACCCTTCACCTTAAAACAAAACATACATATAAATATATATCATTCATATGTTTATGTGTATTTGTATATAGATTAAAATTTTATTTTTTTTAATTAAAATTGTAAATTTTTCACATTTTATGCAAAATTAATCATTAAAATATATGAAGCTCATTTTAAAATAAATTATCAAGCTAATCTTATTACTATTAATTTATAATTAAAATGAAAATTCTTATCTTTATTGTTATATATTTGTCTACTTCTAAATTATAATGTTATTTTCTTTTCTTGAACTCCTTGTAATGCATCTCTTTTCTAACACTTTTTTACTTCCTTTCAGTATTTAATTTCTATAATATATTCTATTCAAATATATATATATTTGTTGTTGGATAATTTATCTTTTAATATATTTTAATTTTTTTTTTTTATTATTGACTATATCTTAAAATACTTTGATTTTAAGATATATTTTAAATATATGACATTATGATTCTGCACTTAACGATAATTATTATTTAAATTGAGCATTTTATTATTTGCAATTTTCTCTTAATTATATTATATAGATGTATTTAAGGAACACTTAAGAAGTTAAGATTATCTATTTGCATTTCGCACTCAGACTCATATACAAACGTCCTTATACACATTAAATTACTTAAGGTTTTTTTTTTTTTCAAAGCTTAGAAGTATAATATAATATTTAATTACTAGCACCCATCTCTTAAGTTTTTGATAATTGATTATCTATTACTTTGTAAATCTCTATACATATTGCAACAAAATAATTACTTTTATTTCATGAATTTTTCTTTTGATTTTTTAAATAAAACAACAGGTAATAATTACCTCTTGAGATTTGACGCACCATTTCTAATTTATTTTTTTACGTTTTGTTATTTGTAACGTCATTTTCCCCCAATTAAATTTAAAAAATGAAAAAAATAATAATAGTGATTTAAAGGATGTAGTCGTATATAAAATAAAATGTAACATAATTATATTATATCTAGTCTAATGACAATTGTTTTCCCCAGGTGTTAATCTTTATAGAGAAGCTATTTTTTATTGTCTTTGTATACTACAAAATAAATCAAACAGAGTTTAATAAAATATAAGGTTAAGTAAAAGGGAAAATAATTTGAGTTTAAACAAAACATTAAAAAAAAAAAATAGAGACAAAAAAATCCATATACTGTATTTTTAAAAATAACAATGTTAAAAGTATATTGAAAAGAAATATAAGGGATGCAGGACGGAAAGGGGGGTGGGCGTTACGTTTACACATTTTAATTAAAAAAACAATATATAGTTATCAGTAAAAATATTTTAAATTTTAATATATCCCTTGATATATGATCAATAGTGTTAGTGATGATTTTATGGTTTCTACTTGAAAAATTTAATTAAGGAATTGTGATTCTGTTTGTGAATTTAAGTTATTGCTTAGAAAAAAAATGGTATTGAGAATTTTACTAAACATTTTTAATCATATATAGTAGAAATATTTCAGTGCTTCTACCACCAAAATAACTCGATATTTAACTATGTAAAGTTAAATATCTTAACCGATCACAATGGCAACTGACAAACAATTATTTATTGCATTTTATACCTCATATAAATTTGTTACCATTCCACAGTTACACAAAATTACTTTTAATATTACATTGTTTTATCCTAACTTTAAAGGCTTTTATAATTTTGAATATACTAACCATTGATATTACTTGCATCTGCAATTATTATTGACCATTAAAAATTATTTTAACATATTCTATTTCAACCTTATTAAGATTTATGTGGAAAAAATACTAAATTTGGATTATCAAATGTTCAATTGAATGATATAAATTAACATGTTTAAATGCCAAAAATAATCAATCTAACATGATTGTTTTTTTTTTACTTTCTGCAATCAAAAATTAACTGAAAGAAATTATCTTTTTAATGCAAAAACTACATTTTGCAAGGACCCATTATCCTTATGAGTGAATTGGAGAATATCGATAATAAAATTAAGGAATTCTTCACTGATCATTCCTCCATTGAAAACCTACTTACTCTGAAAGCTCAGTATAAGTCTAAGCAGGTTGCCCTTGCTGAATATATTGCAACAAAGAGGGCTAAGATTACCTTACTGGCCAGCATTGCTGGACTAAAGGATATCTTAGATGGGTACTGGGAGCTAGGAGGAAACAAGATTTACCAACAGTTCCAGATTTAGATGGTGTCAAGATCTCTGGACAACATATGATCTTGCATATTGCTAAGTATTATGAAGACTTATTGCGGAAGGTTACCTGATGAACATCATGATTGGGATAAGTCAGATAGCATTGAAGATTATGGCATTACAGCAACTGACATTAAAGATAGGCTCGCAAAATTTGCCAGACAGTGTACATCCAGGCATGCATGCCATTCCTAAGTTCTTGTTGGCCCATTTCAGCAATTTTACTATACCGATTATAATGAATATGATAAACCACCTATCAGAACAGAAGATAATTATTCATAATCTTTACCCCATAGCATTGGTTCCTTTTCTAAAGTAGAACTGGAACCCTACGGATATTAAGAACATCAGACCAATTTCTATGTCTCCTATTTTAATTAAAATAATTGAAGGTGTTATAAAAAAAAATTCAAGGTAAGATACTGGATAAAATTGCCCTTACACAGTATGTTAAGAAATGTCCGTCTGCATTGACAGCTATTGGTGAGGTTAAGATGCTGTTTAGTTACATCCGTAAGAATAGACTCTCGAAGGTGATTGCTGTCCAGTTAGACATTTCTCAAGCCTTTGACTCTGTCAATATCAACATTCTTTTGAATCAATTGTCAGACCTTGGCATCTCTACAGAAATTATACAAATATTGGATAATCTTTTTTATAATAGGCAGATATATATCTCTTTGAATGGGTCATACACAAATAGTTTCAACCCTAACATATCTATTCCACAAGGATTCCCTCTCAGTGCCCTACTATTTATTACCTATATAAACCCTCTTTTGATGGATATTAATGATAGGATTCCAGGAGTATTTGTTCCATGTCTTAAAAGATCTATCAGTTCAATAGCATACATGGATGATGTTCTAATCATCCTCCCTTCAAAAAAATACTTAACAAAACTATATCAAATAGTGGATAATTTTACTAATACACTCCAGTTAAAGATTAATCCGAGCAAGTCATCTACATGGACAATTTGTTCAGGTAAGAAAATCTCATCTGATTACATAGCTGATCCACAAAGATTCCTTGGGTTTTCAATTCACAAATCACAATCTGCTATGTCCAAGGAAATTCAGCAGTCAATTATCCAATCTACCAGTCAGCTTACTAAAACCCTATCCAAGGTATATCTCTCCCTTCAAGCAAAGGTTTCCTTGCTTAATATGAAAGTAATGTCCAAAATTTCATATTATCTGCCGATAATTTCAGTCACTAAATCCTTTGTAAAAAAGATCAATTCATTATGTGCAAAGCTATTCTGGAAAGGCCGTGTGGTTTCCATCAGCATTGCCAACATGCAACAGCACCGCAAGTCAAATGGCATGTCATTTCACTCCATTCCTGCAATGTATTTCCAGAAATCCCATACACTTATTTACAATTTAATTCAGAAATATGGCTATATGCAGATTGCTGACATTGTTCAACCTACAGATCGGCCTCCACCTGCTGATAGTTGCTGGCTTGACATCTTGCTTCATGACATTCACAAATTTAACAATATCTCAGAAAATACCTTTCATGCTAAAGTTACACTTTGGCAAGCATATCAACTAATCAACCCTCAGGTTACCATTATTAGACCGAAACTTGGCTTATCCAATCACAAACTTGTAGTCCTTTTTAAATTTTGGGCATTGGAGCCAAAGTTTTTGGACTACCTAGTTAAAGTCAATCTTCATGCTATGTCTACAAACTGGTTCCTGAGCTGTAGGAGACAAATCAGTGAGATTGATCCATTATGCTCTAACTGCTGCAGACAAGATGAAACGTTTGACCACATCATCTACTCCTGCACCGGACTTGGGAATATTAAAATGTTTATCTATCAGAACTCTAAAGTGGACTTCTACAAGATTATCTCAATTAAGGACTGCCTGCATTCTGGAGACATCCCAACCATCAGACTGTCGATTTTCTTGACATTCTCTGTATGGTTGGCCAGATGTAAGAAACAATTTACTCGGCCTTTTCCAGATATTGATTCTTATTTTCTACAAACTCTTAAAAAACTTAAAGACAGAGACAGAATCTTATCTACAAAATTTTTATATGAGGAAACTTGGAAACTTTTTCAGCTTTCTAGATAAAGTCCTTGATGATCAAAATATCATGTATTAATTTATTAAGTTTTGTCCTTTTTTACCATGATGTTATCAGGTAATTATTAATTATGCCTATAGTACCATTTGTAAACATATATTATTTGTTTTAATAAAGTTATTTTAGAAATAAAACTACATTTTATTATGTAATAATAAATCTATAATACCTACAGGAGTGCATATAATAAAATATAATTTATACCTTTCCAGCTGTTACACTTTTTTCATAACCCTACATGATTTAAGGTATGTTAACCCTACATATTTTAAGGTATGTGACTTCCAGTGCTTTAACTTTTAGGAGCTCCCAAGCAATAAATCATTTAATAATTTCATTCTTTTTAATACAATGCCTAAATATTAGTAAAATTTTACTATAATGTTTTAATTCATTATTCAGTCAATATAAAATATACCCAATTACCTTTAACCTAAAATAGCTACAAGTAGAATGTAATACCACTATCAATTTTCAAGTGTCTTAATTTCATATTAAATTTTAATATAAACAAGTGTCCCTTTCAATACCTATCTATCTGTCTGTCTGTCTATCTATCTATCTATCTATCTATCTATCTATCTATCTATCTATCTATCTATCTATCTATCTATCTATCTATCTATCTATCTATCTATCTATCTATCTATCTATCTATCTATCTATCTATCTATCTATCTATCTATCTATCTATCTATCTATCTATCTATCTATCTACCTATCTATCTATCTATCTATCTATCTATCTATCTATCTATCTATCTATCTATCTATCTATCTATCTATCTATCTATCTCTATATATCTATCTATATATCTATCTATCTATCTATCTATCTATCTATCTATCTATCTATCTATCTATCTATCTATCTATCTATCTATCTATCTATCTATCTATCTATCTATCTATCTATCTATCTATCTATCTATCTATCTATCTATCTATCTATCTATCTATTGCAAAAATCAAATTAGTTTAAATTTAGCTCATGCGATTTTTACTTTATACCCCACTTTCTGTTGCAATGGTATCTCATACTGCTTGTAGTCTAATCTTGACTAATTTTTTTCATGTTTTTCAAATGATAGCTTTCATTTTTTTTACTTTTTAAAAAACATATAATAAAACTTATTGTAACTACTGGTAACAATATTAAGTAGAAAATTTTTCATGAAAATTATTAATTATAAAAAAGCAATCAACTGATTATAAAAAAGCTGTCAACTGAATTCAGTTAAACAAAAATAATTTTGTTTAATTTTCTGGCTATATTTTATACATTTTTTTTAAACAAATAATTTAAAAGTTAATGTAAATAATGATTACAAAAATAAAATTTAGTAAAATGAAAATACACACAAAGAAGGTTGCTGTTAAATAATATTTAGCTTTATTACTGCCTAGCATGTTTTAAATATATTTTTAGTATATCATATTCATGGCATATAATTGTGTGACCAAATGGTTCTTTATATCAATGTTTAATTAATTGCTGACATATTCTGTTTTAATCAGACTACTAATTGTCATGAATATGATATAATAAACATATTAAAATTAAACTAAACAGTAATAAAACTAAATATTATTAATAAACTATAATTTCTATGTGAATTTGTGAATTCATTTTACCAGATATTACATTGGCTAAAAAAAAACCAATTGCAATTGAATTTAAAAAAATCAAATTTAACAAATGCATATCTTAAGTGCAATATGATATAAAGATTGTGATTGGAGTGTAACAAACCTATTGTACCCATTGCAAGTTAATATTGTCTCAGTAGGAACTTGACATAGTATTATTGTAATACATATAATAGTGTATTAAGATTGGTACATGTGATAATATAATGCTTTATAAAAATATTGAATTTGGTTGTTATTTGAGAATGAAAATTTATGAAGGATAAATAAAAGATAGATCAAATTTGGAAAGAAACTGAGTTTGATATCATATATGTGCCCGTAAATTTGATCATTTTTAAAACCAATAATATATCTGCTTTCACATAATAAAAAATCTATTTTTTTAATAAGATCTATAAATGTGGAAAGCAAAGTGAATACCCCTCAGATATTGGACATGCTTTTTTCTTTTATAAATGAAATAATTAAAGTAATTAATTCCATAATTCATTGCAACTCTGTTATCTTGCCAACAATTATTTTTATTATCTAATAACTAATAACATAATATATTATTATTTAAATTCTAATCCATTAAAAAGAAAATAATATTTTTTAGATTTTTTATTCAGTATTTATTTGATTTTGATGTATTTTTGCCAATCATTACTAGTAACTTGTGATTATATTTTAATACAATGGTTTGGAAATTTTTGACTGTTCTATGACAGCTACCTTCATAGATTTTCTTTTATCACATACAAAATCAAAATTATATGCTGTTATATCTAAATTACTTTCAGTTAAAATGAACATAGAAATTTTTAAATTTTACAAATTCTACAAATAATTTGGATCCATTGGTCTAAAACTGGAATGTTTTCATACTGTTTTAAAAATTAAAAAAAATCCTTAAATATTATTTTCTCTTTGTTCCTCTTATCTCAGTCAACCCAATCAACATTTAATAATATCATTAAATAAATAGTGATATTAATTTTAATATGCAGATACATTGGAACTAATATCTTTAATTTGTACCACAATATTTAACAATTTTATTAAAGTTTTGTATGCTTTAATGATTGCTAAGTAAAATTAAAGAATAAAAAATAGTGAAAAACCTTATTTATTAACAAATGCCATGTGGATGATTAATGATATTTCTATCATAAATCCAATGCCATACATAATAGATGCAATGGTGCAGAGCTCAATTTCTGGATACTAATGTCCTTGTATCAATTGAAGTTCTGGTATTTCTGGTTCTCACACTTCTTATGAACTCCAAGAAAGAATGTCATTTGATTATTTTTTATAGATTCAGTTTGAATGCTTGTGCAGAACTTTATATTTATTTATACAGGTTTTGGTATATGTTTAAAATTATATTTATATATATTGTAGTGTTGCATGTTCTCTGTAAGAGTCTACTTGAACTACATTTAATATATGAAAAAAACAATATAAAATGCTTAATTCCTGTATGTGTATTAAAATATAATTTATATATTTTCACAAAAATTCCTATTCATATTTAAACAATATATCCACTGCATTAAAATAATAATTTTCTTTATCCTCTTCTCCAAAGTCATCTATTGTGAGTTTGAATAATTAATAGTAATTGAATGACAAGACTCAAAAGGTACATTATTATTTCAAATGCAAATGTTAGTAGTAAACTGAGAGTCTTGTGAAGTTATATCATTTGCAATAAACACATTTCATTTTTTTAAATGGAAAATTACAAATTCATACTCAAAATAAAAATCCTGTTGTACTATAATAGCATTACTGAGATTGCTCATTTTCATGTGTGCAGAGCAAATGTGATGCTTAATTATTTATAGTGTCATCTTGACCTAAGTAGCTTAGGAGAATTTTTTTGGACTGATGCCCAATCTGTTAATTCTGATGCTCAAATGTTATCTAACTTTTTGAGCAACTAACAATTTTATTATATGTTTCTACAATGAGACACAATGATAATTTTTGCCAATAAAATATTTTAATGCTTTTCTTCAAAAATATTTTACTGGCTAATTAAGGAGATTTTTCACTTTCTTATTCATAAAGTAATCTTTTTGTTAAATCAACCCAAATATTTTTTTTAATTATTATTATTCATTTTATTATTACATTATTCAAATATAATAGAAATAAAAGAAAATACATTATTAAATTAGCTATCATCCCATAATACAATATTTTCAAAGCTATAAATTATTCCAGACTTTATTAATTGTTATAAAGCTCTCAAAAAGTAACTTTATGTAAATCAAATTTAATTTGAATTTATAGTAGAAATGTGTTTCTAAAACTGTGCAATTCTTTGTAAATATTCAATTCCATCATGAATCTGATAGATATTTTAAGAATAAATTTCACAATTAAATTAAAAATAAGTTTGGAAATTTATCTTAAGCTTTAGATGCTTCCATTCCACCACCATACTAAACTACATTACATAGGACACAATTGTGTGTGCCTAGAATTCATTTAGCCATGAGAATATATATATATATATATAATAAATTAAGTTTGATATCTGTATTCGTTCCATAATATATGTAATATACAAATCAATATATATATGAATCGCCAATCATCAAATGTTAAGATAACAGAATTGTGGGAAATCTGAATTGAACTATGGGCATTGTTAAAGGTTATCTCGTTTTGATTATTCAATGTTATATATTTGATAAAGACTACAAAATGTATAGTCGAAAGTACTTCTAAAAGTAATATAATTTATGTAAATTGTACTGTATTTTGAGATATATATTGATTTGTATATTACACACACACGCACACACACATATATATAAATATATATATGAGAAATGTTATGAAATCCAGTTTTTATTTATTTTAAACATAACTTTATTTATAAATAATTTTATTGAAAAACCATATGTAATAATGATACAATTGTAAATCAAAAATAATAGTTATCCATGTTAGTCAGGCAACCAAATGTTCTGATGTGGTTACTGGTGTTGTTAATCCAGCTTAATCAGGTTCCACGTGTTGTCAAATAAAAATCTGGAAGAGATTATTCTGTCCTTATGGTGAAATTCCTTTAGCTTGGAAATGAATGTGTCTTCAGGCTTGGGATGAGGAAAGGTAAATTTGTTGCAACATCTGGCCATCCAGATGGCATAAGTGAGAAAGGTTGAGAGTCTTGTGGTGACATAATCCCTGGACAGGAAGCAGCATTTAATATTTAAGATTTTGTTCAGGGAAATGTGGCAGTGGTAAATAATGAAAGTTCTGATTTTGTTATATGCTGGGCAATCATTTATCATATGATCAAAGGTTTCACAGGTTCTATGGCAGTTGTGACACATAGGATCTATATTCTTGAGGAATCTCCTGTAGTGCAGGAACCAGTTTGTCTGGAGTGAATTCAGGTTGATTTTTACGAGAAAGTCCAGGAACCTTGGCTCCAGCTTGAGATGCTTGAAAAACCTGGTGACCACCTGATTGTTACCACTGAGGTAAGGAATGGTAGAGTTTTGTGTGGGAAATAGCAGGCCATGAGCATCCCAAATGGAGATTTTTTGTCTGAATACTAGGGTAGAGTGGCCATTGTGAGCGAAAAGGTAGTCAAGTATCTGATTTAGCCAGCTTATCTTTGAAGGTGGAGGTCTGTCTGATGGAATGACTGGTTGTTCCGCTACAATCTGGGGAAATTTCTTTTGTAGGATGTGGATCAGAGAGTGGCACTTTTGGTAGTATATAGAAAACGTTGCATGCAACGACATACCATTATTTTTACTATGTCGCTGCATGCGTTCAATTCCTATGGCTGCTGTTTTACCATTCCACAACAGCCGTGCACAGATTCTTTGTCATGTTAATTATGGGTAGATAGTAGCTAATCTTTGCCATTACCTTGATATTGAGGAGAGAGATTTTCCCTTGCAGTGATAAATAAACCTTGGCAAGGTTTTTAACTGTGTTGGTGGCGGCTTCAATGATGGAATTCTGTATTTGTATCGACATGGCTTGTGGTGACTTGTATATGGGAAACCCCAAAAAGTTTTGGGGGTCTGCTGAGAAAGGCGATGATATCTTCTTGCCGGTGTTGATTTTCCAGGCCGATGACTTGTTGAGGTTGAAGGAAAGTTTGGAGGATTCGGAAAATTTTTTGATTATTTGGATGAGAGGTTTTAGATATTTTTGGGAGGGTAAGGTGACAAGGACATCATCCATGTAGGCAAATGCTTTACAGTGTTTCTTCAGCTGGGGTATATAGATTCCTGGAAGTTCTGCCTCAATCTGTTTAAGAAGGGGGTTTAAGTAGAGTATAAATAGGAGACCGCTAAGTGGAGATCCTTGGGGTATGGATTTTGAAGGAATAAAACCATCTGTAAAGAAACCATTCAGGGAAATGTGGACCAATCTGTTGTTTAGTAGATTGTCCAATATCTGAATGATTTGAGTAGGAATGTCTAGTGCTGAGAGGCAATTGAGCAGGATGTTGACATCTACTGAATCAAATGCTTCAGAGATGTCTAGCTGAACAGCAATGGGTTTGTATAGATTCTTGGATCTGATATGATCACAGAGAATTTTTACCTCCCCGATTGCAGAGAGTGTGGATGAGCCCTTCTTTGCAAATTGCAACTGGGATATGTTGTCCAGAATAACATCTTGTATTTTCTCCTTGATCACACCTTCAATGACCTTTAACAGAATTGGGGTCATGGAGATTGGTCTTATGCTAGATAGAGCAGATGCATCCCGGTTTTTCTTAAGAAAGGGGACCATCGCTATGGGATAAAGTTTGGGGATGATTTTTTTGCTGTTTGCAAGATGGTTAATTAGTTTTAATACTATGGGAGCTGTGAAATTCTCAAGGTGCATAAGTATGAACTTTGGAATGCCGTGTAGTCCTGGATGGACATTGGATGGTAGGGCGGCCAAGTGGTTTTTGATGTTTGATATTGTTATTCCATGTTCATTGTTTTGTGATGTCTCATGCCACTGATTTGTGGGGTAGGTAACAGAGTTTGATAGGCGGTTTTTGAAATATGACTCTATTTGAATGAGCATTTGGTTGCCGGAGGTATGGCTACCACCGATGAGGAGGGACAAAGGAGTTTTTTGTTTCTTCCTTGCCCCCAGAGCCCATCTGAGATAGCCACATGTCCAGCAGTGTTGGCCAGGTAAGTATAACCTAGCATTCTTTGTTGCTATTATTTCAGCAATCGCAGCTTGTTTCTGCTTGTACTGTGTTTTAAGTAATAGGAGGTTGTCTATAGTACCATCACTTGAGAAATTTTTAATCCTATGGTGAAGCAGATCAAGCTCATTCATAAGGGTTGTTGACCCTTTATGTTTTTTGGTGTGCTGTATGATTATGGTTTGGAGGATGCCTGTGAAGGCGAACCAGGCTTCCTCTGGATTTATGTTAAGAATGTCAATTTTTTCAAAGAGTATGTAGGCATCTGAGAAAACAGCTTCCTTGGCAGCAGCTTTAGTTATAATTCTGATTGTTTTATTGTAGTCTATGGGAGTGTAGGAGTCCAGATCTAGAGACGCTATCAGAGCAAGATGGTCTGAGAAGAGAACGGGTTGAAGCTTGGCTTCCAAACCATAGTGCAGCTCTGAGGTGTAAAACATTAGGTCAATCAGTGTTCTAGAGCTCTTCATATAGAATGAGTATGCATCCACAGGGAAGAAACCTCTGCCATTTATGAAACCCCTGGCTAAGAGATGAAGGTATTTCCATGTGAACACATCATATTGCAGGTTGAAGTCACCCAAGAGGATTGTAGGGCCTGTGTTGTTTGCAGTGATGAGATTTATGGTGTGTATTATTCTAGAATAAGTCAATGGGTTGTTCTGGCAGTATACGTATATTGCAATGAATTCACTAGATTGGTATATAAGCTTGATTGCAATGAGATTGGCATCATGGTAAAGCACTTTATAGGAAGAAGGTGGTTTCCTGTTATTAATGATGATTCCTACCCCTCCAGCAGCTGATGTATTAGTAGACAGAAGAGTGAAGCCCAGTTTTGAAAGTTTGAGAATTATGTGAGGGTTGGAGTTTAGGTGATATTTGGTCTCTCCTAAGAATAAAATATGAGGAGATGTAAGATGGAAAAAATGCCTAATCGCATATAAACGGTCAGTAGAATTAATTCCCCTGATGTTAAGACCAATGATTTGGCACTTGATCCTATCCATAAAGATTATTGCTGCTGGGTTTTACCGCCAGCGGAATCTTTGATTGGGGGTTGTAATGGTCCTTGTGATCACTGAATTTCTGATCTGGCAAGGATGGCCTGTGGAAATCAGCTCGAAAGAGCTCAGTTTCATTGTGTGATTCATGACTGAGAGAGTTTTTTGGTGTGCTTTGTACCTTCCTCTTGTTTTTTTTCCAGAATAGAATTTACACTGTGGGGAAAGGAGAACTTTAGGTAGTTTGGCTCAGAAGCAGGAGATAGGTGTGAGTCCTCTTCTTCGGAGTAGGCCTTTGAAAGTTTGGAAGATTTTTGTTTATTATTAGCATTAGGGGGTAGGTTGAAATCCATGTCTGAGTCATAGTCAGAGATGGGTGGTGAAGATCTATTTTTTGTAGGTGTGGGAGCTTTCATATGGGATGAATTCATATAGGATATTGATAGGTTCGATGCGTCCATTATAGATTTAGTGATAGAAACCGCTGGTTTTGATCTTAGAGGTCTTGAAGTTCTGAGTGCATTGTTATGGTCTTGATGGTCTATGCTGAGAGGTGCATCATCTGTATAGTCAGAAGAGATTGTTAGATTTTTGCATCTAGAGGCGTTATTTGGTTCTTTTGATTTTGAGCTTTTTGGTAAGTTGTCTGGTTTCTGTGAGTTATCTCTGGGCTTGGAGCCATTTGGGTTTTGATATGCTATTTGTATCTGTTTGCTGTCATTGGATGGTTTTCCCTTGAGTTTATTAGGATTCATAAGGTCTTTGGTGTTGGTTACTCTACTGTAGGATACGACTTCAGCTTCAGCAGTATGCAGGCCTGGAGTGTTTGTGGTTGGCATTTCATTATGTGTGACATTAGCAGGTGTGAGTGTATGAGGTGCTTTACATTTGTGAAACTTATTTTCCTTTTGACCACAAGAGGTGCATATTTTTGCTGGGCATTTTTTTATGAGATGTGTTCTTAGGCCGCAATGAAAACATTGTGGCCTGACACCAATGAAGGAAAGTATCATTGGACAACCTTTTGCTTTAATGGTAGTTGGTAGGTCGGTGGGCCCTAGGCCTTTTTTTAGTTGAATTTGAAATGATGCAGTGTTGGATAGGATGGACTTGATTGTCTTGTCTACTGGCAGATATGAGAAATTCTGGATTTTCCCGTAAGTAATAGCGCATTATCGGAGTTTGACTTCCGAAGAAACGTGAATCACGTAACTTCAAAATCGTGTTAAATAAATCCATGTAAAAAAAGACCCAGGTATATTTATAAATGAAATTCTTAAACTATAGGTTTATGATCAATAAGTGACAGGTATTTTATATTTTTAAATACAAAATCAACTGCACTCAATATCATAGTAATTTTACATGTATTTATTAATAAGTAAATTCCTTATTTCCCGAGTAAAAAAAAACTAAACCACCACCATCTGACTTTTGCCTAAATTGGTGAATATTGTGTTTTCGTTCATTGCTTTTCTGTAGTGAAATATGAAGATGAAGATATTTAGGTTATATCAATAGACTATTCAAAGGTTATTTATCTTTTATCTGCACATTACTATATAAACATGATTTCATCTTATTTCTTAATGATATTAATGGATTAACTACTGTTTGAAATTATGATCAATAAATAGTTTTTAGACTGAAAAAAGATAAATCAAATATAAATTGTGAGATGTCTCTTCATAAAGAATATGTGATTTAGTGTAAAATAAATAAATCAGGTTCTGAGAATATAACAAATGAATAATATAAGATTTGTATTAAAAGTTGAATTATTTTTGAAGCATTACATTATATGCAAATAGATACTGCATTTACATTATATAGAAGACCAAAATAAAAAGTAGCATCATTATCAATATTGAAATTACCTCACTTATTTTTTTTTTCAAAGGGTATTTCCTAAATAATAGTGATTTGGGAAATAATATTAGTTTTGATGGACAGATATTTAATGACTATAACAAAAATTGTCAGCAGTTTATTTAACTGAAATGTTTATTAGTATTTGAATGTGGATTCACTATAGAATTACTTATATATTTATTAGCACCATATTATAGAAAATGATGTTTCAAATAAATAATTAAACAATTTTGTTTATACTGAAAATGGCAAGTATTTTCTTGAAAGATTGTGATGATGGTATTTTAGTTGTATTTATACATTGGGTTATTTCCATAAACTAATAGAAGTATTGAATGTCTTTAGCTAAACTTAACTTTATTTGGAATATTTAAATAAAGTTATTTTTTTCTAAAGACATTCAATACTTATATTAGATGATGGTAATAGTCCAATATATAAACGCAACAACAAATATTTAACTCCTCTTTTGATAATTTAAGAAATAATACATTTTTTCAGAGCTTTTTTTCTATTAAATGCTATAAAAAGAATTACTACATTTATTGATAAAATGTTTATTAGCAATTAAAAATAAATAATTAAAGTTTTAATGATATGGAATTATTAGTAAATTGAATCATCAGAAGCGATTGTGCAGACATGAAGTCCAGAGTCTAACATCCTACGCAATGCATCAAACTATACACGACATTTAAAAATGATCAATATAATAATTTTTAGAAAGCCACTGCAATTTGTTTTATATTCTCAGTCTGCTTTAAAATACTAAACAGCATAAATATGTTCTTTTTATTATTTACAATGAAATCATAATATATACTATATTTTGTTCCAACTTCCACATAGATACATTTTACATCACAATATAATAGTTCATATTTTGTTAATAAGATTTGATTACATTTGATTATGATATTATTTATTAAACTGCACATTTGCAATACTATTTAATATGCATATAAACAGATTACTTTTTGTATGTAAACTATGCAAGGATAAGCTAAAATCTGGGCATCCATCTTCACATCTAATGCAAAGGACATCCTTTTTTTTTATTTCTGGTCATAAAAGTTAATCAAATAAACATATAACTGATAATAATCTTTATTTAATATAATAAGAAAAATAAAATCTTTATTTCAAAAATATGTTTAGTTAAAACTCATATACTTATATAATATATTATATTATAAAAAAATAAAAGAATTCTTACAATTTCATTATAAAAGGATGTATTACATAAACAAAGACAAAAAATAGTTTCAATCTATGAATATTTAACACTAATTAGTATGAATTGTTTATTACAATTTCTTTTTTCCATACTTTTATGCTAGCAAACTTGGAAATTAGATCACACTTATCTCTGAAAAACATCAGCTTCAATTGCTAAAATATATAAATTACTTAATCTTTCTGGTGAGGTTGAAAGTCATTTATATTTTTTTCTTATCTTCAAGTGCAAAAAGAATGTTTACCGCTGATTATATTTAAGAAAACTGTCCACAACATTCTTAATAAAATTAACAAATTCCAAAATGGAAGATTGTATATTTTCATAAATTTTAATATATCAAAGAGATTATTTAACATGTTGATTTCAGTTTTATATAGATTTTTAAAAGGACTAAGCTTATCCTAAAATTCAATTCTATTAAAGTCTTTGTTATTTCTGTTTGTAAAATAACGTTATAAATCATTTCATTGCTGTAAAATTATTTCATTATCCATTGATATTAATTGACTTGGTTATATCAAAAGTAAAAATAAATATTTTAAGTGTTATAATAGTTCAAAACTGTTTTCTAAAGATATTTGGGTAACATTTTCAACAACATATATAAAAAAATATTCAAAATTTGTTCTCAGGAAAATTAGTATCTTATCTTTCTATTCACATTGGGCTTGCATACTTTTTATTTTCTGACAACTTACTGTGATCGGTTTGAATGTTATTTTTCTATCAATTTTTTGAAAAATACCTACTGCTGATTTGAATAATGCCTGGTAAAAACATTAGTATGATAGTAAGAAATAATTGTTTTGAAATTTTTAATTGTCAAAATACCAAACTCAATATTTTGTAACATCGTATTATAAGATTTTACTAACTCCTCCTATATAATCCAAAAGATTATGCCAAAAATTTAAAGGACCTATATGTTGAAAGACATTTAATTTTCAACATAAATTTTTTGATTCATATTTTTTTTTTTGTTATCATATTCATCAACAATAGATAATTCATAAAGAACATAATATATTTAATTAGTTTTATGTCAAAGTGGTTGTAATGCATCAATCATATCTTTCCAGTTTCACAAAGACTTTAAAGGAGATTATAAATATATATCATTAAATGAAACAATATTTTGTTGAAAATGCAAAAAAAAAAACTTGCTTGAATACTATTAAAAAATTGATTGCATATAAATTCACTTTTACAGTATTATTAATTACTAAATTTAAAGCATATGCAGTAAAATCATATGACTATTCAAAGTTAATAATAATTTTCATAGTCCAATTTTTTTCTATATATATATATACACCATTGTCATAGTTTCCATTTGCAGTTTATTAGCAACAGTGTCACAAAGTCCTTATTTCATGGGGTCATAAATATCCAAAATTGATAAAAAAATGTTTATCTTTTCTATATGATCTAAAGCATAATATTACAGTCATTTATTCTGTTTTTGTCATGTCTGAAATACAATATAACATGATAGAATGTATTTTGATTTTAAATATTTAATATTTTTTTAATAATGACTTGACCTAACAAAAGTGTAATTTAATTTTGATTTTCTTTGGTCACATAATATTATGACTTTTTTAAAACTTCCCTATCTTAATCTTACCATGATGGTCAAATTTCCCAAATAATTCAAGTAATTTCAAAAAGTTCCCATTATCACTTTTAAAAAATGGATGCTTTTCTAAAACATAATCATTGGCTGTCAATAAATTTTATTATTTCTATTATTTTTAAAATAACATATTTCCAATGCTTTTTTGTTTTCAAAATAATTTTAAATTCACGTCATAAATTTAAAATTTTTTAAATGAGTCAAACCCATCTTATGTTTATGCAATGAATTTGTAGTCTTTGATTCTCTTGTAAATAACAACAAAAACAGAAAATGCATATATGAAAACAGAATATAACAGCCATGATCTTAACTGACATTCTTCATTTTTTGGAAATAATGTATATCACTCAAATTATGTTCCTTGGAATAATTTTAGTGCAATAAATCTGTGATTTGAGTTGTGTTTGATTCTGGTATAACAATTTTTACTTTGTTAATTGTTTGAGAACACATAGAAGAACATTATATTTCAAATAATTGCAAAGTTGTTGATATGATTCATACCTATTTCTTTAAAAGTTAGAAAAAGTAATTAATAATTTTTCTAGGCATGCACTTTTAAAAATTGTTTCTCAGTATTGGTCAACATACTGTTCTTATTTTTCTGCATATTTTTCAATATCTTTATTGATGACAATATTCTTTGGTGATTTGTCATTGACACCTGATACATTAATATATTTTAATAAATCAGTTTATTAGCCTCTTCCCTCTCAAGATCTTCATTTATAGTTTTGATTACCAGATAATTTCTATTTTGAATTCATTTCCTAAATGTTTAAAAAACAAATCAGAAGCTATTTTTATTTTTACATTAAATATTAATGAAAATGTTAAATAAATGTGATAACTAATTGTTAACAAAATATTCAACTTAATAGCTATGCAAAAACTGCAAAATACTAAATAGAGTTTTGTTTATAGAGAGTGCCCAATATATTTTAAACAATATGTTTTAATATAAGTGAATTTGATATATCACAAATATTTTTTTCACTATCTTTTGGTTTTAGTTCTATTTGGATTCAGTACCCATCTGTAACATAAACCTTGGAAGTCCTTTTGCATAATCCCTAATAACATGCGTTTATAAGACATTTGGGTGGCTTAGACATACTCTACTTTATATCTGTTATATATCTATATACAACATTAATATAAATCGTAACAAATATATGTAATAAATAATTTATTTAGTGCTATAAATAATAAGTGATTAATATGTAGCACTTACAATGTTCAATAAAATTTATGGGAAGCAATGTCAAACTTACTAGTCATTTTAACAAACTTGTACAAAATTCCCCCCAAAATAGAAAATAAACAAAAAAATAATGGCACTATTTAACTTTTAAACATTAGGTAATAAACTAATTGCATAATTATGTTTTAAATTACTAAAATAAAATCATTAAAACTTACATACTATCTTAAAATGATTCACATTGTAGTATTTTTCATTGTCATAATGATTCTTAAATTTTTACATTAAATTTTTGTCAATTAAGCAAATTACTTTCTTTTTTTTAATTACTTCTTTTATTCTCATTTTTATTATTTTTTCTTTATGTAGTATTTTTATTTAATTCAAATTAAACAAAATATATTAAAGTTATGCTTCTTAATCACTAAAGATGTGTGTACATTTTTTGTTTTACATGTTTTTCTCACACATAATAATTGATATTCTTTAGAATGACCCCCCCCCCCCAAAAAAAAAAAAAAAACGACAACAACACTTCAAATCATTCCATGAATGCAAATAATTTTATATATTATAGTACTTTTTTTGCTTTTTACTATTAATATTTTTAATATTATTAAATAAAATATTTAAATCAGGTGATCCACTGTATGCAATATTGTGTTGTTCAAAATAAATATCTTTTATTTTTTTACTACTGGATTTTGCATTATATCGTATTGAAATTTATTGTTTATTTTTATTCATTAACATTATTACGACTTATTTTAAAATATCTTACTATTTAACTAATAAATATAAAAAAATATTCAATTAATACCATTTTCTGTAATATCTACTATTTTCAATTCTTTCATTAAATATAAATACATGTCATTACTAGATTTTAAAAAAAAAACATCTTAAGTCAACTACTTATACATAAGATAAACTTTAAAATTAGAATATGCATATCTTTTCTCTTCAATAGGCTTTATATCCCCTGATGCTTCTGCTGAGGTCTACTTTTAATATTTTATTATTTAGAGCATCTATATTATTGTTATATCAAGCTAATATAATTCTACTAGATATATCAGCACTTGATAAAATAGAATCTAAAAGGACATTTATCTAACACAATAACATTAATTTAAATAAACAAAAAAAAAACACTTATTTATAATTGTTTAATGGAGAAGAAGGTATAAATTAATATTAAAGTTTATAGGCTTAACGTTTTCGAGGATCTATGCCTCATATTCATATTCATACTCCTCATAAAATGTATAATAAAACATAATACTAGCTTATTTAAATATTTGCATATATTTTACTATACATTTTATGAGAGCTATGAATATGGGGCATGGACTCTAAAAAACGTTAAGCCTATAAACTTTAATATTAATTTATATCTTCTTCTCCATTAAACAATTAAAAATACATGTTTTTTGTTTACATAATAGTGAGAAGTAAAAACTATATTTATTAATTTAAATACAAGATTAAAATAAAATTATTTTTTATAGAGTATTGTAAAAAGCAAATAAATGTATAAGTTATATTTATATGTTTTAACATTATTTTTATCATTATTTTTTTTCCAAAAGACAAAAAAAAAATAATACACTGAAAGACTGAAACAGCATTCAATGTCAGTAATAAAAAGTGTAGAAGAACATTTATGTAATACAATAATATGAATTTAAATTTTAAAAAAACGCTGAAAAATTCAAATAACTTAAGATTTAGGCTTTTTCCAATTTTCAGTCTCAATAATAAAGACTATAGAAGAATATTTTTGTAGCAAAATAAGGTGATATTTTAACAATTTAAAATAACCCAGTTTAACACCACTCATAAAATTGTTACTTTCTTTTTTAAACTTTCCCTAACTTTCAATCTTGCTTATAAAACCTGTACAAAAACATTTACCTAATGCAATAACTTTAAAAAAAGAAAAAAAAAAACAATCATAAGTTTTATTTATATATTTTAATAATTATAAAATTACTTAATAAGATTTTATATTAACTCTAATTTAATGTATTATATAAAAAAATTCACTTCTGTCATTTATCACTTCAATCATTTATGGTTTGATATATAGAGTAGATTTTATTTAAATGATTCTTTGAATGTGCCTATAATTATATTTAAATATTTTATCATCTTATTATTTTTTCTGTATATTTCAAATTATTTAATTTATTTAAACTACAATCATGAAGCATGGGGGGGGGGGGTAACGTAAAATAGTGCATTATAAAAATTAATGTCTTAATTTTAAGATTATAGGTAATTGAAAACCACCCTGTTTTAGAATGATTCTGCAATTTATTATGTAATGTTTAATAATTAAATTATACTGTGATTTAAAACCATCAATACATCATATGATCACCATTCCACATGTTTATGCTTGCTGTTAATAACAATATCAAACTATACAGTAGTGCCATCAAGTACAAACCTTTGTTATCAATGGATGCAAGAAAACACAGTGTTCTCAAATTCAAGGCTTCTTTCTGATGACAGCCACAAGCTAAAAACTAGTTTGGAAATATTGAATGATTAGCCACTAAATATAAATTTTATGCACAAACCTTCCTCATTCATTGATTACTAAAGTTTGCACTTGATGGCACTACTGTATGGAGAGTATTTTACTGTACTGTGATTTATTTATTTATTAAAAATATATTTCTATTCAGTTATATATTTATAGTTGTTTTAGCTAATAAAGTAATACAAAGTCTTTATTATATTAATGTAAATTCAAAAAAGTAATTAAATGTTAAATTAATGTGCAAATCCTAATTTATTATGAGACTGAATTCCAATTGTTAATACAAAATAAAATAAATGTGTTTAGATATTATATAATATGTTTTAATTTGAACTTTTAAACACTTACAAAATATTATTTTAAGTTAAAAATATTATTTTAAATTGTCTTAGAATATCTCTTATTTAAGAACTCATTACCTAATATTCAAATAAACGGTTGAAGTGATTTTTTTTTAAGACTAGTGAAAAATTTAAAGTTAATTTATTGACTATAAAAAATATGTTCATAGTATGATGTAATCTACATCACTGTGAAAGATATACTTATTCATAAAGGTTACAACCCCATAGCTTACTTTTGTCATTTATATTTCCTTAGAATACAGGGAAACTAAAGCTTCATCTAATTCTATTGACACTCACAGCCTAAAAGTTTGGATTATAAAGAGATCAATGACATTTAGCTAAGTTTTAGTAAACTATTAGTTTTTATTAAAAAATCTTAATTACTTATTGTTGAATTGTTGAACTAATATTAACTTAAAATAAAATAATGAGTGCTTTAATACTGCACAAGATGCAGTCATACACAAAAAAAGTTATGATTATAATTTTACCTAGATCATGATATTATTAATTTTAATTTTTGATATATTTTGCACTGTTATTATTTTTAAGTATTATAACAAAAACAAATCTAAATATTCTTACTATTAAAAGAGTAGTGAAGATATAGATAGAAGATAAAACACTATTTTTTTTTATCTAGGTTCACTTTCATATATATATACAAACACACAAATGCGAGGAATTATGTATATAAATAGTAGAATGTTAAAAAAACTTATATATAACATACTTTTTATTTTAATGACACCAAGGTTAAAAATAGTGAAAAATAAAACATTTTTACATTGACGGATGTTGACAGCCAACTTATTGATATAATTCACCTTCTGACCGCTACACTTTGGCACCGCGTGTTTTCTTTTAGTTTTTGGAGTTTATGTATAAATCTGTTATGATAAATACAGAGGAATTTGAAGGTTTATTGATTTTGATTAAGTGCAATAATTTCATTTTCCACTTTACGTTTTTTTTTTTTTAACATTTTAATAATCGTGCAGGGTTTCTACTCCAGTAACTTCTTTATTAATCAATGTTACGAAAAGTGGCTAAATGAATATAATGGTCTGATTGATTTTCCATTTTTTTCTTTTGCAATAAACTTAATCTTGATCCGAGAGTACTTGTATTTTTAAAGCATTTAATAAAATTAACATTTCGTGCAGAAGTGTTTTTAAAAGCATGAATGAGTATCCAAAACTTTGAAAATACTATATTGTATATTATACTTTTTAAAAAAAATATATAAAAAAAATAATATTATCCTTTTAAAAAAAATCCAAGTATTGTGATAAGATGTATATGTATGTATGTGTATGTATATTTCAGATCTATGTTTTAGCTATTCTTTTTCTCCCTTTTATATATCCACTATTTTATTGTAATCTATGGTTATATTTTATCTTTTTTTAAATTTCTATATTTCAGTAATACTTTTGTTTAGTTTACACTTAATCATTTAATACTGAAAGTAAGTTGATATCTTGTTCTATTCTTTTTTTTCCCCATGTGTCATAGCATTAGCCGGGAAGCGAACCCGCTAACCTGGGACAACTGCCTGTAATGCAGCTGGCTCTGACCTCTCGACCACCAATGCTTGACTCTTGGTCTATTCTTAGTAAAAAATTTCTGCATTTTTTTAATGTTATTTATTTTTCCAATACTCTATTTCTTTCCCGAACTAATTTTCCAGTTACTTCTTTTTCTCTTCTTGATAAATTACATAAAGTTGCTGGAATCTATACTTACGCTGCTATAATGTTTTAATTCATTAGATCATTACATTTTTTAATACAAACTTCAACTTTATCGTCATTATATTTTTAATTGTGGAAAAAAAAATACTTGGACAAATTTTAATTTCATCCATATTATTTTTGTCTGATTTTAGCTGCCTGCAATTTACACTGTTTAGAATCTTTTACAAAATAATATCTACTTTCTCATATCACAGAGGCTCTGGCTCATCAATCTGTGCAGTCACTTTTGTGCTCTATGCATATTGGTGCACTGAACTGTACATTCATTTTATACATTTTATATCAACCTGGCAAAATTAAGAGCCAGAGATAATAAAATTGTGCATCCTGACATCTTCACAGAAACTTGATCACTTATAAACATCAATCAAATTTCTAATGGGCTACCATGCACCTACAATCCATGTCACCAGCAAGTGTTTTTCCCCAAAATCTATGCTATTAACAAACAGCTAAAATATAGAGAATTTAAATCTGACCACATGCTATTGATCTCAAGAACTGCAACAACACATTAAAGACTTAAGTATCAAAGAGCACACTAAAATCAACAATTTTATAAATATATTGTTAATTGTCACCTAACATTTGATTATACAGGGTATTTGAAAACTTGAATTACATGAACTCTTAAGTATCACTAAAGAACCGAAAAAAAACATATATACATATTTGCACTCCCTTCAAAAAAAGTTAATCAAAAATAATTGTATAAAATATTTAAATGAAAAGAAGAGACATGCAATTAAATCAATGAAAAAGTGAAAAGATCCAAAAAGTGAATTATTATTTTAAGAAGCAAGTAAATATTCAGACAAATTATTGACAATGCAATATATCAAATGTGTAAATGATAAAGATGAACAAGATGATTGGAAGAATGCAACAGTAATGTAGGAGAGTCAAGAAAGATGATAAAGAAGATATTAAAAATTACCCACATCACTTTTCTTCCAGTTTATACATCAAATCATTAAAAGATAATTACAACTCAATTAAAAAATGCTTTAGATTTCAATCAATCAACAGAGAAGCTGGACTTAGAAGTGATTTTTAGTTTAATGGATCACACACAATGATTGAGAGAAGTTGTTTAAATGGACAATAAAATTAAGTTGCCATTATACTTTGAATTTATAGATTTATGGAAATGCATTTGATTCTATGAGCATTTATCAAAATGCAACAGCAGTAATTAAAACTATGAAATGACAATAAGAAAATGGGTTTTGAAAAAAATGTTTGTATGTTCAAAATTAATTTTACAGTCAGTTTAAAAATATATATTTTATGTATTAAAGTTTTACAGATTGCTTCAGACCTTCAGGAAATGTTACAAGAGTTCTATAAAAATAGAGAAAAAAAAAAACTGAAGATGAGAGCTAAAAAATCTAAAGTTATATTCAAAAAATTTTCTCAGAAGATAATAAGCATTAATAATCATGAATTAGATGTTAACAATTACAATTATAATTTGTTAAATTGTTGATACATATGTCTATGTGTTTGAAAAGAAAGTTTTATTATATGTGTTTTACCGGTACTTACTTATGGATCAGATACTTGGACATTTAACAGAATAGCAATTCATAGACTTTTAACAACTCAACAGGTTATAGAAAGTAACAAAATAGTTTAGTAGGACAGAGTGCTACCTTAAAATTCAATATTCATAAATGTAAAGATGTAAGTTTGACTTCTAAGCTAGCCTTGCCACTGGTTGTAAAGAAGTAGTGAATAATACCACTTGAAATATTGTGCAATCTATTAACGCAGGTTGTCTTTATGTGTTATTACTAATAGCTGTTTGTATTTGGAAAAAATAGAGTGATGCATGTAGATAAAAAATGTCATGATTGAGAGAACAAACAGATAATAAAATTACTGAAAGAGTTAAAAAACTGAAATAGATCTAGGCTGGACATATTGCTTAGAGGAACAGTTGATATTTACAGATTGCAAACATCTAAAGAAAAAAATCCTGCATGCCAATTCAATAAATAAATTAGAATAGTTTGCTGATATGATTTTGAAAAAAAAAAAAGGAAACTGAAAACTGGATTAAACACAAATAAGCCACCATCCTGCAGTGATCAAATAATATTTTAAAACAATAATCATGATAATAGTTATATATGCATATGACCATAAATAAATTGAAAGATTTAAGTGGTGTAACTTAAAAGTCAGCATATAATATTCTTTTATATCCATAAAGCATTCTTGCATATATTTAATTGTAATACTTTTGCGTTAAAAATATACAGATAAATATAATATTAGATATTCTTTTTAAATATCATTTAGTTATTATCATAAGTTAATTAAATATTTCCTCAGTATTAACCAAATAAAGTCATAGATAAATATTCTGATTCATCAGACCTTTATAATTTAAATAAATATTCCATCTCTAATTTGCATTTTAATACTTCAGAAGATATGTTGTTTTCTGAATGTGTTTATTTTTAGTGATTATTAAGTCTTAATATCTATAAATATGTACACTGTGTTTGAAACTGGAGGGTTTTTTTTTAAAAAAATTGAGTCCTAATCATGATATTATCCTTTGACAAGAGATGAGAATTTAACAGTGCTTCATTCTTGTTTTACCTCTACTTACCCATTTACTGACCAATGCTACAATGTTAGTTTCATTAACTGTGTATGGATTCTATGTGAAAAAATATTGTCTCTTAAAAAAAATTTATGGAGCATGGATTGGAATCCAGACCATACTAAGTGTATTATATCTGCACCATGATAACTTTAATTGTCATAATTTATACAAATGTTATTTACAGTTTGTGAGCAAAACTATTTTTTTTCATATGTCATAGCATCGGCCAGGAGGCAAACCCACAACCCTCTGCAACCAACTACTTGCTTGCAAGCGCTGCGATGACTTCTCGACTAACAACGCTTGACATCAAAACTATTTTTTGTATAAACATTTTTAAAGAAAGTTAAAACTATTAGTTAAATGCACACATTATTATTAAGAGATGCACTTTTTTAAAGTAAACATTGGTATTCATTCTATCAGTAGTAAACAAATATTCATTTACTGATCAGCACTGAATTACTGGATTTCGGAGAAAAGTCATAAGACTGATGATTGATGATCACGAAATTTTCAAGTTTTTTTTTTCAAATTTTTATTTCAAATTCCAAATGATAGCATAAAGTGAAACATGCTAAGTATTACTGCTACGACACCCATCTACATTTAGTCTCAAATTCATTAAGTTTATCGCACAGACTCGGTCTTAATTTATTTATGTTTCTTTTTTAATTAAATATTGCTTCATAGTATGCTTTAAACTATTTAAATTAATTTTGAATCAATACGCATGTTACCAGCTGTCTAACATTGCCTATAGAAGTTCTCCATGTGTAAAATTGACCTTAGTAATTCTTGGTAGTTTACTGTATTATTATGATACTATTTCTGTTTCATAAAGCTTTTATCTTTTCTTTTTTTTAAAAAAGACAAAATCATTGATATTTCTTTTCTCTGGCCGCTCCTTTTTTCTTTAGCACTCCAATCTCCCATTGTCATTAAACAATATTAGTGATCCTGCATCTTTTAGTAAAAAAAAAAAAAATGACTCCCTCAGTTTTGATAGAAAAGAAATGACTTTTTACTATCTCTAATCATACTTAAATTAGAACTTAGAAAATGGTTTTAATTTCAGATTTTAAAAAAAAAAAAATCATGGCGCAGTTTTTGAAAAAAAGAAAATACCGGAATGTGTCTTTAATAGCTCTGTAGTTTAGTAAAGCATTATAAACATTTTACTACGGAGTAAAGTTTAAATGGCAAAAAGATTTTAATGTTAACTTTTTTAAAAATAAATATTGACTTGATACCCTACACTTAAGAGACTATTCACATGATAATATTATCTGTAATAATCATGTGGTTAATTGCTAAAAAAGACAATTTATATTAGGACTGTTAATAAATATTCTCAATGGAAGCCTTAAATTTCCCATCTCTCTTTCGTAAATGGTCTGTGCTGAAAACCTTTTACGCTTTTTTTTTTAAAAAAAACTGGACCTCTGAAGAATTCTAAACAATTTAAAGTTTAAAAAGCAGAAATATTTTAATATTAACTTTAAAAAATAAATAATGACTCAATACGCTACACCTAAGAGACTATTCACATAATAATATTACCTCTAATAATCATATGGTTAATTGCTTAAAAAAAACAAATTATGTTAACACTATTGATAAACATTTTCAATAAAAGTACTAAATTTTCTACTTCTCTTTCGCAATTGGTCTGTGAAAAAAACTTTTTATACTTTTTTTTTTAACAGGATCTTTATTCAATATATATATATATATATTAAAAAAGGGTATGTGGTGCAATGGTAATGGGTCTATCCATCATAATATAATCAAATATCAAATTTAAATTAAAGGAAAGATGTCATTTTTAATAACTTTTGAATTTTTTTTTATATTGCTAACTCATATTTAACTAAGATAATCAATCATTCCATATTGGTCAGTAAATGACTATCTAAATATTTTTAGCTAATGTTCAAAACAAAGACGATTTATCACTTAATAAATTAAAAATCGTAATAATACCAACTTTTCTTGTACTATTTTTTTTTCCATATGTCATAGCACCGTCTGGGAGGCGAACCCAAAACCGTCTGCAACCAACTACTTGCTTGCAAGGCGGCTGCGATGACCTCTCGGCTAACAACGCTTGATGTTTCCACTATTTCTCTATGAAAAGTTGTTGCTGTGTTGTGAGCTATTTAAAGATTGTTTTACCTTTTACCAAACTTAGAAAGATATAGACGTATTTGTTATCCTTTATTTTTTTTTTTTATTTCTTGAGCCTTCTTTCTTCTATACGATAAATTTATTTATTTAACTAATTTTAAAGAACAAAATGCAGATTTTTAAAATATATATTGACAAACAGATTATTCTCCATAAAATCAAGAATGAAGTTTGTATTCACAGTTCCTTATTATTAATGTATATGATATTGAAAAATATTAAAAGCAGTTTAATAAGGTTTTATAAATAGACAATTAATTGTGAGAGGGCGGGTTGAATCTTTTTTTTTTAGTATAGTAAAAAACATTGAAATGTTAGAAAAATATTTCTTAAAATGACATGATATTTTAAATATATGAATAACTTTCACATAAAAAGAGAGTTTTAATACACCTGTTTCATAAATATCTATCAGCTATGATCATTTTCATTGAAAATAATGATAACACATTTGCATTTTTTCCCTTTCCTTTCCTTTTTTTAGTTTTAATATTAATATAGTCATTTGTAAAAGTGTGTATTAAGATTTATAAAAATATTAAATAGAAGTATTTTACATATTTAAAACTGAGATAACAATAAAGAATAGATAAAAAAAATGAGAAAATTTGTGCTTGCATTGTGGAATATCAATACTACTAAAGTATGTTTTTATTTCTCATAATTAATTTATAGTCAATTTTGTTTCTGTAACTTTAGTTGTATGGTTTTAAATAAAAATTAAAATTCAAATAGGTGCTGATTTAGTATGGACTCATTGCCATTTTGAATTATAAGAACATTCCAAAACTCAGCCAGACACATTCAAGCAATAAATCACATCAATCAATCTATACATTGTCATGGTCCAAACATTTGTTACAAAATTGCCATTTTCATCAACAACAACAAAAAAAAACAATCACATGACTAAAATATTAAAACACAAAATTCACAATTTTTATCGGAAACTAAAAAATAAAAACTTGGTTTGATCAGATTTTTTCATCAATATTACAAAATCACCATTTTCATAAAAAAAACATCCAATTATGATGTGAACATCGGAGGCCCTTCTATTTCAGTAAACAATACAAATTACATAATATTACATAATTAAATTTTACTATCTTTCTTATCCAGTGAAACTAGATCTTGTTTTTTACAACATTTGGTTGGGATCATATAATTTAAAAATATATAATAGAAACAGGAAATTTTATTACTTGGTGGGATTTATTCAGTTTCCAAAGAAACAATTATTTAACAAAAATAAGAAAGTTTTAAAAAGCAATTCATTAATGGACTAATGTTTTTAGAACTGAAAACTGAAATATTCTATACAAATCATCACCTCATAAAACTAACATGACTAAAAATAGTCTCAAATATATTATATAGAAGATAGCACTCACTTTCTGATGACAAAGAAAATGTCACTGTTATAATAAGCTGTCATAAGGAATGTAATTAATTTTTATCCAGAGAGTTGTATATGTTGAAATAAATATTTTCATAGATTTTTAATTTGTTAAAGAAGTTATAAATATGTAAGCAGAAATAACTTTACTTTTTGCTATTATGAGGTAACTATCATCTGTTAATTGAAAATCCTGAAGCTAAACAACTTTTCCCTATTAACCTAATATTAGATTTTGTATTTTGATTTTTAGTAAATAAATGCAGTCCTTTTTACTTCAAACCCAAGTTTTATAAGGATTTAAACACTAACAACTATTTTGGTAAGTGTAGGAATAGAGAAAATTAACATACTTCTTGATATCCTGCAAATAATAATTAATCCCTCTCCAGAAATTTGTATATGTTGAATAAAATAGTTTGTCATTTTTATGGCTTTCTAATTTGATAAAGAATAGAAAAAAACAGATTATATATATATATGTGCAAACAAAGATAATATAACATTTTGCTGCTGCTAGGAAACTATCAATTATTAATTGATAATCATGAAACAAAACAAACATACACAAACATTTAATATAGAGAGCATACCAATAGCTCAAATAAGCTTTTAATTGATAAGTGTGGTAAGAGAAAATATTTTAAATCTCTATCTGGAATGTTGATAGCTGGAGTTAAAGACATTTTCATGTCCAAAAATTTCAGAGTTTCTACTTACGTATTATGTATTAAATAAGCACTGTTTTTGAGTTGATATTTTAGATCTAGTCTCTGAATGTTCTAGCTCCTCACTGAGGTGAGGCAATAAGCTCAAAAACAATTGATTTGGGGATAGGAACATTCCAGATAAAGACTTGAAATATTTTCTCTTACCATACTTATCAATTAAGAGCTTGTTTGAGCTATTGGTATGCTCTGTATATTACAAATTTGTAAAGACAAGCTTATAAAAGCAATGTCACACTAAATATGACTTACTTTATTGATAACTATAATTTTAACTTTAATGCATTGGTAATAATAAGTCTTTTAATATATGGTTGTTCTAAATTTAGTTCAGTCCCAAATAGCTATTTAAGTTAGATAACTGGAGTTAAATACATTTTCATGGCCAAAAATTTCAGAGTTTCTACTTAAATATTATGTATTAAGTAAGAGCTGTTTTTGAGTTGATATTTTAAATCTAATGTCTGAATGTTCTACCTCCTTCCTGAGGTGAACCATAAGCTCGAAAACAATTGGAGTGGGGATAGAAATGTTTCAGATAAAGATTTAAAAGATTTTCTCCTTCTGCACTTATCAATTAAGAGCTTGTTTGAGCTATTGGTGTACTCTCTTTGTCACATATTTGTAAATAAAAGCTTATAAAAGCAATGCCATGCTATATATGACTTTATATATATATATATATATATATTAAGCAATTAAATCATCCCACATGATTAAGAAATCCAGTACTGCTCTGTGAACTAATATATAAATACATTAGAGTTCGTATTTCAAAATATTTATTTCAGTATAGCGTTATGCACTGGATTATTTTATATATATATATATTGAATTAAATATTTTTTCCATTAATTTTATTCTAATAAAAAAACAAAAATAAGAAAATTTTATCCATGTAAACAGTGATGATCTTTTATATTTTTATATTGGACTATTTCCATTTATGTGTAATAAATGTCCTTAGAAAAAATTAACTTTACTTAAATATTCCAAATACATTCTACTGTCAGTAATAGCGCATCATGCAGGCTAGTATATGCACAACATTTTGAGAGGTATTATTCTTCCCTCTTCTTCAAATAGTGCTGACCTGGCCAGTGACAGTACTAGCATGGGATTCAAACCTAGACCATTAAATTTCTGAGTATTGAATTTTAAGGTAATACTCTAACAAACAGCCATTCTGCCAAAGGCAACAGTCTATAGTAATTTCATACACTTATCTATGAGGTTCCTCTTGATTTCTCCACTTTTTTCTAAGAGCAAAGTTGATAAATGATTTCTATATATTATGTACAGTCACACTAGGTTGGCTTATGGGATTTTTGCCATTTTCATGTGAGTTCTTTAAATTTTCTTTTTTGTATCTTTGTAACACCTGTTTGTTTCCTTACCCATAATATGCAGGTTTGATATCTTTTTGTTATTCCTATCATGCATCTCTGAGTGGTCTGAGGTCTCTGTACTGCTTTTCTATTAAATGTCCAATTCAAAGTCTCAGATTCATAAGTAAGAACTGGTAAAACACATTCATTAGAAACCTTTCTTTTTGAACACACAGGCATATTTCTTTTTGATTTTAAGTTAATTTTTATACAAAAGGACTCCAATCAAATTTAATTCTATGCTTAATTTCATTCATTATGTTTCCATCTATAGTAATAATCTGACCAATATATTTGTAATTGGTAACTTTTTCTAACTCATCATAATCAATCTTTATTTTTATCTTTTGAGAAAATCCATTGAACATTACTTTAGTTGTTTTAACATTTGTCTTTAGTCCTACTTTTTTGCTTTCATTTTATAATGCTTGCAACATTTTCTGAAACTCTAAAGCATTACTTGCAAAATAACTACATCATCTGCAAATCCTAAATGACTTAAAATAATCTCCATTTACTTTTCCTCTTTAGTTTCCCAATTTAATCTGAATGGTTATATATATATATATATATATATATGTCCACAGATGGCGTCCTACCAAAAACACCTATCAAGCGTATTTTCGTTTACATAAACGTCAGAGTAGTTAGTATTCACTATCTCTAACTATAATTCCACTTTCAGATCATGATCTGAAAGTGGAATTATAGTTAGAGATAGTGAATACTAACTACTCTGACGTTTATGTAAACGAAAATACGCTTGATAGGTGTTTTTGGTAGGACGCCATCTGTGGACATAAATACAAGCGTTAGCAAGTTTTTTAACTTGCATTTTTGTTTATCATATATATATAGTAGCTATATGATTTCATGCCAAGAAATGATAATAGTTTGATATAATAACTGTTACAAGAAGAGATTTCTGTATGATTATTTCCTCTAAGCCCAGTTTGGAGTCAAAGAAAAATTAAAAAAAAAAGTTAAAACAGCCAATTTTAAAGTCTTCTTAGCCAGATAAAAGTTCTGTAGAAGTGATAACACATTGCATCTTCTCATTCTGAACTTTTGCAATTCATTGCATATAATGAGCAATAAATGTAGGAAAACAGAGATTCAAAATTGATATCCTCAATAAATTATGGTATCAATAATACATATTTATTGTAAACTTCAGTTTTAAACAAAAAATTAAATTATAAATGCAAAATAGAAACTATACAAATATCATAACTATTTTTTTTTTTTATAAATAATATATAAATATGTAGGGTTTTTTTGGTTTTTATGATACAATCATGCAATGGCAACTTTTAACTATCATAAAAAATGTACTTAACTATTAATAATATATTAACCATAGTGATTAGGTTTAGTTTATCAATTAATAATTATTTATTAACGGCAAAGCAAATGAAAGTACAATATATATTGAATTAGTTTTGGTAAACCAGGATATTCAAACAATTTTAAAATCTCTTTATTTAATACATAGATTTGAGACTCCAAGCAGGATAAACTCAAACAACTGTGGTGTCTAACAATGAGGCAAGCATAGTCATTCTAATTTCAATAAAAAATAAATAAATAAAGCCACACTAGAGTTGAGCTTTCTAAGATTATGCAAATCAACTTGTGATTCACAAACATGTCTATATATTGTAACCTAAATAAAAAGTGGTGTTTGTACTGTTTGTATGATTTAAGAAAAATAACTCAAAATGGTTTCAGGGAAAAAGATAGCAAAATAATAAACTAGTCATTTCATGTATTTTGCATATTTCTAGCCCTTGTTGGGAAGCCAATGTTACCTAAATAATATAGTAACACATTGTGACTTAATAAAATAATATCAAGTGGGTGTGTACTATTGGTAATCTAATAAAAATATTTCAAAATAAATCCAACAGTACTTTACCCAGTTTCTATCTCCAGTTTTATATTAAGAGGATACTATGTGAATGTGGTCAATCAAGGTGTCACTAGGTTAGCTAAACGTAGACAAAGTTATATTCTATACCTACTTACAAATGTACCAGGTTTGAGACCACATTTGTTACCTTATTTATAACCAGATGTAGGATTTAGTATTTTAGGACCATATCACAATTGCACTAACATTAAGAAAAACAAAAACTTACTTATGCTTTAGTTGTGCATATAAAATTTGTCAGACACATTACTATTTAGATTTTAATATCATAAATGCACTTCAACATTTTCATAAGTCTTTCTAGCTCACATCAAACACTCTATACCTATGGTGGCAATTCACTCATCATTGACTGATGTTGGGTGATTGGAATGGTGTTTATTATCTTATAATGCCTCACAAATGATAACCAAATACAGTGAAAATCATTATTTATCTATGGCCATCAAACTTATTTGTCTAGATTATTAATTTAAAAACATGATGATGATGATGACAATGGTCTTTCCAGCCACAGATTTAGAACTAACCCCAAACATAAAATTTAACTTTTATAAATTTATTATTATTTGCCTAACATATTTAAATTATAACTTAACCATTAATATTCAACAGTGATGATAAATGATCATAATTAATAAAGCAATGAATACTCTTAATAAAGATATATGCCTCTTTTAATAAAACAAATTAACATTTATTACTGGACTACAAAAATATACATACTATTTAAAGATATATATGAAAATTTATATGAATAACAATGATGAGTTGTTTATATTTAAATCATAATAATAGTAAACTTTTCCCTTTCTCTTTAATGACAGTATCCAATATATCTATCATAGTATAATGTTGGTGCATCAATTTGGGTAGTAAATAACTAAAAATTTATATCCAAATAAAAAATATTTCATTAAAAAAATAAATCCTCTTTGCACACATATACTTTTGTAATCTTATAAATTTAAACTTAACATATAAAGTAAAATGATTAATTAGAAAAAAGGTTAGTCAGATTGTAGAGATAAATAAAAGTGTTTAAAAAAATAAGCTTTAAATTACCTATCTGCCCCTCTAAGTGATTGAGATCACTAATCATTATTTTAACATGTCTAGCTAGCATTTGTATCACTTGCAACATTCAAACTACATAGCTATACTCATGGAATATATAATTATATCTACATGTGTGTATGTGTGGATCCCATTATGATTAAAATATTAAACAAAAAGAAAACATTTTAACATATAAACATATTACATAATTTTGAATTGAACCCACAATAACACATTTAACAAAATAAAATACTTCAAAAAGTAGATACATATAATAATTTTAAAATACATAAGATCATCAATACTGTACTAGACATTATTACTGAAACTCTGCTTTTTACTGAATTTTGGTTTTAAAATTCAGAAATAATAAAAGATAAAGAATTTGTTATTAAGAATTTTTTTAATAGTCCCTGATATAATAAAAGAAAAATATATAATTAAAATTTATATTACCCATCCTTTTACTTTGTTGAGGCACACACTTTCCAAGAGTTTAAATTCAGCTTGTTAAAGGTTTATAAATTTTGAAGCAACCATATACACCAATCTGTAACACATGTAAATTACCAATTTCAGCAGTTTACTGGAACAGTCCTATTCTTTCTTGGCTTGGGCTTGCAATTCTTTTACTGCAATGTTGATGGTGTAGTTACTCACTTCCATAGGAACCATTTGGCACTAGAATTGTTTCTTCCTTTCCTTTCAGCATAATTATTTTAATAAACTAAGTATATTGGTTGTTTTATAATTTTATCATTTTTGCTGGGGTTTAAACTCAGTCATTGGCATAACTCAGCTAGCATAGATTTAAACTTTTCAGTTGTTTACTTATTTTCATTTTCAATTTAAAATACAGGTGAGCAGTCAGTCTCTTCTATCTCATTTTTAACAATCTGTCACAATATGTCTAATACTTTTAGCTCAGACTTTTCAGATATGAATTGGCTATCTAAATAAAATTATATATAAAAATGACAGCAATTCAATCTGATTTCTTTTCATAATTTAAGATGATCTCTCAACAATTTTAATATTAAACCATTAAGCATCATATAATCACTATCTCTTAATACTAGCACATATTTGTTTATAAACAAAGCAAAACTCTCCATACAGTATTGCCACCCTGTGCCAATCAGAGTAATCAATGAATGCCAGAAGGCTTATGCATAAAATTCCTATCTAATGCCTACTCATTCAATATCTCCAGACTAGTTTCTGGCTTGAGGCCATTGTTAGTGAGGAGTTTTGGATCTGAGAGCACTGCATCTAGATCTTAGGATCTAATGCAATCCTCCAGCACCCACCTTTTATCTCTACTTAACTACAAAACTATGAGAATGAAATTGAAAACACAAAAATATTTTCAATCTAAGCTTAATAGCTTATGTAGTCATACGTGTCTGAACTCAGTTCAACACCCATACATTTTGGTGTCTTTGGCTCTTTAACAACCATAGCCACCACTATCCTATTAGAAGGATTGGTGTTAAACCATTAAGCATCACATGATCACTATCTCTTAATACTAGCACATATTTGTTTATAAACAAAGCAAAACTGGCATTCATTGATTAATCTGGTTAGCACAAAGTGGCAATACTGTATGGAGAGTTTTGCTTTGTTTATAAACAAATATGTGCTAGTATTAAGAGATAGTGATAATGTGATGCTTAATGGTTTAACACCAATCCTGCCTAATAGGATAGTGGTGGCTATGGTTGTTAAAGAGCCAAAGACACCAAAATGTATTGGTGCTGAACTGAGTTCAGACCCATATGACTATATCAGCTATTGAGGTTAGATTGAAAATATTTTAGGGTTTTCAATTTCATTCTCATATTTTTGTAGTTAAGTAGAGATAAAAGGTATGTGCTGGAGGGTTGCATTAGAGCTTAAGATCTAGGTGCAGTTTTCTCAGACCCAAAGCTTCTCACTGATGATGACCACAAGCCAGAAACAATTATGGGGATATTGGATGAGTAGGCATTAGATAGGGATTTTATGCACAAGCTTTCTGGCATTCATTGATTACTCTGGTTGGCACAGGGTGGCAATACTGTATGGAGAGTTTTGCTTAATTTTAATATCACTTTTTTTCTAAGTTATTACCAGCCTTTTATACCATTGAGTCTCATATAGACCACCCAGATAGAAAACCTGATTTTTATTAGTTACACCATCTGCTTAAAACATCATCAACTTCAAATTTACTGTTGTCAAAAACCCAGTCTAATAGATAAAAGCACCTGCTTTTTATTAGTTAAACCATCTAATTTAAAACTGATTCTATGTTTCAAGTTTACTATTAGTAAGCAACCCAGACTAATAGAATTCTTGATAATTAACTAGTCTGGAAGGAATCCATTAAATTAATGGGCTCATACCTTTGTCTCAATACTAGCCTCATAAAATTTTAATTACTTTTTTCTCCAATGATCTCTGATTTAAAGACTTGCAGCTGTACTGGCCAACTGAAACTCTAATCTTGTGAATTTAATTAACATATAATATAATTCTTTACACAATATAGCTTTTGAAATTTTAAAATCATTTCAACAGATTTTTTTCTTTCAATATATATGTAACTGTAAATTTATTTATGTAAAATTTAAGCACACACTCAGATATTCAGACATTTGGAAAAACCTGCCTATCAAAATAATTTGGATGATTTTTGCAAACTATAACTTAATATTCTGAACTAAAATTACTAAAACCACTAGACTTAAATTATTGTTATACAAAAAATAAAAATAGCAGAATTTAGCAAGTATAGATCAATTTTGAAAAAAAGTTAATAATCAAAATATGAAAATAATTAAGTGAATAGTAGTCCACAGACAACTGCTTATATGTATTCTAATCCTAACTTTTAAAAACAACTATTAAATAATTCAAGGTATGTACTATTCTTTTTGGTCATATCAATAAAAACAAACAAACAGCATAAACATTTCCCTCACTTTTTTCTGTCTTAGGCTCTTGGGACTTGATCATGTAGGGTTGTAATTTGGGTAACACACAGCTTCCCTTCCTTTATAAAAATGTGATGATGTTATTTCTGTTTCTTTATTTTATGCACATTACTGAACTTTAGCCACAGTCTAAATTGAAATTGGCACATAATAAAACATGCTTATTTATTTTTGATAGTTTTTAAAGCTGTCTATTAACACTGCTAATATTTTTATCTTAAAATACTTTAACACCTTGTTTTAATTTTAGTTCTCTCTGTCATATCTTCTCAATAGAAATAATATTGCATAATTTTAGAATATCATTGATATAATCCGAATAATGCAAACAGGATCCATTTTTTGCTTGATATCCATGCTCAAATACACTATAAACACCATTTAAAAAGTTTTATATTGTCCATTCACTTTATATGTTCAGTCAATGAAGGTAAATGTAACTAGTTATGAAATGTTTTGTCTATTATTTTACTAAAAGATCCAGCAATAAATTGTAATTTGTTATACCTCAACATTCAAATCCATATTTCTACTTATAAATTTACTAAGATATTTAAATTGGTTTATATTCTCAAGTTGCTAACTATCTAATATTTTTCTTCAATCACTGGCTAATATACAAGTTGAGTTTTTTGAGGATTAGTAAATATTAAACATGTTCGGCACATTAGTTTTGGATTTACAAAAATAGCACAGTTATCAGCAAACTGTAAATCAAACAATTAATATGTTCATTTTTTTATTCTTAATTAAATTACATTTAAAGTTCCACCATTGAATTTATATCTTTTCTTAAACTTTCCTTTAAGCTTCCTAAAAATAGTTTTGAAGACCATGTCATAAAAACTAAAACAAAATTAAATCATATGCACATGCTTCTTTTTCACTAGTTTTTATTTCAGGTGCCTAAGATTTTCCATTATTGATAATAACTATTTTTTTTCATTCTACCAATATATAAACTATATAGAATAAAAGAAATCTGGTGGACAACAGATTTAGGCAAAGACATTTATGTATTTGGTTAATTGATCAAATGCCTTGATGAAATCTATAGAAGAATCAGTAATAAGATTGATTTTAAAATAACATTAAAAATTTGTAGATGTTTTATATTTAAAAAGTTTCATCAAAATGTTGATTTTTAGAATGACATTTTTAGTTTTAGATTTGATGATAAATATTATATTATTTAAATAAAATTCTAAATATTGATACTTAAATATTTTTGATGTGATTATTTACAGAATTGTTTGCAATAATCATTTAAACACTAAAATAAATTATAAATATGGATCTTTATTTCATATGCTGATTCTTTAGCCTTCTTTTTATTTGACAACTTGCAATTATTTATTTTGTCTTCTGCAACAAAAACAAATAAAAACTTCCAACAGTTGTACCTTTGCATTTTATTTCATGTTTAATTATAATATTCTAATAAAATGTTTTAATATAAATGAAGTCTTTTTTTACTCATAAAATTTATATTCAAAATCAGCATAAATATTTTTAGATAGATGAGACTATGTGTAGATCATAATTACATGTTTCATACTATACTATTCATAAAACTGAAGGTTAGATTAATGTCATTTTAAAAAAATCTTAAATAAAAAAATCACAATATCTTTATATTATATTGATAGGGAATTTATGTGTCATTATCATATATATATATATATATATATATATATATATATATATATATATATATATATATATATTATATATATAAAATATAAAAAAAATAAAAATATATATATATATATATATACCCCAAATACAAAAATTCAAACAGACCAGCATAAAAATAATATTAAAACACAACCAAAGGTTTCACTGCTACAAGCAGACTTCTCAAGTGTAAAGAACTACAAAAACTACACATATATATAATATTAAAAATTACCCACAAATCCATTAACTTCCCATCCACCCTTAATATTAAAAGACCTTTTAAATAAGTTAATTGCTTCAGAATAATAAATTTTAAATAATAAAGATTCTTTAATTCTTCTTTTGATTTCATTTCTCTCAAAGAAGACAACCTTAGCTTCATCAAAATCAATATTGTGGCCTGTATCTTTTTCATGGACATACAAAACAGAACTAAGATATCTAATTTTAACTCTACTTTTATGAACCTTTATTCTTTCATTTAAACTCAAACTACTCTGACCTATGCAAACCTTCTTACAAAATAAACAAGAGATAAAATATACTACACCAGGAAAAGTCTTTCCATCAAAAATTTCTTTTGTATTATTTAATAAATTATTCAATGTAACACCCCTTTTCCAAACAATTTTCTTATTTCCAAACAATTTACTATTTCTACATACAATTTTATAAGAAGACAATTTAAATGGCAAAGAGATAAAATCAAATTTTTCTTTAACCTTTACATCCTTACAAATATTACTATTAAATAAAATACATTTAACAAATTTATCAGAGTAACCAACACTCAAGTAATCTTTATAAAATTAATATTTCTGAAACAAAGCTTCCCTACTACATAGGAATATTAAATTAAATAATTCTAGTGGGGTAGCTTTGTTTCTGAAATGTCAATTTTATAAAGATTACTTGAGTGTTGGTTACTCTGATAAATCTGTTAAAAGTAATATTTGTAAGGATGTAAAGGTTAAAGAAAAATATGATTTTATCTCTTTGCCATTTAAATTGTCTTCTTATAAAATTGTATGTAAAAATAGTAAATTGTTTGGAAATAAAAAAATTGCTTGGAAAAGGGGTGTTACATTGAATAATTTATTAAATAATACAAAATAAATTTTTGATAGAAAGACTTTTCCTGGTGTAGTATATTTTATCCCTTGTTTATTTTGTAAGAAGATTTGCATAGGTCAGAGTAGTTTGAGTTTAAATGAAAGAATAAAGGTTCATAAAAGTACAGTTAAAAATAGATATCTTAGTTCTGCTTTATATGTCTATGAAAAAGATAAGGCCACACTATTGATTTTGTTGAATCTAAGGTTGTCTTCTTTGAGGGAAATTAAATCAAAAGAAGAATTAAAGAATCTTTATTATTGAAAATTTATTATTCTGAAGCAATTAGCTTATTTAAGAGTTCTTTTAATATTAAGGATGGATAGGAAGTGAATGGATTTGTGGGTATATATATATATATATATATATATATATATATATATATATATATATATATATATATATATATATATATATATATATATATATATATATATATATAGTTTTTGTAGTTCTTTACACTTGAGAATCTGCTTGTAGCAGTGAAACCTTTGGTTGTGTTTTAATATTATTTTTATGCTGGTCTGGTTGAATTTTGGATTTGGGGTAGTTTTGATTATATATTGACTAGTTTAGCTTTATGCTTGTAATGTTTATATATATATATATATATATGTATTGACTAGTTTAGCTTTATGCTTGTAATGTTTATATATATATATATATATTGTAACCCAGTGCTTTTAGCACGGTTTTATTTAGCATTATTTTTGCATGAAATCAATGCTATTCTTTAAGAAAAATAAAAAGATAAAATAACAATAGTAATAATTGGTTAGTAAAGTATACTATTCATTCACCCAGACATGGTTTGTGTGGATGAGTAATATATTCCCTATTGCAATATCATGTTTTTAAAAGAACATGAATAATTTAATTAAGATATTGTTTATTAGAGCAAATTAATATAATGTAAAACAAATACAATAAGCTGTAGCTGGTTTTTAGATTGGTAGAGAAGAAAAGAAAAGCATAAATGTCAATTAAATAATTTTAAAATGTATTATTCTAAAGAACAGTAACTTCTGGTAAATTCATTTGTAGAAAATAATTTATGAAGAATTGAAATCACTGAGAATTATTGTTGGTTTTAAATGTATTTATTGTTTTCATTATTAAACTACTTTGTAATCCATTTAAATAATACTGAAAACTATATGATTGTAATAAGTTTTTTCTTTCTTTTGTTTATGTTATAATCAAATGATTATTGTTTTTCTTGGAAGAGGTTGCTAGAAGTAAAAGAATGACCAACTTCATACTCCAATCATTTGATATAGTCTTCTAGTCTTAAAAAGGTTGAACAGTACAAAATTTTGTAAGACTATTTTTTTTATTTTGTTTTGTAAAGAAGAATTGGCAAGATAATGGAAATTTTATTTACAATGGAAAAATAAACAGCTCTGGTAAGACATTCTGCAATTTTTATGCTATTCTCTACACTTTAAAAACTTTCTACATTTAAAATTTATTGCTTCTTGAAAGTTAAAGTTTTTCACCAAAGTTAAAAAAATGAAAGAATTCACTAAAAGGATCAGGCAAAGTCCTATTCTACTTAAATTAAGGAAAACAAATATTTTCCAAGTAAAAAGTAATTATTTAATGAACTGTTTTTTGTTAATATTTTTCTGGTACCTAAGAAAATTAAGTAAAAAAATATTAAAAAGAAAAGAAAGAAGAATTAAAAACAATTTAGCGCTCATTCTAAAGTCATCTGCATTTTTAAATCATGCTATCTTATACATGAAAATATGTTTTTGTTTGCTAAAAATTGGTTAAAAAAGAAAGAAATTAATAATTATGGTAATACTAAGCTATTATACATACATCTGCATTTTTTTAATATAAAAAGAACCACTCTTGTGAAATAAATGTTGAATTATAAACGTGCATTCTTAAGAAAAAAAAAATTACTATTGGAAAATAAAATTCTAAGAGTATGAACAAGAATAAATATCTTTGGTGACTTAATAATAAAATCAAATTATATGTTATAAAAAAATTACTATTGGAAAATAAAATTCTAAGAGTATGAAGGAGAATAAATATCTTTGGTGACTTAATAATAAAATCAAATTATATGTTATACTATGCACAAGGTAGAATTCTTAAAACTTCATATATGCTATTAGTCAACAGCTATGCTATTAGTCAACTGCAGTTTTTATCATAATAATCTCTGGAAAAGTGCGCATTTTCATCCATAAGTAAGCTAGCTAATTATATGTGAGTCAATAAATAATGTATATGTTTATCGTCTATGTTAGAATATTCATTTTCTTTTCTTATATCCAAATTTTATTAGGATAATTCAAGTGAGAATTAATCTTTGGTTCTATTATAATTTTCTTTACATGATTATTATTAGAAGTGCTAAATAAAAGAAAACTTTTCATTAAAGTAAAAAAAATCCGTTTATTACTTTCAGTGCTTCGTAAAATTTGACAGGATGAAAACTCTTCACCTGGACAAACAGCTCACAGAAAAATAGTTCTGCTAATGAGATAATATGCATTTGTTTATTCAATGTTTTTTTTAAAGAAAAACTAATTTTTAAAATTTTATTTGGTGTTATAATATTAATGTATGCAAGGGTATATCTGTCATGCAATATTTTAAGTATCTTATAATGACAAAGGTATGTCTTATTATAATTATTTTGGGTTAAGGTTGTATTTAAGATGAAATCTATGAAACATATCCGATTTATTAAATGCAATGGCAGATATAAACTTTGCATGTTAGGTACTTAAAAGAAAAATATTTTATATTTATTTAACAGGTAAAATAAATATTTAAATTTATCAGAAGTAACTCTAAAAAGAAATACATGCTATAACAATATATTTCTTGTTTAAAGGGTCAACAGAATTTATATTATATTCATTTAGTAATTTAGTAACAGTTATTCTTTAATAGCACATCCACTTTATTTAGTTGAATCTGATATGTTACCAAGTGCTTTTGAATGTTTCTTCATTAAAAATAAAATTATTATACTTTTATGCTGTCTTGTCCATTGGTTTCAGATATTGATCGAAGTATACACTGTAACATAGGTTTATTATGATTAGTATGTTTTCTTATCTTGCCTAAGTGTAGGATCAATATACGCTTAATATCAGCATATGTAATACTTATAATGTATTTTATTTTGTGGGATGAAAATGATCTCCCCAAAATACTTTATTTTTTCCATGAGAGGAATAGTTTTAGATATAATGTTAGGGTATGTTTGATAGCCCATGTGATCGATTCTCATAAATGGAACGATCAAGAGTTTATATGAATTTAGGATATTTAATTTGTTTAAATACCAAGGGAGGATTGTACTTGGTGCATGTTCGTTTTATGCCTGAGTAAGAGACAAGAAACCACCAAAATACTTTAGTGTAGTAGTTTACTCTGCAGACATTCGTTGTTAATCTGCATTCCTCATGTGAATATAAAGATAGTTCCACCATAGAAGGTGTTGATTATTGTGCTTTGTTTTAAAAGTTAGGGCAAGGATAAATGTTAGCTTTGAAGTGTTAGTTCCTCAAGGTGCACTTTAGTATCAATAGTGCTTTAGTAATTGAAATCAATATCTGTATTGTGCTACTGAATCTTGCTAGTCATTGACAAGCAAGCCCATGGAGAAAGTTGAGTTAAAACTGCGTATTTTAAAACACATATTTGTTGGAGGAATATTCAAACACAACATTTAGTGTTAGTTAATAATTAAGAAATATCCATAGTCTGAATTACACTTATAATTAAGATATTTATCGTAACTTAAGTGGACATTAAGTTAAATGTGAGCTGGAGAATTGCGACTTCTGATAAATGACCCATAATTAGGAATAGGTTGTTCAATTATAAACCATAACCTAATTAAATTTATTAGAAATAAATTTAATATTTTACATACTTCATACTATAGTATTAATCAACAAAAAAACAAAAATAGTTAGTCAATAATTTTAAGTAAAACCTTTATAGAAAGTTTACCAAAATCATAGATTGGTGTATTGGTAAATGAGATGCACTTTTTAGCTAATCAATCCAATGCAGTAGCATGATTGCAAACAGGTGTATTTATAATTTTAATCTATACCTAAACAATAGATAGATTAATATTGATTTATGTGTCATATCAGTGTGAGATTATTTAATAAATTTGTCCATTTTTTTTTGTTCTGTGATAGTAATAAATTATAGTATTGTCAATATTCGTGGTGAATTCTTTTTTTTTGTATGCTAAATATAAGTGTGTTTGCACAATATTTGCAAAATATTTTCTTGAGTCCGAAATCATTTCAAACTCTCAACAGCTTAATATGCCAGATGGACAAAACTTTAGGCAGATTTGAATATTTCATTTCCTTTTAATGAGAATTATTTGTGGAATTGCAAATTTCATACTAAACATTATGTAAGGGTAAAAATGAATTTATTCCCAAGTCATTAACTCTGACTGCACATTATTCCATTCACATTTTAGTTAAATTGTCAAATTAATTAGTCTTAGTTAGTTTATTGCATTGTCTTGGATGATGGAAGGACACAAAAAGCACCATTGTCTTTTTATTATTCTGACTGAGATTCTGTATAAAAGGGCTGTGTTATTCAAAATTGTATGTCATTATTGAGTATAATTATCACCTCTTTAATTAATATAGTAGTTTCTATGAGATATGAAGACACATTGACTTTGAAGTAAAGTAAATGTTTCCTATAGCCGACCAGAATGCCAGTCATATGTGATAGCACAGTACTGTCGAGCATTTTCCTAAATTTAACAAAGAAACCTGAGATTATTATTGTCATTATAATTATTCTTTAATTAAGAAGTGATAAATTATTATTGATAGTACAATTGTGGCATGGCTTAAAAGAACTTAACTTATAATTGTGCTATAAGAAAAGTATTTTCAGATCATATTGGCAAATGATTTACATATTGGATATGTTTTTTTTTTTTTGGAAACATTAACAAGAACATGAGAAATTATCATCATTGTTTAAAAATGCAAATTCTTATAGCTCAGAGAATGTGTTTTTGATAAGGAGAGGATGCTATTTTATTCTAAATTATTAATTAGGGGATGAATGCATTTCTCTTTCTTTCCAAGATATTTATTTTACTGATAATAATTTATTTTATGATTTTAATTTTTTTCTTTATCTTAACTGCATATCTCTGTAGCTGAATCTTCTTACAACTAACTGACCACTGAGCTAGGCTGAGTATGCACATTGGTGAGCTTGCAGATAACCGAGAATACACTTTATTAGGTTAGAAAATGAGACGCCTAATTATAGAGGCAGTTGATATATTTAGTTTAAACTAATTATTAGTTGACTAATATTAGCAGGTTAGAAATAATATTATAGTTAGAGTTAATAAGTTGATTATATTTTTATAGGTTAGAATATATATATATATATATATATATATATATATATATATAGAATAATGTGTTTAGATATAATAATTTAGCTGATGTAATTATCATTATGATAAACTATGATATTTTTTTAACGTTTTAAACTTAATATCAACACAATGGAGTCAATCTTGTATCATAATACTTAAATCCATATTCCTAACAAAACATTATCAGAATAGTTTAATTGTTTCACTTTCTTAAGATGATTATTATTTAAGATTAATATTATTCTTTTTTTTTTCATTACTGGCTCTTGAAGCATCTGAATTTTTAAATATTAATTGCTAAAGCAAATTATTTATAGGTTACCTTCAAACTATTAATACCATTCTGTTTATCATACATTTAATAGAACATTATACTATTAACGGTTGACTAAATAATGTTATTATTTTTAATCAGTTTAATTATCAAGACTATATTGCATTCAGATGTCTTCTACATTAGCATGACTCAATCAAGAAATTTCTGCAAAGACCATTGTGATAAAATTGGAAAACAAAACCAGAGCAATTATATTCTAATTTATCATCAGTATTCTTTATAAATATATATTTTTCACTTTAGTCATGATTCTTTAGCATATATTATTATATAATTTGTGATTCCTTTTAACAACTATGTGGTTATCATTAGATAAAATCTAAAGTCTAAGTGGAAAGAGTGATTTTAAATGAAAAAAACTTTTTGATATGAATTGCAAAAAACATACTTCATACATATATATTGTTAAAAGATGGTTGCCTTGACAACACTTTGAAATTGTTGATTGTTATTGATATTAGGATTGTCTAACTATTAGCTGGTCTTCAATGATTACTTACAAACCCATTTAGCCTTAAGCATTATTACACTTATATATATAAACAAATAAAAATCTGCTACTGTTATTATAAAATGATTGACAATAGTATGTATGTGTTTGCGTATTATGTGTATCAGTTTTTTACATGTTAATTATGGTTGATGCAGAAAAAGTAATATTAAAACAAAATTACAAGCATCTTATTTTCAAAGTTTCTCCAATATAATTTTAATAAATCCAAAGAAGTTGATGCATTTGAACTTAATTTTGACGATCTTGAGCTATATTTCTAAAGTTTTATAAGATTAAAAAGCTAAAATCAAAACATAATTGGCAAAACAATTTTTTATTTATTAATTTCAGAAATAACTCAAAAAATTTGACATAAAAACTTAATTAACTTAACAATTATCTAAATATTATTACACAATACTATTATTACATGTTCTCTACAAGTCTGTTGAAGTAATAATCTACAAAAATTATGCCAAAAGTAAGAATCGTCTATTTTAGAATAGCCTAAATCTAGGATATGATAAAGCTGATATCAATCAAATCTATCTTTACTTACACACAATAAAGAAAGTTTTTAAAATATATCCAACATTGGTTTTACCTTTTAGTGATGTATTCACTCACAGTTTATAATTATGTTTAAAAAAAGATTAAATATTCACAAAATTTTTGCATTCATTTAGTTGATAAAATGCTTTTTGACAGAAAAATCCAAGTGATACTAATTATGAAATCAAACGCATTCTGTAGCTGACAAAAATAGTACAAATACTTTTAAACACCATAAAACTCCCTTCTACATCATTCATTTATCCCATTTACTTTTTAAATTTATTTAGCAATGATTTTTCGGAAACATAATACATAAAATTGCTATAATCTGTTCGCACTGTCTTGATTTCACATTGAATATATTCCTAAAAATATCAAAGTATCAGTAGTGAAATTGTGAAAAGTTTTAAAATATTTTTAAAGACTGGTGTCTTGTTCTAATTGCATAATTTTCTATCAAAATAAAAACTAAATCATGATCTGAATCCAACCTATTTGGATAATCTTATGCCATAATTTATTTTCTTAATTTCATAAAGGCTAGATCTGAAATAATTTTTAGAAACAACATTATTGAAAAATTGATTGATACTACTTAAAAATTACGATTAAAATATTATAAGAATAGCTTCCTTGGTAAAAGTTCATTCTCCTGTTAAATACTTTGCACTTTATTGAAAAAATATGTTTACATTAATCTCCCAGAAAACAGTTAATATTAACATTAAACCTATTACTGACATACTCACTTAGGTCTTTTTTTTGCAATTGCATGGTATTATTTCAGACATTCGTCATCAGGAGATCTAATTTTATCACCAAAGACTCACCTAAGACAAATATCTTTTTAAGGTAATTAACCAAGAAAGCCTTCAAAAACTTAAAAAAGTGTAAATATGGATTTAAAATAAAAATAATAATCAATTGTTGACAATGATAAACTATTACTTTTTATATCATGTGATAAAATACACCATTGTTATATATATATATATATATATATATATATATATATATATATATATATATATATATATATATATATATATATATATATATATATATATATATATATATATATATATATATATATATATAGCTGATTTATTTATGGTAAATATAGAAACTTGTGCTTTAGAATCATCATCTTTAAAACTTCTCATTTATCTCAGATATATAGATGACACTAAATTAGATGATTTTTTCTTACATTTAAATAATATGCATCCTCATATTAAATTTACAATGGAGACATAGTCTGATGGAAAACTCTCTTTTCTTAATGTTCTACTCACCAGAACATCAAATAATTTATCTTTTTTCGATTTCCAGACATAGGACAGATATTTACATTTACATTCTCATCATCACCCAACTCAGATAGTTTCCATAGCCAAAACTCTTTTAAATAGAGCAATTAACCTTTCAGATAAGTCGCATCTGAAAGAAAAAAAATCATAATAATGGTGTTTTATTAGCAAGTAGTTATAATTATAAATTTATTAAAAAAGCCTTATTTCATACCCCAAATGGACAAAATAGGAAACAAAAAGATGATAAATTAGCTATTAGAATTTGTGCTCCATATGTTAAATGAACTACAGACAGTATTGGATGTATATTAAAATGCTATAATATGAACACAGCATTTTCTACTCATCAAAAGATCAGCAATATAATAACCAAGCCTAAGGATTTAATCCCTCTTGAATCTCATGGTGTTTATCAAATCTCATGTAAAAATTGTAAAGCTTCTTACATAGGTATGAGTAATCATCACATAGTGTTAGGACAGATGATTATGCTAATGATGTTAAACAATACTCATCGTCAGCAGCACTCTCATTCCATACTATAGATTCAGCTCATAAAATTAATTTTTCTAGTACCAGAATCATATCGAGATGTGAAAAATTAGAGAAGTTATTGAGATACTTAAAAGACCAGATTGTATCAATAAGCGAGATGATAATGCAATCCTCCTTCTACTCGGAAAGATTTTTTTAAAAAAAATTCTTAATTTAACATTTTTTGCTATTAGTGGAACTTTAACGTTTTTTTTTTTTTTAAATCAATGATTGTAGCATCTCTACAACAGTCTACTTTTTTTACCTGGTAGATGACTTGTATATTAATATTTAAATTTTTTAACATGGTTGTACCCGCAAAATAAGTCTTTTATGTATGTATATATACATAAGACTTTAGAAATTTCATATTATTCAGCTTCATAAAATAAATTTTTATTGAATAAATTTTAATCACTTGCAAAATATGTTAATTATAATAGCATACTCAATTTCTCAGGAAATTGCATTCAAGTACCAAGAAAATATAGCCCAAAAAAAATCAGTTGAGATTTCACATTCATGTATTAAATAACAAACAATATTTTTATACAAATTTCAGCTGTGAGTAAAGCATTGAATATATATATATGATATTCACTCAGGTTACTATAAAAATTTGGAAATATTTATAAAAAATACCACAAAGTTGTTATACTGCATAATAACAGTGAAATAATTAATGTAAGTAAAACCATGTAAAAAATATTCAAATTTTACAAAATGATTTTACATGAGCTTTATAGAAAGAATTTTGTGTAGTAAAATAAGAAAAATAGATAACAATCAAGATAGATTACTTACACTGTTTATATTTTGCTGATGATTTTATTTTTACACATAACACTTCAAAGACAGCAAAATATTATTTATCATATGAAAACAGAAATATATGGCTAAAGATAAATAGTTAAAAAAACAAAATAAAATATTGTTTAATAAATAAAAAAATACTGATAGAAATGAATTAGAAATACATAATAACTATAAATACTCTGACAAAATTATTAATGCATATTGAAGCAGTCAAACTTGGCTTATGATTGAGCTTCATAGTTCCATCTACTAACCTGTGTTTAAACCCTATATCCCATCCCACTTCTTTTGTTGTATATATATATGAAAAACAAAAAGAAGTTAATCACGTAACCTGCTATCACTTGTTATTTATGTTCAAAAGATGGCGCTATACCAAAACCACTGAACAAGTGTAAGATTTGTTTAACATAAACAAAAAAAGAGTCAGAAATTAACTACCTCTTTCATTTGCTCACCCCCACATCAGCTGATTTCAAGATGGTTTGCTCTCCTCAGTGGGGGATAGAGTATAGAAACTAGATCTAAACACTGACTCTCAAGTGTTTATGCAAAACGTTTCTATCAGATTGCAAGTGTGAATTTTTCAGACCGGTAAAGTCTTCAAACTCAGCCTAGCAAGTCAGATATTTATATGGGTCTGATCTCAGTTCAGAATCACCATATAATCAAAGTCTCTGCAATATATATCATTGCAAGAAAACTTTAAAGGTACATTTATGAAAAACAAAAACAAGTTAATCACGTAACCTGCTATCACTTGTTATTTATGTTCAAAAGATGGCACTATACCAAAACCACCGAACAAGTGTAAGATTTGTTTTACATAAACGAAAAAAGAGTCAGAAATTAACTACCTCTTTCATTTGCTCACCCCCAGATCAGCTGATTTCAAGCTGGTTTGCTCTTCTCAGTGGGGGATAGAGTATAGAAACTAGATCTAAACACTGACTCTCAAGTGTTTATGCAAAACGTTTCTATCAGATTGCAAGCATGAATTTTTCAGACCGGTAAAGTCTTCAAACTCAGCCTAGCAAGTCAGATATTTATATGGGTCTGATCTCAGTTCAGAATCACCATTTAATCAAAGTCTCTGCAATATATATCATGGCAAGAAAACTTTAAAGGTACATTTATGAAAAACAAAAACAAGTTAATCACGTAACCTGCTATCACTTGTTAAGCAAACAAGCTTGAAATCAGCTGATCTGGGGGTGAGCAAATGAAAGAGGTAGTTAATTTCTGACTCTTTTTTTGTTTATGTAAAACAAATCTTACACTTGTTCGGTGGTTTTGGTATAGCGCCATCTTTTGAACATAAATAACAAGTGATAGCAGGTTACGTGATTAACTTGTTTTTGTTTTTCATAAATGTACCTTTAAAGTTTTCTTGCAATGATATATATTGCAGAGACTTTGATTATATGGTGATTCTCAACTGAGATCAGACCCATATAAATATCTGACTTGCTAGGCTGAGTTTGAAGACTTTACCGGTCTGAAAAATTCACGCTTGCAATCTGATAGAAACGTTTTGCATAAACACTTGAGAGTCAGTGTTTAGATCTAGTTTCTATACTCTATCCCCCACTGAGGAGAGCAAACCAGCTTGAAATCAGCTGATCTGGGGGTGAGCAAATGAAAGAGGTAGTTAATTTCTGACTCTTTTTCGTTTATGTAAAACAAATCTTACACTTGTTCGGTGGTTTTGGTATAGCGCCATCTTTTGAACATAAATAACAAGTGATAGCAGGTTACGTGATTAACTTGTTTTTGTTTTTCATAAATGTACCTTTAAAGTTTTCTTGCAATGATATATATTGCAGAGACTTTGATTATATGGTGATTCTGAACTGAGATCAGACCCATATAAATATCTGACTTGCTAGGCTGAGTTTGAAGACTTTACCGGTCTGAAAAATTCACGCTTGCAATCTGATAGAAACGTTTTGCATAAATACTTGAGAGTCAGTGTTTAGATCTAGTTTCTATACTCTAACCCCCACTGAGGAGAGCAAACCAGCTTGAAATCAGCTGATCTGGGGGTGAGAAAATGAAAGAGGTAGTTAATTTCTGACTCTTTTTTCGTTTATGTAAAACAAATCTTACACTTGTTTGGTGGTTTTGGTATAGCGCCATCTTTTGAACATAAATAACAAGTGATAGCAGGTTACATGATTAACTTGTTTTTGTTTTTCATAAATGTACCTTTAAAGTTTTCTTGCAATGATATATATTGCAGAGACTTTGATTATATGGTGATTCTGAACTGAGATCAGACCCATATAAATATCTGACTTGCTAGGCTGAGTTTGAAGACTTTACCGGTCTGAAAAATTCACGCTTGCAGTCTGATAGAAACGTTTTGCATAAACACTTGAGAGTCAGTGTTTAGATCTAGTTTCTATACTCTATCCCCCACTGAGGAGAGCAAACCAGCTTGAAATCAGCTGATCTGGGGGTGAGCAAATGAAAGAGGTATTTAATTTCTGACTCTTTTTTCATTTATGTAAAACAAATCTTACACTTGTTCGGTGGTTTTGGTATAGCGCCATCTTTTGAACATATATATATATATATTATAACGGGAAGTCTTAATCATCCCAGTTGGTGTATTAAATGTAATATAATCAATTATATTTAATGTTTAGAAATCATTAACTTAATGCTTCATAGTTAGGTTTGCCAAATATAACAGAATGGATTCTATTTAAAATCTAAGTTAGTCTTGTTAAATATAAAGGGATGATTAAATTCCTTAGAAAGAGGATACACATTTCACTACAATCGAATGCTAGAAATGAATCGATGAAATACCAAGTCCATGATTATATATACCTTTATTATGCTAGCTCATTAATCTTTAAATAAGTTTAAATACAATTTAGACCAGGTCATCCATCTTTCATCCCACTTTCAGTCACCATTATGCCACGATATTTAAACTCACAGAGAATTTGCAATCAGCTCATTTCAGGAATAATTTCAAAACAAGTTATTTCATATGCCTTTATATAAGCATTAATTATAACTATTATTCATATGATATTTATAATACTAGCATATATATAATATAATTCAATAATGATTAGACAAAGAGATCACGTTAACGAATCAATATTTAATAAACAATAAAAAATATAATAGAATAGATAATAAAATATTAATAAATAAATACGGATGAATTTTATCATTTTAAAAGAATATTAATAAATGATATTTTTTAATTTAATACCCCATGATAAAACTCAATACTATAATAAACTTTCAAAAATTAAAGAAAATAGCTTAAATTAATAGATATATAAAAACAATATCTGGGTTCAAAAATTAATAATTTATGTAACTTATTAACTTATTTACCGTTCTTATTTATATGCTTCACAATTACCCATATATAGGTATTATTTACCATTGTATAACTTATATATTATATGTATTTTTAATACATAAAAATACATTAAACGTTTACAATATTATGTAGTAAACACAATATAATCCTGTTTAAGATATCTGTCAAATAATAACTATTTTTTTATATCCCTCATCTAATTTGATGAATTATGTTAAGCTTTCAATTAATTATATTTAATAATAAATATAATTTTCCTATCAAGATATAAAATGATGCGATGCCAAATTTGAAATAAAGATAATAATAATAATAATAATAATAATAATAAACATATTAAAATAATATAAGCATTATTATAATATATATAAATATATAATAAAGGAAACTTATTTATAAGAGAGTTGAGAGTAGGTATTGAAGTCTATAGTTCATCATCCTAATGAAGATCTTTTACGAAGTATATTATTAATCCATTGGTATAATGATGATTTTATTTATCCATAGACGATAAACTGTTAACAATATCCAATGATTTGATTAATGTGAAATAAAATAAATATTCTTCGAATGTAGATGTTCTTAATCTTAATTTTTGTATTATCCTTAGACGTTCTATATATCTAATATTTCAAAATATTTTAAAATAGCATGCAAGGTTGGTTTCGAAACCTTTTATGATATAATAAGTGTACTACTCAGTGCACATTGTTTTATCCTTAATATATATAATTATCTTAAATTTATATATATCCGAAGAATAATGGAAGAGTTAAAACAACGTAATTTCCAAACTTAAACAGACGTTCTTTTCTTTTATATTGCTATTCCTTTAAGATTGAGTAGAAAATTAAATATATTTTCCTTGCAAACTTTGAATCCACAAATTATTTTAATTTGGAAAAGTTAATATTTAAATTCCAATCATTAAATAGTAGTATTGATAAAAGAAAAATAATATTTTTTAAAGAGAAATGGTTTTCTTTTTTCCTTCGTTTTTTTATATCCAGAGCACGAACGAATCTGCTCATGTGTTATATAAGTTCATGCTTAATTCAACTATCAATTGTTCCACTGACATTAAGATTTAATAATAAAATAAAAAAATATATAAGTATTTATTCTTAACTTCAAATCTGGCATTTTACTCAAAAGCTTAAGGTATATATTATTTAAAACTTAAATGTATATATAAATAGTACATATATGTTACATAATAAAATAGTCAAATATAAATTTATATTTATAAATAATTTCACAAGAGATAAAACACGCTAGTCCAATAATAATAACTGTAAATTACTATTATATTTCCCCTTCCCTTAGGAAATTTAAAATTTTAATTTAAGTTAAAATTTTAAACACTTACAACTATTTTAGTATATTCTTATAGTTTAATTGCATTTATAGTTGGATTTTATGAAGGGTTTATTTTTTTTAACTCTTATATATTCCTAATACTTGGGCTATTTTATTCTTGTGATAATGATCAAAAATAAAAAAAAATTAAGGACTTTGATTGGTTAATATTTTTTTTTATAAAAAAAAAAAAATAAAAAAAAATAATGTGTTTCCTTCTTGGACCACAAATATATTTACTAGCCTTATTCCTGCTTCTTTAAGACTTATGGATTTGAAAAGGACTAAATAAATACTAGAGTATCCATTTATAAATATGAATAGACTCTATGGTTTTAATTATTTTAAGGCATTAAAGAATACCCTCACCAAAGCTAATGTTTTTAACTATACTTCTCTTTACATTGATCACTATTATTATTTTTTATACAACCGTATGGTTTACACTGCCCAATTCTTATCTTGGTCTTCACCTCATTTCTTTATAAAACATTATAAGCAGCCAAAATATGGTTTTAAAATTCGTGAATTGTATGTACCACAAATCTCTCCTTCTTGGTTAATCCAAAATGCATTTGGACCTGCCCTTTTAATGATAGTATAAGGTCCTTCATATGTATTGAAGAATTTATGGTATTTATTCTCCAATGGTTTGCTGGGATGGAAAGTCTTTATCAAAACTTTATCTCCGACTTGAAATTCATAAATACATTTTTCTTTATTTTGACTTCTATTATTTGCCATTTTAACAAGTTGTTTATGAGCTTGTAAAATATCATTTTCTCCATTTATTTTGGGTTTATTAATAATAGGTTTATATTTTTTAAATAATATAGGTATAATTTGATGAAAGTGTAGTCGGATGGGCGAGAATCCTGTAGATTCATTTAAACTCCAATTGATATAGTCTACTACACATTTTGTCTGCTTTACCCAACCCTTGTGCTCCTCTTCTAAATAGGTCCTAAACAAACATCCAAGCTCCCGCATAATACGTTCGCATGGATTTGATTGTGGATTCCTAATAGAGATTAGCACATGTTTTATTTTTGATATGTCTACCCATTTCTTCCATTCCCTAGATAGAAAAGGTGTACCATGATCAGTTAGTATGGTTTTTGGTTTTCCTATCATTGGGAATTGGAGAGTACTCAATACTTTGATTGTATGTTTAGTATTGGCTTGGGGTATCGGGTAAGCAGCAACATATTTGGAAAAGAGATCATAAGTGACTAATAAATATTTTTGTTTGTTAAATGGAGGCAAAGGCCCATAATAGTCAATTGCTAAGATCTCATTTGGTCTTTCTGGAATGATAGAATTAATTGATTTAATATAATTTTGGTTTACTGATTTAGCTCTTAAGCAAATTAGACAATCTTGGAGTGATTTTAAGATGTCTTTATACATTTTTGGCCAGTAAAACCAATTCTTTAGGGTGTGTTCTGTCTTATGAGCACCATAATGCCCGTATAGACAGTGTACGTATTTTGTGAGTGGGTCACGTAAAGACTTTGGTATTATTGTCCTCCACTCATCAACATTATCATTCACTTTATATAGTAAGACCTGTTGTTCTAATTTAAAATGGTTAAGATCTTTAGGTGCATCCAAAACTTCCTCCCCTAATAAAACTTTTATAATTGGGTTTAATTCTGAGTCATTAAATTGTATTTCTTGTAAGTTTTCCAACTCGTTCTCTACATTACTATCAGCCATCACATTGACATTTGTAATGTAGGCGTTGTCTACCATCAAATGATTTTGTTCTGACCTACATGGATTTCGACTAAGCACATCAGCCACGATATTCTTGGATCCTTTGCAATAATGCACAGTGTAATTAAATTCCTGTAGTAGTAAACTCCATCTAACTAGACGACTATTAGTCAGATAACTATGATTCAGGAATTCAAGGCTTTTGTGATCAGTGATCACTATCACCTCTGATCTGAGTAGCATTTGTCGAAATTTTTGGAAAGCCCAGACTATTGCTAGTGCTTTCATCTCTGTAACCGTGTAATTTATTTCTGGACCTTTCAAGAGCCAGCTTATAAAGTAGAGGACACCTGGTTGGCCATCCTCTTGGATTTGGGACAGTGTTACCCCTAATCCAAAACCACTACTATCTGTTTGAACAATGAATGGTTTATTAAAATCAGGGAAAGCTAACATGGTTAACTCCAAAAACCCTGTTTTAATATTCTCAAATGCACGGTCTTGTTCTTCGGTCCATTTCCAACGTTCATCTTTTCTAATCAATTTTAACAACGGTTCCATGTGGTCTGAGAACTTCTGATAGAAACGGTTGTAAAAATTACATAGACCTAAAAATGATCTAATTTGTTTTCGGGTAGAAGGTTTAGGAAAGTTTTGAATGGCAGAGATCTTCTCTGGATGAGGTCTTATCCCATTGCAACCAACAATATGACCTAAGAAGACTACTTGGTTGGAAACTAAAGTACTCTTCTTGAAGTTAATTTTTATACCTTTTCAGAAAACACTCTTTAAAAAATATAGATAAATGTTGAAGGTGTTCTTCAACTGTGGTGGATGCAATAATTACATCATCCACATAAATAATTATGATTTGTTTTACCTCAGGAGATAAAGTCTTATCTAAACATCTGATTAGACCTGCACCACTATTTATCAATCCAAATGGCATCCTATTAAATTGGTATGTAAAACCCTCATAACGGAAAGCAGTATATTGGCGATCTTCTGGATGAAGTTCAATCTGCCAATAGCTGGAGGTTAAATCGAAAGTAGAAAATACCTTCTTATTTCCAAATTTCATGAATAAGTCATGTATGGGCGGTGGTATATTTCTGTCTGGGACAGTAATTTTGTTTAGTTGTCTAGCATCCAAACAAAATCTCATTGACCCATCTTTCTTCTTCACAGTTACTACTGGATTACAGTAAGGTGAAGAGCATTTGGAAATGATTTCCCAATCCAGCATTTTATTAATTTGCTTAGATATATCTTCCCGATATTGGTATGGAATAGGATATGATTTAGATTGAAATGGTTGATCATGAATTAATCTAATTCTCTGTTGGAATCCCTTTATCACTCCTGGTATGTCTGAGAAAATAGAATTAAATTCTCTTATAACAAATCGTAATTTTAACATATCATCACTTCCAAGCAAGTTGGATTCTGCGAGTTTACTCTCTAAAAGTGTTTCTGAAATGCTAGATGTTATAGAGTCAACTTCAATTTGATCATATCTTGGAAGCAATGTCATCTCTAAGACTTCATCATTATTTTAACTGTTTTATTACAGAAATCAATTACACAAGTGTTCAAATGTAGGAAGTCTGCCCCTAAAATAACATTATGAATCAAACCATTCAAAATTAAAAATACATGATAGAGAGTTGTTTGGCCGATTTTAATCTCAACCCAAATTTGTTTTTGGATTAACTTAGCTTTTCTACTGTTAGCCATGGTAACCTGCATAGATTTCAGTGGTAAAATTTTGATATTAGGATTTATTGCTAAAATCTTTTGGTAAAATGTCTCTGATATCACAGAAATTTGGCTACCAGAATCTAATAATGCCTTAACCAGCAAGCTCTCAAACAAAACTTCTATCATAGGGCAACTTTGTAAAACAAAATTTGGTGTTTTATCTTCCCATGAACACATCATGTTAGTGATTTCTCGTGTAAAAGATTGATTCAAGTTCCTCATTGGGTATTTGGTTTCTTGAGGTGAGGAACATTTCCTCAAGTACCCTTTTAGTTTGTTTTATGTGAATCTATAGATATATCTTTACTACATCCCGGTTTTGGGAAATTTCTTGGATTATTAGAAGAAGTTATTTTTACTTTATTTAAATTATCACGATTTATTTTGGGAGAGGGGTCATAAGGTATATTCCTTTGAGATGTTTTTCCCTTCCAATAATTGGTATTTCTATTATTTTTCCTTCTATTATAAAATATTGTATTGATTGAAGCTTCCTCCTTTTTTTTTATCAGGTAATCTAATTGATAAATTGGTTTGATTCATATCAATACTATTTAAAAGTTCTACTATTTGTTCTATTTTTGTTATATTGGTACACAATAATGATTGTTCTATTTTAAGTGGTAAATTTCTTTTTATTATTCTAATCATTTCGCCTTCACTTAAATGATAAGTATTAAGTGTTCTTAATTTTGTTATTTGACGGCGAAAGAATTTGGTCAAGGTTTCTCCAGGTGTCTGTTTATACTTATCTTGGAATATTTGGTACAATAAAGCCTCTTGTTTATCTCTATTCCAAAAATTTTTAATTAATAACTCTTGATATTCCATATAAGTAGATGGAGTTTGTGATAAAGACTCCCACCACATCAATGCATCTCCTTGTAAGTGACTATATGCAACGATCACTTTTTCTCCTTCTGATAAACTATGGTTAACAGAAAAATAAAGATTAAGGCTTCTAATATGTTCTATCGGAGATTCATTATGAGATCCTTTGAATATTTTTAACCTAACAAATTGGTTAATTGTACTACTTGGTATTGAATGGTTATATACCTTTTGTTTTTCTAAAACATTCAACTGAGAAGTTGATGTTTGATTTTCATGATTAATCCTATAAGTATTTAAGTTTAACCCTTCTAATTCAAAATTACTAGGATAATTTTCAACTTCAGGCATTATATGATACTGAAAATTTGATCTATCACCAGAGTCAATTACTTGTTGTGGATCTTTTTGAATGACTTCCAAATGATTTTCACCATGATTTTGTTCTTGATTATAACTATAAGTATTTACATTATTTTCAACCTGATGCATTTCTATAGTTGGTGTTCTTTTACATATCTGTGTTTCAATAACCAAAAATCTACTATCAGTTGATTCCTTTATTTTATTTACTCTATTCCAAGTTTCAGTAGTATCTTTCCTTAATTTTTCCAATACATTTTTGTCTATATTTGTATTAATTTCTATTGAATTCATTTTATTTTCTAAAGTTTTAAGTTGATGATCAATAGTCTCCAATACATTATTCTGAGATTCTACCTCATTATTATGTTTAGTAGATAGTTGATCTATTCTTGCTTGTGTTTGTTGTCTATCTACTTGGATTTCATTCCGTATTTTATTTTGTTCTTCTTTTACTTGATCCCTAAAAATTCCTTGATTTTTATACATTTCATCACATTTAACATTTAATCTATCTATTATGTCACCTTGGAACTCACTAAACCGTTGTTGACATTTTGAATTATTTTCATCAATTTCATTCTTTAAATCATTTAATGCTTGTTTAATTTCTATGTTATCTTTTTTAACATTATCCACATTTAAATTTAATTGTTGGATTTTTGTAGATAGTTTATTTTCAATTCCTGTTATTTCAATCTTCAAATCATTTTTTAAACTATTAATATTATCATCCAATTTTTTATTCATATTATCAAGTAATTTTTGATTATTACTGTCCATTTTAGTCATAAACATTTGTAACATTTGCTGAATTGTATCAACATTAAATGATTGACTAATTCCAATTGTAGATGATTGATTTAAATCTTCATCAATTATATTTTGTGTTTGAGATAACACTTGATCTAAACTCGGTGTTTGTTGAGGGTATTCAATTATGGTTGTAGAACCCCCAGGTGCTTGTACTAATGATGATTGTTCAATAATATTACTATCATCATTTAGTTCACTTTGCAAATCATCTTGCATTTGACTAGAGCATTTAATATCTTTGTTTGAAAACATTTTCCCACTTCGCAGCATAACAAATTTTAACTTAATTCAAATATTACTTAAGTGTATATATATTTTTATAACCAAAATATTATATCGTAAAGTTCTCTACCACCCCATGCCATTTATATATACTTATGATGTTCTAATAATATATGTGTATATTTTTAAACGTCTATGTCTATATAAAACTTTATCCCACTCAACTCTTGTTTAAAACATAATTTAATAATTAGTTATTCAAATATTGATCTGTCTAAATCATATTATATATATTACCATTTTTTTTATTTATATTAATCTTGCAATTATAAATACCATATATAATGAATCGAAATTATAGATTCAATGCCTAAAACGTCGCACACCAAATAAAACGCAGTCTACAGGGTATGAGATTTAATTAATCGAAGCCCCTAACGTTTGGGTCGCCAGATATAACGGGACAGCCTTAATCATCCCAGTTGGTGTATTAAATGTAATATAATCAATTATATTTAATGTTTAGAAGTCATTAACTTAATGCTTCATAGTTAGGTTCGCCAAATATAACAGAATGGATTATATTTAAAATCTAAGTTAGTCTTGTTAAATATAAAGGGATGATTAAATTCCTTAGAAAGAGGATACGCATTTCACTACAATCGAACTTTGGGTCTTCAAGTAGAATGCTAGAAATGAATCGATGAAATACCAAGTCCATGATTATATATACCTTTATTATGCTAGCTCATTAATCTTTAAATAAGTTTAAATACAATTTAGACCAGGTCATCCATCTTTCATCCCTCTTTCAGTCACCATTATGCCACGATATTTAAACTCACGGAGAATTTGCAATCAGCTCATTTCAGGAATAATTTCAAAACAAGTTATTTCATATGCCTTTATATAAGCATTAATTATAACTATTATTCATATGATATTTATAATACTAGCATATATATAATATAATTCAATAATGATTAGACAAAGAGATCACGTTAACAAATCAATATTTAATAAACAATAAAAAATATAATAGAATAGATAATAAAATATTAATAAATAAATACGGATGAATTTTATCATTTTAAAAGAATATTAATAAATGATATTTTTTTATTTAATACCCCATGATAAAACTCAATACTATAATAAACTTTCAAAAATTAAAGAAAATAGCTTAAATTAATAGATATATAAAAACAATATCTGGGTTCAAAAATTAATAATTTATGTAACTTATTAACTTATTTACCGTTCTTATTTATATGCTTCACAATTACCCATATATAGGTATTATTTACCATTGTATAACTTATATATTATATGTATTTTTAATACATAAAAATACATTAAACGTTTACAATATTACGTAGTAAACACAATATAATCCTGTTTAAGATATCTGTCAAATAATAACTATTTTTTTATATCCCTCATCTAATTTGATGAATTATGTTAAGCTTTCAATTAATTATATTTAATAATAAATATAATTTTCCTATCAAGATATAAAATGATGCGATGCCAAATTTGAAATAAAGATAATAATAATAATAATAAACATATTAAAATAATATAAGCATTATTATAATATATATAAATATATAATAAAGGAAACTTATTTATAAGAGAGTTGAGAGTAGGTATTGAAGTCTATAGTTCAGATCATCCTAATGAAGATCTTTTACGAAGTATATTATTAATCCATTGGTATAATGATGATTTTATTTATCCATAGACGATAAACTGTTAACAATATCCAATGATTTGATTAATGTGAAATAAAATAAATATTCTTCGAATGTAGATGTTCTTAATCTTCATTTTTGTATTATCCTTAGACGTTCTATATATCTAATATTTCAAAATATTTTAAAATAGCATGCAAGGTTGGTTTCGAAACCTTTTACGATATAATAAGTGTACTACTCAGTGCACATTGTTTTATCCTTAATATATATAATTATCTTAAATTTATATATATCCAAAGAATAATGGAAGAGTTAAAACAACATAGTTTCAAAACTTAAACAGACGTTCTTTTCTTTTATATTGCTATTCCTTTAAGATTGAGTAGAAAATTAAATATATTTTCCTTGCAAACTTTGAATCCACAAATTATTTTAATTTGGAAAAGTTAATATTTAAATTCCAATCGTTAAATAGTAGTATTGATAAAAGAAAAATAATATTTTTTTAAAGAGAAATGATTTTCTTTTTTCCTTCGTTTTTTTATATCCAGAGCACGAACGAATCTGCTCGTGTGTTATATAAGTTCATGCTTAATTCAACTATCAATTGTTCCACTGACATTAAGATTTAATAATAAAATAAAAAAATATATAAGTATTTATTCTTAACTTCAAATCTGGCATTTTACTCAAAAGCTTAAGGTATATATTATTTAAAACTTAAATGTATATATAAATAGTACATATATGTTACATAATAAAATAGTCAAATATAAATTTATATTTATAAATAATTTCACAAGAGATAAAACACGCTAGACCAATAATAATAACTGTAAGTTACTATTATAATATATATATATATGAGCAAAAACTTACTAACAAAATATTGATTTTTCTGTAAATGTTTTATTATATGTTATTTGTACAACTTTTTCTTTTTCAAGTATTTTTTCTTTTAAACTATATATTTTGTAAAATCCAATATGGAAGATGCTACAGTTGATTGTCTAAAAATAATTAAAGGGTTGGAAACACTATTATTTTAATCTGGGGCAGGTATTTTTAATTAAAGTTTTATTTAAAATGGGATTAAGATTTTCTTTTATTATAAACATTTTTTTAATCTGGAAATAGATTTGAATTTATTTTCAGATGTTATCTTTCTGTTGCATCTTCAAAAACAATGGATAAAGAAAAGTAAGAATTTTAAGATCAGAGATTAGATTGTAAAGCTAAAACTAAATGATTAAAAGTGTTCCAAAAACACCTGGGCAAAAGTATAAAATGGTTGAAATTTAAATCACAAGGGACAGAATAGCTATTATTGAGAGAACTGATTGTAAACATATTACACATTGCTTGAAACTTAAAATGATGTAGCAGTAAATCCACCATCCTTCTCGGCCCTGTTGGGTCATCATCTGCCACCACCTTGACATTATGCTCCCATAGAATGAAGTAAAGACCCGATGGAGAACTTTGGAATGCTAAATAAAAGCTTGCTGTTATTTCAGAACCAATTGCCATGCATGAGCAGACTTTAAAATATGGACTCTTAAAATAATGTATGGGAAATTTTCAAGCCGCAAGTAAAGCTAGTCTAACTAATCTCAATCTCTATTATCAAGACTTCTTCTAATGTATTAGTTAACTTTATTTCTAATATAATATGTAAATTGATCTCAAATAATTTATTTAAATCTAATTTTCTCTCATATGCTCACTTTCTTTAATTTTGGTGCAGTCATTTATTTATAGTTATTTATCACTTAATTTTATATGTCTATTTTAGTTATTATTAATGTGCCAATTTCAAACAAACTGATGAGTTGAATTTCTAAAATCTTTTCTTCTTTTAAGTAAACCTTCATCAATTAAGGTTTTTAACATCCATTTAAAACACACATTATTAATTAATACGCTTGCCAGATTGTTTTATGAGTCAACATTTTTTTTATGTTTTAGTAAAAAAATATATATATTTGTTTATACTAAATATTTTTATGTTTTAGTAAAAAAATATATATATTTGTTTAACTCTGGATTTTCTACCTGCTATGAAATCAGAGCTTAGGCTAATTAATGATTTGCAACCTTATTTATTTTATAAATGTTATTCAATTCTGAAAAGGTTACCGATTAGTTTTTTTCTATAACTGTAGTTTTATTTTTACATACTCTTAAAATATCAAATACAGTACTTATATATTCCATTTATTGTAAAATCGATGAAGGTGGGATTGATTTATTTTAAATAGCAGAAAAAGGGATGGGGGTAAATCTTAATGTTTCTATTACTAAATAAAATCTTCATGTATATTTTTTTAATCTAAATCTCTCTCTCTCTCTCTCTCTCTCTCTCTCTCTCGTCTCTCTCTCTATATATATATATATATATATATATATATATATATATATATATATATATATATATATATATATATATATGCATAACATATTATTTATATAAATTATGGCATTCAATAAGGGTCATTCATTTTAAAGCAGTAAATCATAGTCAATGTCATCAGTGGCATTTATCCGAACTGTGTTACTGACATTGGGCCTTATCTTCATATATATAATATGTGCTTTTTAATCTAGGGTTGTGATAAGTTTGAACCCATAGATTTTCTTCTCAAGCCTTGTCCTGAGGATAGTTGAAACTACCCAGGACCATTTATTTTGTATAAAAGGGCTTCTGGCGGTGATCACTAAGTCTGGCACATACTATGCTTTCCACTGTCTTCACATAAAAAGGCCTCTGGCAGTGATCCCTAAGTCTGGCACATGCTATGCTTATCCACTTCTTTCAAATAAAAGGCCTGCACATTGGTGATGACCACGGAATGCCTATCCACTTTGTTCTTGTCCAGAAGCACATCCATTTTCTCTTAGTTATTTTTGGCTATTATGTCAGTACCACCCAAACTTCGAATTATTATTATTATTATTTCTTTTGCTTGTGACCTATATTTTAGTGTTGTAATAATATTAAAATTGTGCTCTGCTAAAAATATATATAAATGCCAACTATTAGTAGTTTTAATTATTAAATTTACTTCAATCTTATACAATCCCACCGTCGTAACATATTTCTGTATTTAAGAGTATCTATATGCCTTGGGGAAAATAAAGTGTTCTTCTTACCAGCGCTTTAAGAGAATTTTCATTAAATGTTTTGTCATATAATCAAATGTAATTTTCAAATTTGTTTTACTTATTGTCACGACCGTAATGGCATGAAAATAGTTTTCTTATATATATGATGAATCTTGGCACACTCCCTGAAATAATGTTAGTCACCACATTTCAGAACCATAATCCAAAGCATTAATAGCAATTTTATGTAACTTCTTTCTAATAATCGATTGACATTTTAATATTGGACACACCAAAGATGTGTGTCTATTTATCACATGTTATTTAGCTAATAAAAGAGCATATGAGAAATAATAGTGGGAATGACACTATGTAATGATCTACTGCTTGCTCATTCATGCACATACTAATGTTTGCAATTAATTTATAAATGTATAATAATTTGTCAGTATATTAAACTAATTTTTATTGTCTAACTTGTCTGAGTAGTTCGAATTCATCTTTTCTCCACTTCCCAACATACAGTCATGCTTATATATATTTTAATTAAGTCATAGTTAATAGATGTCTCATTATCTTCTCACACGTTGCTAGTGGGCCAGATTAAAATTAATTCTCATGTGCCATCATTATTATGTTATTTATTAGGTGTTAGATCTGGGGCTTAGATAGTAGGTTCGAATCCAGGCTGGTCCCTGAACTAAATCTCAGGCTTGACTGGGTTTGAAGTACATTTTGTGAGTTCAAGCTCATGTTAGATGGATTTACATGTTTTGACCAGTACATAGGATTTTTTCTTCTCATTTGGCACCAAGGATGGGACCCAAACCCATGATCCTGAGATTAAGAGATTAATATATGGGAAATTAATTATAAAATTAAATATTGGTAGAGTTTCAGTAGAAGTAATAATATTTAAAAAATAGGTATATGTACCTGAAGTGGTAGAATTAATAATGCTTATCTCAGGTTTCAAACTTTGATTCTTAATAAAAAAAATCCTACCTCAGACTCTATGGTAATAATGGAGATCTGTATGTGCAGGTTAAAGAAAAACACAAATTTTATCAAATACGGTCACTTTGAAGATATTAATGGCTGGAATATTGTTAGTCCTTATGTATTAAGTCAATAAACATAATATGATCACCATTTTTATGCTTGCTTATAACTGTTATTAAAACAGGCAAAACCCTCCATACATATTGCCACTCATTGCAAGCCAGAGTAATCAATGGATGCCAGGAAGCTTGTGCATAAAATCCTCATCTAGTGCCTATGCATCCAATATTTCCAGACTAGATTCTGGCTTGTGGTCTTCATCAGTGAGGAAACTTGGATCTGAAAGCACTAAACCTAGATCTTAGGATATAATGCAATCCTCCAGCAGCCACCTTTTATCTCTACTTAACTATAAAACTGAGTCAAATTGAAAACCCTATAATACCTTCAATCCAAGCTCATTAGCTTATATAGCAATATAGATCTCTACTCAGTTCAGTACCTATATATTGTGGTTTTTTTATTCTTTAATAGCCATAGCCACAACTATCCTATTAGGCAGGATTGCTTTTAAGCCAATAAACATCACACAGGCACCATTTTTTATGCTTGCTTATAACTGTTAGTAAAACAAGCAAAACTGTCTATACGCCTTGCCACTCAGTGCAATCCAGAGTAATCAATGGATGCCAGAAGGCTTGTGCATAAAATCCTTATATAGTGCCTACTCATCCAATATCCCCAGACTAATTTCTGGATGTTTTAATAAGAGTTATAAGCAAGCATAAAAATGGTGACCATGTGATGTTTATTGGCTTGAAGTTTATGCTATCTAATAGGATAGTAGTGGTTATGGCTATTAAAGAACTAAAGACACCAAATGGTATAGGTACTGAACTGAGTTCAGTCATATAAATATATAAGCTAATGAGCTTGGATTGATAGTTTTAAAGTTAAGCAAAGATAAAAGATAGCTCCTGGAGGATTGCTTTAGATCCTAAGCTGTAAGTGCAGTGCTCTCATTTCTAAGGCTCCTCACTGATGGTCACAAGCCTATGGGTATTGGATGAGTATGCACTATATGAGGATTTTATACACAAGCCTTCTGGCATTCTCTGGCTTGCCCTGAGTGGCAATACATATAGAGAATTTTGCTTGTTATTATGTATTACTAGATTGTAAAAAACATAGACAAACGCAATAAGTGAAATAAATTTTTGTAATTTATTAGGGTGATGTAAAGAGGAAGCATTACAAATCAGAAAAATCTTAAGAAACCACCATGAATTAGATTGCATTGGGGGTAGAAAATAACAATTATTACATAATTATGCATATGCAATATAACAGAATTCAATTTAAAATATAGCCTTTAAGAACAAGTTTTTTTGTTAATTATTCTTAATATCTCAAACAATAATAATAATAATAATAATAATAATAATAATAATAATAATAATAATGATGATAATAATAATAATAATAATAATAATAATAATAATAATAATAATAATAATAATAATAATAATAATAATAATAATAATAATAATAATAATAATAATAATAATAATAATAATAATAATAATAATAATAATAATAATAATTTAATCATTCAAAACCTTAATAAAACTTTCCAATCTCTAGCTGTAAAGCATAGTTTTTATAATCAATAAATATATATATATATATTATACCGGATACTCAATCTATTCTGAAACAGAGGGTGCCACCAGACCACTACGTGTCTGGAAAATTTGTTTACTGTGATCAGAATAGATGATGATGATGGTTTGCACCGACTAGACTCAGGAAGAAACAAGAGATCTTAAATTGTTTAGACAATTGAGACAAAAGCACAAAGACAAACGTCAGCTAAATTAAGTTTAAACATATTTCATAAATTTTATTATGAGAAAATAAATTATTAAATATAAGTTTATGACACAATAGATGGGGGTTAACTCAGGCATGTACCAGACATATTAAAGGCAAAGCTATGACAGACTGACTGATCTTCTAATAAACAAATTTAAAAGGGAGGAAGCAAATTTCATTCAGCAGAGGATTCACCTAAACATTGGTTATCACTTTCAGATATTTAAACCATATGCCCCTGAAATAGACCAAATAATCCAGTGCTGATGAGCTGTTTGAGATCTAAAACTTGGTCAGACCTCGAATGTCCTTATATCGGTATGAGCTGCACCTATTACTACGTTTAAAATAATGGTGATTGATCCACCTCAAGAACAACTGACAAACATGACTGAAATGAAGAAACAATTAAAACTGGTGAGTCCCAGCCAAACGAATGGTGAAAATTACTTTAAAATTAATAATTAAAGATCCCACTAAAGGACAAGTGAATAATTAGAAAAACAGTTACGTCTTCCCAGCATTCAAAGAAAATAAACTTACAAACAAATTCTGAGTACACGCTCTGACAAATTTAAAGCACACATAATAAATACAAAAAGAAATCTATCGGAGAGTGCACGTGAGTACGAAATATCAAAAGTTTAAATACTCTAGCAGAACGAAAGTATTGCTCCCCTGTAATTTAAGAAAGGATAAATTTTATCTTCCTGCTGATGTCTTATAAAATTACAAAGAAAAACACAATTCTAATTTCCGCCTTTAGAGATATTAGAAATGAAATCTCCACCTGCGAAAATCAGACAATAAAGTCATCAGCCAAAAGATTTTTGGAGATTTAGCAAGAGGGCAAACATAGAGTATAAAATTAATTATTGAATACTAAATAATTACAGGTAAGCTTATATATAAATATATATATATATATAAGACTGCTAAAGCATTTACAAAAGCGAGGCATAAAATATAAAACTCATACGTCACTCTCCAATAAACAAAACTGAAAGCAAATTGGAATCTTAAAAGTAAGATTCCAAGACACACTACAAAATATTGGAAATTAGAGCAAATATTAAATATGAGGCTATATTGATTTAAGAATACATATTTATGATTAGATTGAGTGGAGATTTAATGAGAATTAATTTACCCTGGGAATAATAAAAACGAAAATAGTTACCTTTCGGTAAAACAAAGTTCACGTCGAGTGCGTACTTTTACTTAAGTTCATTTTCAGGTTCTTTAGGCAGCAAGGTAGATGTAGAGAGGTTCCAGCTTCTTTTAGGTGTTCAAAGCATTACTGGAGCAAACTTGGAAGTCAGGGATCCATCTTTTCTGGAGTTAGCAAACCATTCGAGTGGTGGTAACAAGTATCAAATTTTTCATTTTGTTGCAGGCAAAAGTATTTAATCATAGCTTATGTCCTTTAAGAAATTAAATGTCTGTGCTGATATAAATTCTCACTTGATAAACAGCTTTTCTATCAACGAACAATGAATTAACTCTCCAAATTTCAGGGTTATTTATATCTCGCTCCATTTCCCGTGAAACACTTTCCTTGTTGTCCAATTTCTATGCCTAAGGCAGGGCAAATATTAATCTCCCACTCAATCTATCTAAGAATTCTACCCAGGGATTATTGAAATAAAAACAACTACATAAAAATCAAATCTCCACTATTAAAATAAAAATCACAGGAATGTAATTAGCTAGGTTGCTTGTTTTTAATTAATTGATTTAAAGTAAAAACAAGCGGTATATGAAAACTATTTTAAAATAAATCGATAAACATTGAAATGAAGCGTTTTACATATAAACGCTTGTGTATTTTGATACACATATTCTTTTTTAAATAATAATAAAATTTAAACATTAAACATTTAATGAAAATTAAAAGCTTAATAAATTTCTTTTTTTTGTAATGACACCATTGAATCGGATTTCAATCAGGTTCAATATATATATATATATTTTGTCAATATTATATCTAAGATTAAAATTTTGTTTTACAAATAATTAGTTTTTTTAATTATTAAAATAATAATAATAATAATAATAATAATAATAATAATAATAATAATAATAATAATAATAATAATAATAATAATAATAATAATAATAATAATAATTATTATTATTATTATTATTATTATTATTATTATTGCTGTTGTTGTTATTTTATCATTTTTCACTAGTCTAAGGTTTTCATCATGCAATATACATTGAAGAAATTAATTAATAAAAATAACTTACGTATTTTTTTTAAAAAATGGTTAACTCATTTAAAGTGATGCTAAAACATATTGAATTAGACATCTGACCAATAGTTTAATAGAATATAAAAAAACTCTTAATAAAAAATACTGGTATGAGTTGCATAAAATTAATGCTAATACTAATGTGATCAATACTGATATCTTACTTGAAATATTCCATTTTCAACTAAGACTGACCTTTTACATGTACGATTATATATGATCTGAACATGTGGTATTGCACCTTGTCTTTATTCAATACTTTATCTTCTGTATTTATGCTATTCTATTCTAAAATAAAAATAAAAATAATGAACAAGAGAGAAAAAAGATAATAACATTACCATGTGGAAATGATGTTATCTAACTCTTACACTTTAACATTTTACTCTATGTAGTTCATTATAAGTATAAAATATATAATATTTAATAAATGAAAAGTTGTTATAAGGATATAATTTTAGTATTAAAAGATGTATTCTTTAGGTTAAAAGTTAATTAAATATTTACTTCATTAGCATTTAATTTATGTTTAATTTTTATATACTTTAGAAAGAAAGAAAGCTGGACAGAGTTAATTTTATAGTTAAATTTTAAAATATTAACAGATAGTTTATGAGCATTAAGATACAATTATTTCATTGTTTTTATAGTTATTAATAATCTGGTTAAGTTCTTTTATTTGGTAAGTTTTTAAAAAAATGTATCTCTAATTAAAGTTAATTGACTTGTTTAAATAATATTCAATTGTTTAAAGAAATATAAGTTAGTTATTAAAATAGATTTATTTATAAAAATGTAATTTTGTGTATACATGTGTGTGAGAGAATCCATGTGTATGTGTGTATTTTTGATTTCTTGGTTTTAATTGCCAAGATATATAATTGTAATCATTAAAATATTTTAATATAAGTATGTAGTTAAATTTTAATAAAAGGGTTAAAATTTTAAATAAGAATTTCTGATAAACTTAAATATAAGAAAAGGTGATATATTGTTTTAAAAAGAATAAAATATTATTTATTATCTTATTTTATTTTTATTAATTTCATTAATTAATAAAATTTAGTTAACCTTTTCTTCAACTTTGGTTATTAAGATCATGTAGATCAAAGACTGTAGAACAAAGTTACATAATTTTTATTAATTAGTTCCACGCCTTAATTGACATTTTTATTTTTTATGGGCATGTTTTAATTGTTGATATCTGTCAGTGGAGATATAAAAATTGGGGCTTTGTCAGTGTATGGGATGCTTCTTTTGCTTCATCTTCTGATTGACCATCACTGTGTTATTATTTTCAGGTGCACTGCAATCTTCTCATCTTTAAATAACAGTAATAATTTTCTTTAATTATTATTTTTTATTAAATAAGTGTTAATTTTAATAAAATTTTATATTTTGTTAACTTATATGCTATAATGGAAGAATTCAATTTGAACTCTCTAAATTATTAATGTCATGCTTCAAAAGAATAATCAGTGTATAATGATTCAATTCTATTAATTATTCTTAAAAAATTATAAAAGAAAAAAGTGATATCTTTTATATTAATTTATAAAACCATGCTGGACAATGTACTATTTTGCTTCTCACTATTGTGCTTTACTTTAGGGGAAAGAAACTAAAGTGTAAAAAAAAAGTCTGCTAAAATTTGATTGGAAGATAAATAGCTATATTAATTATTATTATTATTATTATTATTATTATTATTATTATTATTATTATTATTATTATTATTATTATTATTATTATTATTATTATTATTATTATTATTATCTGCTATTAATGTTTAAATGCTAAATTTAAATTAACTTTGATGTATATGTTGAAATACTTACTCAATATAAAATTTGCAAGTAACAAATAACCTGTCATCTTTGATACCAGAGAATTTCTAAATATGCTTTGCTTTCTCTGTATTTTTTTAAGAAAAAGAAACTACTTGGGAGAAAATTGAACCAAAAAATAAAAAATAAAAAAAAAAGCTTTATAAAGAAAATATAGTTTGTAGATACAACAACAATGGACATTTAATAAATGTGTTGTGTTGAATTGTGAACTATCAAACTTAATTGTAATTTTAAAAAAATTACTGAAAATAATATATCTAAGTGAATTTTTAAGAATTTGTTTTTAAAGATGCATTTTAAAAGAAGGCAAAAAAGAAAAGAATAGTTTATTTCCAATGGAACCACGTACAAAATTCAATGGATACTTTTCTTAGTTAATATTATATGTTATTAAATGAATAATCTCAAACAAGCTAGCTTACATTTAACCAATTATTTTAAAATGGATCCAAACTTTTGTTTACTTAGAATGGAAATTTTGTCAATGTTTTGTTATTTATTGCTTACTTTGGGAATCATATTTGTTCTTATTTTTTATGAAAGAAAATATATTTGATTAGTATGGATGCTTCATTCTATGAATAATTCACCAAGAAAGGACATTGTGCCCTCGACAGACTGTTCACTACAGAAGGAGTTCTGCTAAGAACTAAGATGTTTTTAAATATATATATATGTTAAATAATATTTTATATGTCAAGGTATTTTTTTATTCTTTAGTGGGTTTATAATAGAATGTGTAGATATTCCAACAACATGGAAGGTAAAATTTATATACTTTACATTTTTTGGGTTAGGGTAAATTTTATAATGCCTTTTATTCAAGTAAAGATATTTATCTCTTACATTTTTTAATAGTGTTTATGAGAGTTTCACTCACTTATGGGTAAACAGCCAATGTAGTTTATCAGAAGTGTAATATTTTCATAATTATTATGATATAAAAATGTATAGTTAAATTTAATATAATTGAATGTTTATTGGTCATATATTTATTAATATGTACTTTGCTATTATGTCCACTTTATCTTTATAAATTTTTATTCTATTCATTGCATGTGTGTGAAAACCTTATTTAATGCACAATTTTTATTGTGCTATTTTTAAATATTTTACAGTCATTTGGCTGACAGTAAACTTGTTGGTTTCAGACATTGCTTAATGAATGTAATTTTTAGTGTGAATATTAAGCTATCTAGTTTATAAGTGTTAATTTTGTTATGTTTCCTTCATTTAATCCAGGATTTATGCTGCTGAGCATTAAACTTTAATTGATGTTGCTTTGCTTATTGTGCTTTGTGGGATGTCAGGCACTGTCTCCATTGTTCACATTTTGTATTCCATGAGAGGATAGTGTTTATATTCTAAGATTTCTTTCATATATTTCTAAGGTAGCTATGTTCCATGAGAGGATTGTTTTATGGTGTGTATTCCATCTTTCCTATGTGTTGAGACCTTATCCACACATGTATTTTTGCCTAAGATATAGGTATAGGAATCCACCATATCGTTTTATTCATGTAGTTTTTCCCAGAGCCTGTCTTTATTAATTTACTTCTCATGATGTTATTAAATATTTTTCACCATGGAAGGTGAAGTTATTTGTGCTTTTTTAAGAATGTTATGGCAATGATAGGATAGTTATGGAAGTACTTAGTTCTTCAAGGTGTAATCTGTTATTTGTAGTGCTTTTGTTAAGTGAAACAGTATCTGTATTGTGCTTCTGTGCCTTTCCAGTAGTTCATAAACAAACCAACAATGTACTAGTAATTTTAAATGCTTACTTTTAGCGTATAGGATAATTAAAAATACACTCACACTGTTGGTTTCATGACCATCTGGAAGTAATTTGCCAAATGTATTAGTAAAATATTTTAAGTTAAATATTTCATTAGTATGTGGACATAAATTAAATATATAATATGTGTGTATATGATTTCTGATGAATGTTTGATACATTTTATTATTTTATTTATAAAATAATATTAGATAATAATTATCTTATTTGTCTGGATATGATAATCATGTTTATCATACAAGTTTTCTAGTTCAAAAATAGTCATAGAGTAGTTCAGATTAAAAGTTATTTTAATCTGTAATGTGTTGATATTGTTAGTAAAGGTATTATGAATTGTTATCTTCCAAAAGATATATTTCATAAATTTTATTGCTTAGCTTATAGTTTAAGCTATATTTTTATTTTTATTATTAAACATTTGTTTAATAGTATAATTTAGTTAGAACAAATTAAAAATAAATTAGTTAAATATTGAAACTATTTACCTTAACTGAATGTATTCTTAATAATTCATCCAAATGTTTTAAAAATTCTAATAGATAGTTTGTTAGTGAGGCAATTTTGTATTGTCTATTATGACATCCTACTAAAAAAGTAACAGTGCCTTATGTTTGGCAAATAACTTTTGCCATGATATTGTAAATAAATTTTTATTTGTAACTAGTATATTAATAAATGTATTTGTCATTATTTAAATCTAGATTTTGTTTCTTTATATGTGATTTTTTTGTGTCCTGAGTTCTTAATTATAACAGAAATCTTGGTAAATCATATAATCAATTCTCATGCAGCTCCAAAATCTTAATGTCAAAGAAAGAAAATACTCCATAAAAGTTTTAATTCCAAAGCTGAGATTGTAATTTAAAGAAATGAATATTTATTTAATCTTGCTTGGGATTACTTAATCAATTTGTTCAGACCACATTATTTTATTTATCTTAGCAATAAAAGTACAATAATTAAACTTAATTATTTTAATTGTGTTATTGATGGGTTGCAGAAGAACATAAAGGGGTACCCTTTCTTTCTATTACTTCGAGTGCCATCCAAAGAAAGTCCATATTTTTTTTAGATTTATATATTTTTGGTTTATGTAAGTGTTAAGCAGATTAAATGCTTCTTTACATTGTTGTTATTATTACTACTACTACTACTACTACTATTACTACTACTACTACTACTACTACTACTACTACTACTACTACTGCTGCTGTAGTTTTAAATCAGCTTTATTAAGTATAAAATGTTGTTATACAGAGTAAAACAAGGGTAACTTACATTATTTCATCATTTACATTGCATTTTACACTGAAATAACAATTATTGAAGTGGGAAAAGGTCAGTAATATTGGAAGGTTTTATGACAATAAGAAAACCACAAAAAACATGTAAAAAATCAACAAATAAAGTTCTTCTTTGGGTATTGTTTTCTCCATATGTAGTTGTGGTTTCTGATTAGGTTGTTGACATCTGAATTGATTGCCAAGTGTCTGTGTATAGTCCAATTGGGACAAGCATTTGGTCCCTCTTCCTTATTGCTTGTAAGTTATTAAGGTAAATTGTTCTGAAATTGTGAGAAGTGGGGTTGAAAACAAAATGACAGCACACAAACCAGAGAGTGAAAAAAGGTACATGTGTATTCTGATTGAGATAAAGTTACCTGTTTTTATTGCATTAATTAATAACACTAATATGGTATCATTACTCCCAGTGAGTGTTGAAATTAGCTCTCTATAAATGTTAAGAGCACGACAGTCAGTGATAATATGGTTAATGGTCTTTCATCCTTATGACAAAGCGCACATATTGGATTGATGTTGGCATTTTTCATTATTGTTGTCAGAAAAACACTTGTAGGTAAAGCATATAGATTAATCTTTACTAAGAAGTCAAGGTATTTGGTTTCTAGATGCCAATATTTGAATTTTTGTATATGTGTCTTATTTGTTATTGAGAGACTACTGCTATGGCAGTGAGTGGTGGAGTTTGCATTTATAATTTGATATGCATCCTAGTACTTTAATTTATTTGCTGTTTGATTATTCTGCTTATTGTACATATTCATTAAACCCAAAGGTTATGTATGAATTTGTTACTAGTGGGTGGAGATGTATCTGTTGGAGTTATCAGAATGAAAACTTCACCAAACTCAAAGTTGGTGATAATTTTTTTTAATAGTGTTATATGACTTTTGATAAAAAAAAGTTGTAATGCTGTGTAGTGACAGGCCATTATCTTTGGAATGTCTTTGTAACTTGTTGATACTAATGGATACAGTTTTTTTGTTCCAAATTAACTGAGTGCACCATGAATTGATCTTCCGAATAAATGAATTGGTGAATTTAATAATTGGGGCATAATAATTAATTCTGGGAAAAATTAACATATTGATTAAAAAGATTTTACTATGAATTGATAAATATGCTTTGTTTAAAGAATTGATTGATTGAAATTAGCAAGTTATTTTGTATTAAAATCTGGCTTGATTTGTAGAGAGGTGGAATGGCATTCCAAGAAAAGGGTGGGGTGTGTGAGAGTTTATTGTCTTAATTGGTGAGTCTGTGAGTAGGGACCACACAACCATTTTTTCCTGATTAAATTAAAATTGATGTTGTGTTGAATATTTTTCTAATATTTTATAATATTTAAACAGCATTAAACTGTTGCACATGCGCTTTGGATTTTAACTATAAAATGAATGAATACTAATACTTCAAACACATGATAAAGTCTTTGGAAAAGATAGAATGGCCATTCTATGTTTTCCAAAGATTTATCATGTGTTTGAAGTGTTAGTATTCATTCATTTATAGTTAAAATCCAAAGTGCATGTGCACAGTTTAATTCTGTTTAAATATTACAGTTTATAAACATCATGCTATATAAAATAATTGACTTATCTAATATTTAATGTAAATCTGGTAACATTCGTTTTGAGGGAAGAAAGATTATTATGTCATCCATGTAGGTGATATGCTTAACTATTTTTTAAGTGTATGGGAGTACACACCCAGTAGCATTGCTTCTATTTCTGCAAGAAGTGGATTAATAAAAGTGATGAATAGAAGTGAGCTGAATGGAGAGACCTGTGGTATAGAATTATGTGGAAAGAAAGAAGGTGATGTTTTCCCATTGAGGGTTATTTGTAGGCTTCTATTAATTAATAAGTTTGCCAGTATATACATTATCGGTATTGGAATGTTATATTTGCCTATTAAACATAGAAGGCTATCAACTGGCACAGAGTCAAATGCTGCTTCTATGTCTAGTTGAACTGCCACAGGTGCTGCCTTTCTTTTGTTTTTTATATCTTCTTGTATGATTTTAAATAGCATTAGTGCTTCTGGTATGGAGTTGCCTTTTTTGGCAAATTGGAATTTAGACAGGTGCAGGAGTATCAAAGCCTTAATTTTGTCCTTAATAATAAACTTGATGACTTTTATTATGAGTGGTGACATTGATATTGGCCTTAAATTGTGAAGTGGTGATGGCTGTATGGTCTTTTTTTAAAATGAAACTATTGAAACTGGGTATAGTAGATGGATATTGTGTATCTGTTGAGACAAAAAAGTCAAACATATTATATATTATAGGAATAGTGTAATAGTTAAGATGGTTAAATAGAAATTTTGGGATGGCATGAAGTCCTGGGTGTGCATGATTTGGCATGCTGTTTATTTTTACTTCAATGTCTTTTTTGGTGATATTATGTGATTCAATTGATATCCCCAAAATATAATTGACCCAGATTGGGTTTAGGTTTTTGTTGAAATCATGCTTAAAGTGATCTAATATAGGGGATATCATATTTTCACCTGTGATTATCTGATCTGCTATGATAATGGATGATGGGGTTGGGCTTTCACTACTATATCCCAGAGTCCAATGAATGTAGCCTGTTGTCCAGTTGTGGGTGTCTCTAAGATATAGTTTAGCTTTTTTTAATTGATATATAGTTTGTCAGTATGCGTTGTATTTCCTTATATTCCTGCTTAAGCTGAAGAACAGTGTTTATTGACTGTGGATTGGCTATTGTGAAACTTAATTTGCCCCTTATCAATTCTAGTTTATTTAATGTTTTGGTGGGTGGCAGATTTCTTGTTGTGTAATGTCTAATTGTAGTGGTGAGGATGTTGATATAAGTACACCAGGCTTCTGCTGGGGCTAGAGATAAAATGTTTAATCTGTTCAATTGTATATAAATTTCTGGCAATATGGCAATACAGCTTATGGTGTATTGGCTTTAAGTAGAAGACGAGTTGTGTTAGATAATGACAGGGTGGGCTGGGTATATGTAGGTAGGCTGATTTCAACTTTCAGAGCATTATGGTCTGAGAAAGGGAATGGATGGAGTGAAGGTTTTATTTGAAAGTGGAATTCAGGTGAATAATTAGTGTTGAATGCTGTCTACTGTAAAATAAAATTGTGTTTGAAGGAAAGAAACCCTCTGCACTCTTCAGTTTCTTGTTAATATATTGCAAATATTTTCTTATGAAATCCTGATATGTTGAAATCTCCTAATATTTTTGTAGGGTATGGGTTTGTAGATAGGTGTAGGTTAATGGTATTGATCAGTTGATGAATTAGTGTAGATTTATTATATAAGTAAAGTGATATAATGTTCACTTTGAAATCTTTATTATGAAGTGACAAAATTATCATATGCTGGTCACAGTATAATATTTTATAGGATTGGATTGGAGAGGTGTGGGGAATCAAAAAATTAATGCCTGACACTGGATAGTATGAAATTGAGAAATTGTTATAGCCAAATTTGTTCAGGTAATGGTCTGGCTTAAAGATGAAGTTAATGGAATATTTAGTCTCAGTGAAAAAAAAGGAAATGAGAAGGTGAATGTGTTAACCAATCTGTAATTGCATGCATTCTTTTTGTGGAATTGATCCCCCTCACATTGACTGTAGTGATTGTTAGTTTCATTTTATAGTTAATGTGGAGTTTGTGGATTAGTGTTCAAACCTCTTGTGTAAAAATGATTTGATTGTCTATACTTGCATCTGCAGCTAATGCTGAATTTTCAGTACCAGAGGCAGCCAATTGCTTGGTTTTCTTTGTTTTCCTGTGGAGGATGTCCACTACTGCAGTATAATCAAGCTGTTGTGCTAATTGTTCTGATTTTCCTGTGGGATGTTGTCTTTTCCAATACTGTTTCTGTGGTGAAGCTGTTGAGTTGACATTCTGATTATTTGATTTCTGTTTCTTCTTGGCTCACTTACAAAAATCTGTTAAGCTGTCAGAAGATTCTGTCATTTCCATGGTATCCATTTAAGTAACAATATGGTGTGAATGATTATTGATTTCAGTTTGTTGTTTATTTTTCTTTATTTTTTTAAGCTTAGTTGTTTGTTGTATTCTGTGGTTTCTGGGCTCTTCATCACTATAATAAGAGGAGGCAACTTCTATTTTTTGTTTATCATTTGAATTTGCTGTGGAATTAGCTGGGTTTAATATATTTATTTGCATCTGTGTGTTGTCTAGAGGAGATATAATGGATAAATTATCTGGGTTTAATAAACTTGCCAATTGCGTTTGTGAGGTATTTAAAGAGGATGAGATGGGCATTTGTTCTTCACTTATCTTGATAGTTTTATCACTGACTGGGGACATTGTATTCAAAAAAACTGGACATCGGTGCATTTCACTTGATTTGAGGCCACAATTGTTACATATTCTTTTAGGACAGTTTCTTATCATGTGCGTGCACTGTTTGCAGGAAAAACATTGAGGTGGTGTGCCTCTAAAGATTAGAACTAGTGGTAATTTACCTGTGGATAATACTATTGGTATGTCTAGTGCAGTTATATTTTTATTTAATTGTATATTAAATGTCACTGCATTCATTCTAATTGGAATTGGCATTCTTTTCTCCATTAAAAATTTAAATTTTCTTATTTTTCCATAGTTTTTCAATAGCAATTGTAAATTTGCTTCCAAAAAGCCAATGTGACAATTTCTAATTAGGCCTTGGGTCATGAGAGGGCTATCTGCATCAATATAACAAATAATTTTATTATTTAAAAACTTGATGTGCTTTCTAAAATTTCTTTTTGTGTCTTGTTGTGGAATTCAAAACACAAACAATTGTTATTGGGATGGTATAAAATTTCATGGACGTAACTCCATAATTTCATTTGCATTATCTTGTCATAAACAGTGTCTATTGGGAATTTAAGTAATTTGGCATCCGCATTTGCTACCGCCATTATGAATAATTTGTCACTATGATAACTTTTGAATGAATTTAATAGCGGTAGCAGATTCGTTTTATTAAATTTGTTTGTATATTGGTCATATAATTCTTGTGTAATATGGTGTAGTTGATCTTGGTGTATATTACTGTGATGTTGTTGATCCTCAGTCTCATTATTGATTCCCATAAGCTCTGAAAAGAAATCAGCGTCTGGCTGAACATAATCCATCATCATGTGAAGATCGGCTTTTACAGCTCTAGCGTACATATTGTCATTATTTGTGAGTGAATTTTGATTATTGCTGTGGTCATTTGAATTTTCTCTATTATTTTGATGGAGTAGAGGTTAATCTACAGAATAAGAGCTTTGAGATGTGCTCCTTTCCAATGCTGGAGAATTGGTAGGGTCTGCTTCGGGCCCTCTCAGGTACATTGCATTTATTTTGTCTAACTTCTTATAACTTTCAGATTGCACATATAGTGCTGTATTTGTTTTCCTGGTATCTTTATTTGCACTATTGTAATAATTCACATTTGATATCAGGGTAGGATATATGGTTTTCTTTTCCAAGGGTGGAAAATTAAGGTTGTTAATTTCAGGTCCATGAATGCATGTTTCTGCTTTACTGGTATTTTTTCCCAATAATTTTTCTTTCATGATATGGGATTCACAAACTAATTCCATATTTTGATCACTAGTATTTTGATCTCTATTTTCTGATTCTAGTATAATTGAACTTTTGTTATCTTGAATGAATGTTTGATTTTGTTACTGATACTCGGCAGTACTCCCATTTGTATTGAAAGCATCAGCCATTTTACAATCTTACAAATGGTACTTGCCTGTATGTTGTTTTTAATAATAATCAAAACTATAATTATAAATGATTTTTTTTTACCTTCAAGGTGTGAAACTGTTCTTCTTACTAAATCTGTCGCAAATAACATCAATTAGGTCTATTACAACAGAAAAAAATTAACTAATACTTCAAAGAGAAATGGAGCTAGATGTGTAACAGTCTATCTGCATGGAATCCAGTGTATGTTTCCTATAGTCTATTGGGATTACAATCATTTATTTACAACAGGATATAACAGTATGGTTTGAAAAGTTCATATGAAGATTTCTGAGAACATTATTTCATATTTTATTAATTATTAATTCATTCAAATGTATCATAATTATGGTGGTGGCAAAATAAATTAATTATTGTTTATTGTACTATTAGTAAGGTGCATTACATTTCACTCTACAAGAGTAGAGTAGATCAGATCATGTCAACAAATAATTATTTGGTGATAAAAAATTGTTCTATAAGATATTAAAATAAAGACATGAAGGCTCTGTTAGATGTTTCTTTAAATGTAAAATATCTATTGTTTAGAGAATGTATTTTGATTGAGGGACATGTAGGTTTTAAAATTGTTGCATCAGAATGATTGAAGTTTTTCCTCTTCCTAGTTTATTTATTTACTTTATGGTTATGCATTTTGTCATTGCTTTGAAATTTTTTTTATTTTAATGCATGTCTCTGTAGATAACTAACTGATCACTGAGTTTAGCCTTATATATATATATATATATATATAGATATATATATAAATGATATATATATATATATATATCATTTAGTTTCATTATAAGGTTATATTAATAGCCCTCTTTATTGTCATTTCTCTTTCTACTTCTCCTTTCTTTATTGGATAGAATTTTGCTGCTCAACATTAATGGCTGATGTTAATAATCTGTTATAGCCCTTCATCTCCTTCTTTATTGGTTAGAATATATATATATATATATATATATATATATATATATATATATATATATATATATATATATATATATATATATATATATATATATATATATATATATTAAACCGCCCACCTTTTCTACATCCAACTATCACAATGAATAGAAATCTAAATACTCTACCTTCCTTACTATCCAAACTTTAAAGGTGTTTGGTCCTCATGTAGAGTGCAAAATATTATTGGCAGCAAACTACCAATAACATAATCACTCAGTTTCTGGACAAATACCAACCAAATAAACACTTTATTTATTTTTAAGGTAAACCCTTTACGCACCAGTTAATTACATTTATAATCAACATGTTTATCTGATCAGCACTAAATCCAGTACCTGAGCCTTCAACTAGCTCATCGGATTGTAACTACCTTTTAAGAAAAATAAAACACCACTTTCTCTAATAATCCTATCTCAATAATAATGATAACTTACTGAACGTGAAAACATTAACGACTTTAAACAACAAATCCTTACTTTTAAAAAATTTAGTTTCCCTATTCTTTTAATTTTAATTTAAAGATTTCTTATTAATAACTAAATCTCCCCATTCCCATCTTATTAAGATAGTGTTCATCATAAATGTGTGTATTCAAAATATAAATGTAAATAATTAAATGACAGTTTAAGTATTTCCTTTTCTTAAAAAAAAACAATCATTTTGCTTTATAAGTTAAACACACATACTCTTCCATTTTAAATAAATATTTTAATACATTATATTAATTTTTTCATTTTAAATAAATATTTTAATACATTATATTAAATAAAATATACATGACATATTAGATTAAAATACCCACATATATACACACACACAATGTCTTTAACATGATTAAATATAGAAGTCGATATCGTTTATATTTCCTAAATTTTATTTTGTAAAGTTTAAAGTTTTATTTATCACAGTTTATTTTTTTATTATCTTAAAATGAAATCAATAATAAGAGAGTACTAAAATCAAATGTTACCTAGGATTTGGAAATTCAAAATGATGTACGCAGCACAATGTAGTTTCTCTATAAGTTATTTATGACCAGTTAGCGCTAACTTCAAGCAAACCTTCCTTGACTCCATGATATTATATAACATTCATGGATTTTTCAGCATCGACACTTTGGTACTTTATTGCTTTACTGGACCATGATTTACCTTCTGAAATATCTGCTGCTGTTATTCGCAGTGAGGCTTCAGCTGATTGTACAATACGATAAATTTAACACTGCATCATTCTGGTAGACATAACAATTTATATAATTGTTATATCTATAACTTCAAGAAATACTTTTAAATGTTTTTAAGATATCAGAAATAAATGGAATGTTGAAAGTTTTTAAAACATCTTAACAATGGAAAATTTTGTTATCTCCAGTGTCTATTGTCTCGTGAAATTACTGTCCTTTACTTCGCTCTAATTGGGCTTTTATTTTTTTCTTCAAAACTTTTACACACACACACACATTTAATTGTTTTATTATAAAACAAAACGAAATTCTCTTTAATTTTTTTTTTTATTGCAAACTACTCAAAATAATATTAAATTATTTTATTTTATAAAATCGATTTTTTTTTTTTTTTTTTTAAAGTAAAATCTTACCCTCTTTAATAGCATTTATTATTTATTTTTCTTTAACAATAAATCCCCCTAACATACTCTTTAGTTTTTAATTTTTTCTTTCAACTTTTATTCCCACTTTATTTTTTAAAAGACGAGATTTATGAGATATTACTATTTTAAATAATACTACCATTCAATAACAATGTACTTCGGCATATTATCTCCATCCCTCCCTAAAATAAAATATCATTCTGAGCATTTTAGTTTCAAAATCTAAATTTATAAATATTATATTGCTTTATTTAATTTAAACTCCTTTTCCTATACCTGTGTAATCACATTTATTTATTATAATTTCCATCCCATTATATTTTTATTTTACAATCGATCAGGTGGCTCTTTCTTTCTGCCAAATAAATCATTCAGCCCATCTCCTCTTCTGTATTGATCTGGAGGCTCCCCAGCTAAGTTACTGTAATCCACATGCATTAAAAATTCTGCCATTTCTTCTATTGATTGTCCATCCTTGCTCAACATTAAATGTTGTATATTTGGCAGCATGTTATTTTGTAATATTCTAATCATCTGACCATCTCACATAGGAAATGCTGTTAATGTCTTGAGTTCTGATATTTGCCAGTAAAAGAACTTTGCATGGGTTTCTCCCTGAGCATTCAAATATCTTTCCTAGGATATTTTGTACATGATCCCATCTTGCCTGGCTTCATTCCAAAATGTTCTTAGAATCGAACATCTATATTCTGCAAACATCCACGGTTTATCGCCTAAGGTATGCCACCAATCACATGCTATCTCTTGGAGGTAAATACTCGCCACTGCAACTTTATCCTCTTCTGGCAAATTTTTAAAATAAAACAAATTACCTAAGTTCTCTAAATGTTTCAATGAGTTTTCTCCTACTTCCGCTTTAAATACTGAAATGGCAAATTGTTTTTCCATAAATCTACCCATTCATACATCTTGCTTATCATCAAAACTGAAATTCTTATGTTTCTGTTCTATCTGTTTTATTTTCTGCCCTATCTCTTCCATTACACTACTATATATCTCATTCAATTCAGCCTTTATATCCTCCTTGCTCTCTATTATTTTCTCTGAATTTCCTAATTCCTTATCATTACTTTCTTTCGTGCTTTCTATTTTTAGTTTCACTATTTTTACTGTTGCACCATTCTCTGGCTATTTACTAATTCCTGACATATCCTTCTACTTGCACTACTCTTGCTTCTAACTGATTCACTTCCCCACTGTTTAACTCCTCCTTGACTTCTTCCATGTCTCCTTTTAATTCTAAATTCTCAGACTTATCTTCATCTACATCTTTCCTCATTACTTCTACTGCTTCCTGGCTTATGTCCATTCTTCCCATTAATTCCTGACTCATTTCCTTCATCTCTATCCTAAGCTCATTAACTTCCTGCTTCATTATTTGATGATTTTGATTAATATCTTTGCACATTTCTTTCATCATATTCATTAACATTTAAAATGCACTTTCCTCTACTATATGTGGATTTTTAAAGAATATCAGGCTTACTTCTAATGTTGCCCCTCCGTCACTTCCACTTTCTTCCATTTTATCACTGATCTATCTAACTTTATTTAAATATGAAATTTTTTCTCGATTCTCATTCATCTGGTGTGTCCCCTTATTTTTCGTTCTTAAGGATTATGCTTCCATGTTACATAATGTCATACAAAAATCACTTTTACTAGTTATGCTAATCTGACTGGTTCTAAAAAAAACAAATACCCTACTATCACATTTCTAATCTCTCTCTCATTTACTATCATCTATAATATTAATGGCCAACTTTAACCACACCATTTTGAAAATGTCTAACTACAGCTTATGTTGTTCCTACCATTTGAAACAACCAGTTTCAAGCCACATCAATGCACCAAATGAACGTCCAACTACAGCTTATGTTGGCCCTATCATTTGCAATGACTAGTTTCAGGCCCCATTAATGTGCCACCTAAACATCCAACTACAACTTACATTGGTCATATGTTTAATGCACCAAATGAGTATCCAACTACAACTTATGTTGGTCCTACCACTTGAAACAACTAGTTTCAGTCCTTGCTAATGTGCTAAATAAACACCCAACTACAACTTATGTTGGTCCTACATTAATGTGCTGAATGACCATCTAACTACAACTTATGTCAGTTCTACCACTTGAAATGTCTAGTTTCACCCCAATGTGGGTGCCAAAATGAACTGCCCACCTTCTTTAAATCCAACTTGTATGACAAATAATACTAAATCTAAATACCCTACCTTCCTTACTATCCAATCTTTAAAGGTGCTCGGTCCTCAGGTAGAGTGCAAAATATCATTGGCAACAAACTACCAATAATATAAACACTAAGCTACTGGACAAATACCAAACAAATAAACACTTTATTTATTTTAAGGTAAACCCTTTGGGTGCCAGTTAATTACATTTGTAATCAACATGTTTATCTGATCAGCACCAAATACAGTACCTGAGCCTCCAGCTAGTTCATCGGATTGTAACTACCTTTTAAGAAAAATAAAACTCCACCCTCTCTAATAATTCTATTTCAATAAAAATAATAATTCACTGTATGAGAAAACATTAATGTCTTTAAACAACAAATCCTTACTTTTAAAAATATAGTTTCCCTATTTTTTTAAATTTTAACTTAAAGATTTCTTATTAATAACTAAATCTTCCCAATTCCCTCTTATTAAAATATTGTTCATCATAAATGTATGTGTTCAAATATAAATGTAAATATTTAAACGACAGTTTAAGTATTTTCTTTTCTTAAAAAAGACAATTGTTTTGCTTCATAAGTTAAACACACTCTTCTCATTTTAACTAAATATTTTAATATATTATATTACTCTTTTTATTTTAAATAAATATTTTAATACATTATATTAAATAAAATATGCATGACATATTAGATTCAAATACATACATACATACATACACACAATGTCTTTAAATATAATTAAATACAGAAGCCAATATTGTTTATATATCTTAAATATTATTTTGTAAAGTTTAAAGTTTTATTTATCACAGTTTATTTTTTTATTATTTAAAAGAAAATCCAGATTGAGAGAATACTAAAAGCAAGAGTTACCTAGGATTTGGAAATTTGAAATGATGTACACAGCACAATGTAGTTTTTCTAAAAATTATCTATGACCGGTTAGCACTAACTTCAAGCAAACCTTCCTTGACTCCATGATATTATACAACTTTCATGGATTTTTCAGCATCGTCACTCCAGTACTTTATTGCCTTACTCGATGATGATTACCCTTTGAACTATCTGCTGATGTTATTCACAGTGAAGCTCCAGTTGATTGTACAATATGGTAAATTTATCACTGCATCATTCTGGTAGACATAACAATTTATATAATTGTAATATCTGTAACTTAAAGAAATATTTTTAAATGTTTTTAAGATATCAGAAATAAATGGAATGTTGAAAGTTTTTAAATCGTCTTGACAATTGAAAATTTTTGTTATCTCCAGCGTCTATTGTGTCATGAAATTACTGTCCTTTTCTTCACTCTGATTGGGCTTTTATTTTTTCTTCAAAATCTTTACACACACACACATTTAATTGTTTTATTATAAAACAAAATGAAATTCTCTTTATTATTATTTTTTATTACAAACTAATCAAAGTAATATTAAATGATTTTATTTTATAAGATTGATTTTTTTCTTTTTTAAAAAAAAAAATCTTACCCTCTTTAAAAGCGTTTATTATTTATTTTCTTTAACAACCCCCCCCCTACTCTACTCTTTATTTTTTTACTCTTTATTTTTTTAATTTTTTCTTTCAACTTTTAACTTTTATTCCCACTTTATTTTTTTTAAAAGATGAAATTTATGAGATATTAATACTTTTAAATAATGCTACAATTCAACAAAATGTACTTTGGTACAATATATATATATATATATAAGGCCAGTCATTTTCTCAAATATTAATATATATATATATATTGATTATTAATTTATATATAGGCAATCATTTGGATCTACTTTTAATAAAACTCAAAATGAATGTCAATCTGAAGTAATGCATTGCTAATCTACTTTAAAAAAATACAAAACAAATATTTATTAAAATTGAAAAATAATTATTAAAACAGTATACATTAAAAAATAATAGTAAGAATAAGTCTGCTATTTTGAAAAAAATGTGAAACAGAATTACTTAGAAAACTCTCTCACTTTTTATTATTAACTGACTCTTTGTAATGAAGAAGTAATATTATTAGTTTACATTAATATTATTTATGTTCTTTATTATTTTTTACAATGCTTTTTTACAACCCACTATTCACAGTTTCGATTGCCCTAGCAATCATCTTGAGAACTATAACAAACTTAATACAAATACATGAATGCAAATATACATGAACATATAATTTTATATTTTATATATATTCTATCTTATAATCATCATTTACATACCCACATAATTCTTTCTATACCTCTCTATATTATTATTACCTTTTATATATTGTACATTTTAATCTTTTTTATATTCTATATTTATCAATCAATACTTTCTATAATCATATATATATTAAACCAGGTCTATTTTAATGAAGCTGTTGATTGGGTTTAAATCTCATTTAACATCACTTTAAAATTTTATATTTTTAATATTATGTGAATGGACTGTCCCTTCAAGCAGAGGGGAGAAAACCATCAATATCAGAGCCAACATTGATACCCATGGTCAGACCAAGCTATCCAAAGCATAACATGTTCACATTTCCAAACAGTGGCCCACATCCTCTGCTAGATTCAAATTCCTGCCATACAAAGAATTTTAATTGTTTAGAGGAAAATCTCAGGCGCCAGATAATTACAAGAAGTAATTAACATGCTTGGACAGTAGGCCTATAATCCAGTGCTTGAAATATCCCATGACTAGCTCACACTCTGTCTCAAGGTCCAGCATATTTATTTAACACATAAAGTAACTTTAAAGTAATTTACTAATGAGGCAGTGACAAAAGAGAAAGAGAAAATAGACAAAATAACAATTAAGGCAAACATTAATATTTATTTAAACACACACATAACTAATATAACACAATAAGATTGGAATTTACATATAAAAACATATAAGTAATTACTCAGGCTAAATTAGGATAGTCCTTCATTAACTAAAGTTCATTTTATTTAAATATAAAGTGTCTATAGACAGTGATAAAAATATATTTAGTTATTTAAAGTATCTTTACCTAGGTTTTCATTTGTGTGCATTTTCCAAATGGTTGGCCTTTTTGGTTCTCCATTAATGGCTTCATGGCTTGTTTCCATTTGAGACTCAGTAATTTGAGAGACAGAATAGCGGTAGCATCTAGTTTGATTTTGGCATCAGTTTTCAGCATTTATTCTAGTTGAAATTTGGGACATTAAACCCTATTGGACACATCCATGGCTTATGCAGCATCTCCGTTAATGTTGACCACAGCAGTAATGATTGACTTTGCTGCATTTACAGTTCTGAATATCTAGATCTCTGTTTGGATTCTCAATGAAACTCTGGCTTTACATTCTTTAGAAAGAATCCAAACTCTGGACTAATAGTAATGCGAACAAATTACAGATTGCAACCCCGACTGTATTAATAACAAAATAGACTATATCACACACCAGAGTAAATAATAATAGAGAGAGTGACTTTAAATACTTTTTTCTCTCATATTGTTTTAATTTCTAATTGTTATTTTTAATTTAGATCTTAACTTGAAAGGTTTTTTAGTTAATTTTACATTTCAGTTATCTTAATCCCTTGATCAGATTCATCTAAATGACTGTGATAAGATAGTTTACAGTTTTTTTTATTAATTCAGCTATTGATTTTGATTTTATTATTAATCAGAAAACTTAAAAACTAATTAATTACATTTTTGAAATTTTTTTTTTACAAACAAAATTTTATTCTAAATTTTACATATTTATTTAGTTTTTACTTTATAAAAGTTATTTTCTTTAAAAAGAGAGAAAAAAAATTAATTTTTTTTTAAATTCTATTATACACTTCACCCCCTGCTTGTTCTTTAATTTGTAACACATGATAATACTAAAATGACACAGTATTTTTTATTTTTTAAATTTTTGTTTTAAAAAAAATCTTTAAGCCACTTATAATTTTTTTCTTACACTGTTGAAAAGAGGTACAATATATTATTTTTATTTCATATATATTTTTTTTATTTCTTATTATTTTTTAAATATTTAACTCTAATATTATATATTTATATTTTACCTTATTATTATTCATTATATTAACATTCAATATGTATATTGTTTTTTAATTTAAGATACTACTTTTTAACATATTTTTGTACTTATCTTCTACTTATATTTTTTAAATCTTAACTGCTATCAAGTCAAACTTAAATTTTACAATTATATTTAGTAGCTTTCTCTTTCTGTTATATATATATAAATAACTACATACACATTTATATATATATATATATATATATATATATATATATATATATATATATATATATATATATATATATATATATATATATATATATATAATCAAAATGTTTTTCAGGCCCAAATCTCTATTTAATACTGGCTTAATATTATTAATATAAATACATTCTTTCATTTTTTAATCCCTTTTATTATTTGTAAATTGTTTTATCTTTATACAATTCTTTCCAAACTCATGCCTTGTTTCTAATGTATGTAAATATATTGGTGAATTTTTATCACAGTTGTCTTGTAATTTACAAATAATAAAATGAATAGAAAAATAAAAAATATATATTATATTAATAATATTAACTTAATACTAAATAAAGATTTAGGTCTGAAAAAATTTTTGACATAAAAATGTGTAGATTTCATTATATAAACAATAGAAAGAAGGGGCGATTAAATATAATTGTAAAATGTAAAAGTTTAAATTGATAGCAGTTAATATTTAAAAATATAAGTACAAGGTAGATAGGTATAAAATATATGTTAAAAAATATTATAAGGTAAAGAAAATTATACATATTGAATGTTAATATAATGAATAATAATAATGTAAAATATAAAAATATAATGTCAAATTTAAATATTACAAAATAATCAGAATAAAACCCAAAATTAATGAAATAAAAATAATATATATATATATATATATATGATTATATAAACAAGACATTTTTTAGGAAGTATTGATTGATAAATATAGAATATAAAAAAGATTAAAATGCATAATATATAAAAAGTGATAATTAGATAGAATATATATATGGGTATGTAAATGATGATTATAAGATTATATATATATATATATATATATATATATATATATATATATATATATATATATATATATATATATATATATATATAATGTAAAATTATATGTCAATGTATAATTGTATTCATGTATTTATATAGTGTTTTTATAGTTCTGAAGAAAATTGCTGGTGCAATCAAAATTATCAATAGTGGGTTATAAAAAAAAAATTGTAAAATGTAATAACGCACATAAATGATAATAATATTATATGAATTTGGCAATACAGTAAGAATGATAAAGTTATAATATCTCATAAAGAATAATATAAGTTTTTAATAAATATATGGGTAAATCCTACGGTAATAACAATAATAAATCAACATTTTTATATGCTGTATAGAAACAAAATTTTATAAATTGATCTAGTATTTTCAATAATTTTATATGTATACCATCAAATTAGGGGTTCACAAAATTCAAAAAATATGATATTTGGTGGACATATTATAATCAGTAACATTGTATACATATACATATTTGAACAAACTTATATTAGTATATTTTTTATCTTCTATTGTTACTCAATTATTCTATGTTGTCTATTATTTTAAAGCAATCAAAGTTAAAAAATAAATAAAACAATACTTCTTTCAAATTTAAGCCATGCAAATACATGATAGTTCACTCAAATAAACGCTTAAAATAGTTTTTATAAATATTAATATGTTACCACTTTTTAAACAGCAAATCATATTATTAAACAAACATCAAAACTAGACAACATTCATTTATGATGTCTTTCAAATGTTTTTTTTCTCTTAGGCTTTTATTATTTTTAAACCAAACAATTCTTGAAATATATTCTTAGGAGTATCTTATTAAAACAGTAATATCTATATTTTAATATGTGGGCATGCTTTTATAGGTACTGTCCAAACTTTTTCTGTGTTTCTCTGTAAAATTTTGAGAAATTATGTATTTAAAGTGCTTTTACAAAGTGCTTGTTACTGAATACTTATTTTTAATAAAAAAAATGCAAATTAATGAATATCATACAACTAACAGTATTTTAATTAGTTAAACATACTTTATTGGAAAAAATCTTCCCCAATTTTTGTTTTAATGCAGCTAGATTTGATTATTATTTAATTTTCAATGATAAGATACAGATGCAAAAAATAAAATTCATAATGATTTAAAATGAAAAAATCAATAAATGTTTAGATGATTAATTATAAATTCTAACAATTTTAATGTTCATAAATAATTCACAATTATTAAATATGTGAGGGGGTGTTGTTTATAAGTTTTTTAAAATGATTCTTTAGAAATGTGATTTGTAAGTTACAATAATGTATTTGGAAAAAGTTAGGCCTATATATTATAATGAAGATGCTAAGATTCAGGCATTCGATTAAAAAATACCAGGTCAAGCCACAGAATTTATATAATAGTTAACTATAAAGTAGAAAATCTGAAATTTTCTGATATCCATATGTTTTCAAATCCAGTTATCTAACTTAAATAGCCATATGGGATTGGCATACTGATGACAGCCAAAGCTAGAAACGTCTGAGGATATGGATATTTGAAAAAAGCTTGTTTAAAGCTATTAGCATGTTCATTATATAACATTTGTAGTACAAGCTTATTAAATGCCTTCAAATCTTTTTTTTTTTATCTAATTGTAAATAAATAAAATTTAACATTAAAACAAACAAATTTTCTAAATTAGATTCTTTTAATTTATAATAAGAAATACAATATATTGCAAATAAGAAAAGATGGTGATGATATATTATCATTTGGTCATAATACTTATTCCCGGATTATTTTGCCCTACTCTCATGCAAAGAATATTAGAGTAAAAATTTAGCTAGCAAGACTTAATTAATAAATTTTAAAGACTTGACAATTTTTTAAATCATTGTTAAAATATATTTTTATTCATTAATTATTTCATAATTACTACGTTTTATAAACCATGACATTTTTGATGTAGGAGTGTCTAACGCTTTTGATGCAGCATATTAAAATAATTATACAATTTGATTATATAAGAGCTCATTAATTTTTATGGTTAAGCTTTAAAATTGTAATTATTAGAATAACTTGTAGTAAGAGTGTTTCGAGCAATGGCAAATGCCTATTAAAATATTTAGGTATTATGATTGGTTGTTATACCCTACTTCCTTTTTGAAAAAAAAAACAGCATCTATTTTAGATTATTAAAAAATCATAAAATACTGATTACTATGGAGAACTCAAATATATATTGTAAATATCGATAAGTCTATCTATATTTTAAAAATTATCATTTGTTATATAAAAAAAAAAAAAAACTCTTTGAGTTGATGTTTATATATGAAGTATTATTATTGTTTATGGTTATTAGGTATAGTTATTGTTTGAAGTTATTATTTTATTTATATGTTGATGGTACATCGTTATGAATATTTAATTATTATAAATAAATGAAGACATATAAATTGTTGATTATATAAAAAAATATTTTATTTGCAGTGATTATTAAAAAAATGCAATATTATTATTTATGTATATTTTTAAAGCTGTCAAATAAATTTTCAATTTAATATTTTTTATATATATGCTTGATATTTTATTTTTTTTTAATGTTAATTGTTTAAAATAAAACATGTGTAACAATGGTTTTTCAAAACAGCATTTGCTAGCACGTGGAACAACAGCAACAACAACAACAAAAAAAAGAAGCCATTATTATTAGGATAGTGATTAAACAAACAAAAGGATAAAATTTTGTTGTACTTTGTTTCTTTGAAATTACCATTCTTCAGAATATTGGAATAAGATAGATTTCTATGGTAAATACATAAATCATGACAGGCTAATAGAGATATATTGCAGCCAAGAGGCTGCATCATTTTCTTTCATTTATTCCAAGGCAGTTTAAAAAGAAAAACTAAGAAAATTTTAACACATGAATTTCATCGCGTTTGAAGCCGAAATTTGATATAGCTATCTGGAATTTATAATGGTCAATCTAATAATAATCTGGAGGTAACTAGAATTAATATATTGGATTCAACATTTCAATTTATTTATTTGTTTTTCAAGGAAAGAAATTTTAGAAGGATAAAAATATATATACATCCAAGAATTGACAATTTTCTCTAACGTGATAGTTTCTTCACTTTAACTAGAATGCATTCTAATATTAAATGGATAAAGGAATAAAACAATGGAATAAGTTGACTTTTGAAAGAAGAATATATAAGTAAACTTTGAAAGGTAGTAAATAATTTTATATGTATAAATGATATATAAATATATTTTTGAGATCGATATTTTTGTTTATTTTTATTTTCATTATAAAAATATAACGTTTTATAAATATTCAATTCAAGCATCTTGTTTTCTAACAGCAATAAACGTTTAACAGGTGTCAAAATTAACACTTAAGTAATTTAAAATCTTAAAGTATGGCTTATAAGTTTGGGTTGCATATGAGTTGTTATGTATATTTTAATAAGTAAATTTATATTCGCAAATTTTTATTATAAAAAATTGTTTTATTATTAATTTATATATTTCCATTTTTTTTTTAACTTTATATAATGATTCTTATGCATACCAAAACAATAATTTATATGTATTTGCTGTATATAATATTTTATTATTATTATTATTATTATTTTAAATATCTGAAAAATATAAATATGGATTTGTATTTATATTGATGCCTACTTGTTAAGCACAGATATGTCTTTATCTATTTAATATATATACTTATTGCAAGTATATATGTATATTTATTATTTGGGTTTGTATTTAAAACATTGATATTACCTAAAATTAAACCCTAATATAAAAATAAAGGATGTACAATTTGTTTTATAAGTAATGCCTTTGTAATTTATTTGAAAGAGTATTAATATTTTATTCTTTTTTTTTTTAATGCCAGAGTCATTATGAAATTAATTGAATTCACAATTTAATAGAGGATAACTTCATATTTCACTTATTGTTTAGTCTTTAGGCCACTTACACGTATTATTATTCTTTGATATGTTTAGATATACATAAATTTACATAATAGATGTGTATATTGGATTTAATAAAATTCCCTTTGTTTCTGATATATATATTTGATTAGTTAGTCATATCAACCTTGAAAATAAATTATAATGATAAATCTCATTGCTCTGTATGATTTTAGATTTATTTCATGTATAGCTAGTTGGAAAGGCATATAAACAATTTATTTAAATATAACTGGGATAATTTTGTCTTTCTTCATTTAAATCATACAATCTATTATATTAGGCTTTCTCAACAATTGGATTCATTTAGATTATATATATTCCATTACGTTTATCATCCAATGTTTGAAGCATTATTTTCTTCTCATATATTGATGTTCCATTACATTTGAGGTATAATATGTTTATATGATATATTGTCTATTACATTTGGCACCACAAACTGTTGGTCCCAGTTAACTGATGATTGGTATAATGGAGTAAAAGTATGTTCCATTACATTTGGACGCCATAACGTGGTCAGCATAATATGTTCGTTTAATTATTCATTACATTTGGTGTATCAAAGTTAGGGGCTTGGTTAACTAATGATTATTGTTGCAAAAGTTCATATGTTTATTTTCATTTGAGATCATATATATATATATATATATATATATATATATATATATATATTTTCATTTGAGATCATATACATTCCATTACATTTGGCACAACAACTAGGGCTCGAAATAAGCTAATTAGGGCTTGAAATACCCCACATACCTGAGAGATGTGTAGTATATTTATTGATATGAGATGTATAGTTTAAAGAAAGAGAAGCATTTTTGTGTGTTTAATTTTTTTTTATATATAAATGGAAACATTTTGGCCTTATGTTTAGATGGTGATTGTTACTGTTATTGTATTTTTTTAATGATGAAAGATAAATATGGTCATGAAGCAGTTTAATTTCAATTTAAAAATTATATTGATGGTGTTAAATTATAGCATAATAATTTTGTCCATATTTGGAAAGTTTATGTTGTAGAAAATCTATAATTTTGAAGGTTGGATTGGATATTTGATTGTTGGAGTTTGGTTGGTTCTGTTGCAAGTATTGATGTTGGATGGGGAATTTTTGTCATTATCTTGAGGATGTGATGCATTCATGTCACTTGTGATTGATTGATCTCATTTACTGCTCCAACCCAAATTTTGATGTTTGTTATTATTTATCATGAAGCAGTTAACAGTAGTCCTGCCATGATTTTACCTTTAAGACTCCAGAGAGAGTAAGGTATAATTATTTTTGATATATGTATAATATTTGCCTCTAAAACTCCCAAAGATGAGCAAGGAAATATTTTATAAATAATAGCCCCTAAGACTTGGATGTAAGCAGGACAGTGTAATAGTGTTTTCAGAAAATTATTATGGGTTGTAGTAGCTTGGATAGATGGAAATGTGATAATCATCTAAGTGTTCATGAAACATTGTATGCTTTAAGAGTAGTGATTGAATTCTTTTATCTATATCAAAGTTGTGAAGTGCTAATCAATCTTTTGGCTGTGAGTATCTGTCAGATCTTTGGAGAAATAGATAAGTATATAACCTAAATATATAGCACCAAATTTAAGGGCCAGGTTAATTGACTATTCTTGATGACAAATAATCTATTACATTGATTATCAATTACGGTTTGAAAACAAACATATCAATGTTTTATTTTCCATTATAAGTGATCTCTAAACATGAATTTCAGTTAGTGAATGTTTGTTGACAATAAATTGCACTAGTACAATTTTAGTAAAATAGTGTTTTGGGCACAAAAGCTAATAATTAGTGAAGTTGATTTTTTTTTTGTATATAAAATGGTGTTAAGTTTTAAGGTCCAGAAAATTTATAGGCATCAATTTAAGCATTTTATATTTAACTACCATTATTTTGAATGAGAAAGTTGTCTCATTATATTATCAAATTAGTTATTTTTAAGGCATGCAAACATTTAGTTGTATTTTAAATATTTCAAGGTTATATTGAATTTGATATGAAATTTCCACATTTCAATATGGTATAAGTGTAGAATATTTATTATCATTAAATATAAATAAATGTTATTTAGTGATATCAGTTGTTACTCTCTCTCTCTCTCTCTCTATATATATATATATTCGAGAAATTTGTTGATGTTATGGTGATAGATGAATTTTTTTTTTTAAGCCAAGAAGTTCATGAGTTCAAACAACTGAAATTTAGATTGTCGGATAGCTACTATGAATAATAAAATTAAAAGGCTTTGTATTTTGCTTAGCTGGGTAATTGCTTGTTGGAATAATGATTGGGGATGGTGAGCCCTTGATCTGTGGTAATTACTATAAAAATATATATATATATATATATATATATATATATATATATATATATATATATATATATATATATATATATATATATATATATATATATATATATATATATATCTTAGATTTTTTTTGTATGAGTATATAATATTACAGTACTAGTAATAATGGATAATAGTAACGAAATGCCAGTTAGTGGTAATTTTGATTTGGGGAGTTTAATAGAGAAACTGGAGGCTATAATGAAAACCAACTCGAATGAATTAAAATATCTTAGAGCTGAGATAAAAACAAATTCTGATGAACTTTCCCAGAAACTAGAGACTAGTTTAAAAACTAACTCTGATGAACTAAAAGAGGAACTTAGAACTGAGATGAAAGTCAATTCTAATGAACTTTCTAGGGAATTAAAAGATGAATTAAAAGCTCTGGTAGATAATAGTTTTATAATATTGGACACAACAGAATATAAAGAACCCATAGATGTAACTAGTGAAAATATTAATGAAAATGAAGAGTGTGTTAAAATAGTTGATAAATCCTTAGAAATAAAATTAAATTTACAAAAGCAATCAGAAAAAGTAGAATTAAGTTGGGAAAGATTGAAGGACACTGTTCAGAATTTAGAAATTGGACAGTTAGGTTTTCAATGGTTAGACAAGAGTACTCTAGAGTTAAGAGAAATAAAAATTCATTATAATAAAATGAATGAAGGTGTTCAAACTTTAGAAGTTGAATTAAGTTCACCAGAAAAGATTAAATTAACTCTCAAAAATTACTAGAAAGAACATAATGTGTTTATCAAAGTCAATATAAAGAACAGTATCATGGTAATTTTGTGTGGTACAAAAAAAGCATATTTTTATATATATTAGAACATAAATATTTGAGTGGTAATTTGTACCATTGTTGCAATAGAAATGACTTATTTTACAAGTATGCCAGTAGGACAAAGTTCGTAAGATATATCTTATTGAAATTTGAGAGAAATAAAAAGGTATTCAATTTAAATATTGGTAGAAAGATTATTGATGTAGAAAAAGAAATTGGAAAAGCTAAGATCAAACTTAAAATGATAGAAGATGATCTGATTAATATAGATTTTTTTAAAGAAAATGTAAATAAAGAAAGAGATATTGGAAAAGCCAAAGTTAAACTTAAAGTTATAGATGGAAAGATAAATAATATTGATTTTCTTAGAGAGAATATTGACAAGGAAAGAGATGTAGGGAAAGCAAAGGTAAAATTTAAAAGAATAAATGAAAAGATATTTAATTTAATTCTTAGCAGAAAGATTATTGATAAAGAAAAAGAAATTGGCAAAGCCAAAATTAAACTTAAAATGAGAAGTGATGATGTGATTAGTAAAGATTTTCTTCGAGAAAATATAGCTAAGGAAAGAGATTTAAGTAAACCTAAAGTTAAACTGAAAAGAATTAACATAGTAATGTTATTGTTGTAAAACAAAATGATTTTCAATAGTTCTTTAATGTTGAACTTGTATCACATCAATCTGATTTGCAATTTTTAAAGGATTATTTAGAAAATTTGAATGAATACCATTCAAAATTGCCCAAAGTATTGTTTTCAATTGAACATAGAACAAGTGAAATAAATCAAAGACTTGCTCAAGCCGATGATATTTATCACAAAATTCAAACAAAAGATAATAGATTGTCTGATAAAGTAGCAACTGTTATTGATAAAGTTAAGAATTATGTTAGCGCTTATGATCAAGTTACTATTTATGTAAAGGATATAGATGCAGAATCTAAGGAGTTCATAGCAAAATCTTTAGATGCTGATCCCAAAATTATTCAAAAACAATTGAATTATACCAAAATGTTATATGAAAATCTTGTAAATCAAAGCAAACTTCTTCACAAAGTTCAACATACTGGAAATTCTTTTCAAGAAGAATTAAAAAGGCACTTTTGATTATTATTTTTTTTTAAAGAAAACTTGGACAAATATCTAGATGATCTGAAAGATAGATATAAATAAATGAATATGGTTATTAATAAGAAAAATAATATTCTTTAAACCATGTTAGTCCTTAGAAAGATTACAAATTTGAGAAGTTTTTCGATATCTCATAATTCATTAGTTATCTGCAAAGAAATTTTTTTTCCAGTGGATTAGGGGGTATTGTAAATATCGATAAGTCTATCTATATTTTAAAAATTATCATTTGTTATATAAAAAAAAAACTCTTTGAGTTGATGTTTATATATGAAGTATTATTATTGTTTATGGTTATTAGGTATAGTTATTGTTTGAAGTTATTATTTTATTTATATGTTGATGGTACATCGTTATGAATATTTAATTATTATAAATAAATGAAGACATATAAATTGTTGATTATATAAAAAAATTATTTTATTTGCAGTGATTATTAAAAAAATGCAATATTATTATTTATGTATATTTTTAAAGCTGTCAAATAAATTTTCAATTTAATATTTTTTATATATATGCTTAATATTTTTTTTTTTTTTAATGTTAATTGTTTAAAATAAAACATGTGTAACAATGGTTTTCAAAACAGCATTTGCTAGCACGTGGAACAACAGCAACAACAACAACAAAAAAGAAGCCATTATTATTAGGATAGTGATTAAACAAACAAAAGGATAAAATTTTGTTGTACTTTGTTTCTTTGAAATTACCATTCTTCAGAATATTGGAATAAGATAGATTTCTATGGTAAATACATAAATCATGACAGGCTAATAGAGATATATCGCAGCCAAGAGGCTGCACCATTTTCTTTCATTTATTCCAAGGCAGTTTAAAAAGAAAAACTAAGAAAATTTTAACACATGAATTTCATCGTGTTTGAAGCCAAAATTTGATATAGCTATCTGGAATTTATAATGGTCAATCTAATAATAATCTGGAGGTAACTAGAATTAATATATTGGATTCAACATTTCAATTTATTTATTTGTTTTTCAAGGAAAGAAATTTTAGAAGGATAAAAATATACATACATCCAAGAATTGACAATTTTCTCTAATGTGATAGTTTCTTCACTTTAACTAGAATGCATTCTAATATTAAATGGATAAAGGAATAAAACAATGGAATAAGTTGACTTTTGAAAGAAGAATAAATAAGTAAACTTTGAAAGGTAGTAAATAATTTTATATGTATAAATGATATATAAATATATTTTTGAGATCGATATTTTTGTTTATTTTTATTTTCATTATAAAAATATAACGTTTTATAAATATTCAATTCAAGCGTCTTGTTTTCTAACAGCAATAAATGTTTAACAGGTGTCAAAATTAACACTTAAGTAATTTAAAATCTTAAAGTATGGCTTATAAGTTTGGGTTGCATATGAGTTGTTATGTATATTTTAATAAGTAAATTTATATTCGCAAATTTTTATAATAAAAAATTGTTTTATTATTAATATATATATTTCCATTTTTTTTTTAACTTTATATAATGATTCTTATGCGTACCAAAACAATAATTTATATGTATTTGCTGTATATATATATTTTTTTATTATTATTTTAAATATCTGAAAAATATAAATATGGATTTGTATTTATATTGATACCTACTTGTTAAGCACAGATATGTCTTTATCTATTTAATATATATACTTATTGCAAGTATATATGTATATTTATTATTTGGGTTTGTATTTAAAACATTGATATTACCTAAAATTAAACCCTAATATAAAAATAAAGAATGTACTATTTGTTTTATAAGTAATGCCTTTGTAATTTATTTGAAAGAGTATTAATATTTTATTCTTATTTTTCTTTTAATGCCAGAGTCATTATGAAATTAATTGAATTCACAATTTAATAGAGGATAACTTTATATTTCACTTATTGTTTAGTCTTTAGGCCACTTACACATATTATTATTCATTGATATGTTTAGGTATACATAAATTTACTCAATAGATGTGTATATTGGATTTAATAGAATTCCCTTTGTTTCTGATATATATTTGATTAGTTAGTCATATCAACCTTGAAAATAAATTATAATGATAGATCTCATTGCTCTGTATGATTTTAGATTTATTTCATGTATAGCTAGTTGGAAGGGCATATAAACAATTTATTTAAATATAACTGGGATAATTTTGTCTTTCTTCATTTAAATCATACAATCTATTATATTAGGCTTTCTCAACAATTGGATTCATTTAGATTATATATATTCCATTACGTTTATCATCCAATGTTTGAAGCATTATTTTCTTCTCATATATTGATGTTCCATTACATTTGAGGTATAATATATTTATATAATATATTGTCCATTACATTTGGAACCACAAACTGTTGGTCCTAGTTAACTGATGATTGGTATAATGGAGTAAAAGTATGCTCCATTACATTTGGACACCACAACGTGGTGAGCATAATATGTTCGTTTAATTATTCATTACATTTGGTGTCTCAAAGTTAGGGGCTTGGTTAACTAATGATTATTGTTACAAAAGTTCATATGTTTATTTTCATTTGAGATCATATATAAAGATACATTCCATTATATTTGGCTTTCCCAATGTTTGGGGCCTTCTTTCTTCAATTTAAATGGAATGCAGCAAGTACTTCCATTACAATATATATAAAAAAAATCATATAAATTAGAAGAAAAGAATCTATCTTTATAAGATTTGTATAGATAATAAGACAAAAGTAATATGATATTGTTGATTCTATTAAGCTTTGAATGATTCATTATAAGACCAATGAATGACACTCTAAAAGTCTTATAAAAGTAACAGTGAAAAACGAACATATAAAATGTCTGAGGTTGAAACGTGCTGAGTAATTAATATATATTATTACTAATTTGCACTTTATAAAATTTCAAAACTTTGTTAAAATATATATTAATCAAGTTTATAACATTATAAATTTAATGAGGTAAAAAGTGTACAAATAACAGAATACAGACTAGTTGCTTTAGTTTAAAGGAAGATATCTATTATTGAAAGTCATAAAAAAATAATAATAATAATTTCAGCTTGCTTTTCATAAAGTATTTATTTTGTTTCAACTTGAACAATTAGTAGAGATTTAAGTGTAGGATTTATTAAATACTTATCCAATGCAACTGTATTCACATTACTAGATGACATTGGAATAAACTGTTTCAGGGCTAGACTCAAACATTTTGTGATAATAAATAAATATATATTGAATTTTTTGCTTTTATAGTAAAAAAAAATACATATAACTTTACAATAAAAAGAACAAAAATAAATTCACCATAAAAATATTAATTATATCATTTTATGCAAACTGCATCACTAACTACAATGATGAATCTACTTATGTAAATTATATCATAGATTAATATATTACTCCAGGCGTTTTCAGTGAAAAGTTTTTAAATTGGGAAGTGCACCTGAAATTATAGTGGATGTAATGCAATTTTCATATATTAGCCTTTTTTTTTTATCATCAAGTTGATAGTTTGAAATTCAAAAACATTCACATTATAAATGTAAATCAATTTGATTGCCTGGTTATCAATATGAATTCAGGATCTATATGTTTTGGTGTCCTCAGTTTTTTTAATAAACAGTAATTAATTATCTTAATTTTGCAATTGTTTCGCAATATCAGCATTAAAGACTCCAATGACAATTTTAAAATGTTGTTTGCTTAGATTAAAAATATTTTGTACATTCATATAAAAACCCTCTACTCTTCATCATAAAAACAATTAGTTGGGGCATATTCCTTAATTATTTTCATTTGACATCTTCAATTAATTTGAATAAGTAATTTTTAAACAGCTGAAATATGACATTGTTGTAAAACTTTGCTATGGTGAGTTCAAAGAAAATAAAAAACTGTATTATGAATTTATTCTTTGAGAAAATTGCATAACAGAAATCTACATGGAGGGATTCAAATAAACTTACAGAAGAATTGGATTATATTTTGGCTTTCAGACAATATGTATTTTATTGAAATTGTTATTAATAAATTCAACACATAAAGTGATCATTGATTAGTGAAATATAACATATATATTAACTCAAATCCTGAGAGAAACAGTAATTAAGAAATAGTGCATTAATAACTAATGTTCTTATTCTTCAAAAACATTCCAATAAATTTAAATTAGATTTTTCAAATTATCAAGTTTTGAAAATGGTTTATATTTGATTGCAATCAATAAGAAAATAATTTTATATTAAATATTGAAAGAAAAATAATTGACACTAAAAAACAATAAATTATCAGGAAATTTTCAACTAATACAACACAATGTGAAGGAATATGAAATTTGAAAAAACTAATCAATTAAGAAGAAATGAATATCTAGAGCTTTGTAAATGATGCAAAAAAGATTAATAAATCTCAAAAGAAAAACACAATATCTTGATATTGAAAAAAAAGTTATTTCAGCATTAAGAAGATGACTCCATTATTAAACAGAGGAATAATATCATGCAGTATGTGATAGAATCATACAAAGAATTATATAGTAACAGAAAACAAGAAAACCCAGTACTATATATTCTGAATTGCCATTAAATCTATGAATAGGAAAAAACCATAGTGATGGGATTATTATCATCATTATTATTATTTAATAAAAGCAGGTGAAAACATAGAAAAATTGTTAACAAAATTATATACTAAAAATAATGTATCAAATGATTGGAAAACTGTAGTATTAATATTGATATTTAAAACAAATTAATAAAAAAGATGATAAAAATTATAAATTTAGAAAGTGAAAAAGTATTGATAGAATTATATAACAAATTCTAAATGATAATAAAGTAACAAATGATTCGAAGACTGCAGTAGTAATACTTATGTTTAAAATAAATGATAAAGAAGATATTAACAATTATAGATCTATCAGTCTGATATCAGTTATATACAAACCATTTATCAAGATAATTACAATTCATCTACAGAGAATTTTGAATTATAACCAATCAAAAGAACAAGATGGCTTTTAAGGTAGTTTTAGCAGTACAGATCACATCACGTATTGGAAAAAGTTATAGTATGAAGGAATAATTAATAGGAGCTATCCCTTATTTTTGAGTTTGTAAAATATAAGAAAGCATTTGAATTTGTCCGCATTTCTATGGTGATTAAAGTTTTGGATTATGTAGATATTAAATAAGGATATTGCTGCATTACAAAATTTATCAAAATTTAACAATAATGGTTAAATTAAATGAAAAATTATTATTGGTAATAATCTACAATAGGATGATTTCATATCACCAAAACTTTTTGTAGTTGTTTTAAAAGAAAAAAAACATTTGTAGATTATAATGGAAATATAAGGGAGCAAAAGTAAATGGAGATTATTTAAAACATTCTGATTTTATATGACGTAGTTGTTTTTGTAAAAAGTACTTCAAAGTTTTAAAAAAAGCCATAAGAATTATCAGACGAAAGTTACAAAAATATGCCTACATATAAATGCTAATAAAGACTAATGGATTATTTTCAGAAAAAAAAAAATAAACGATTTCTAATCATGAATTAAAACTTAACAACGAATAATGGATAAAATACTTTTGATGGGAATAATATAGTATTAAAAGAAAATATGCCTATGTGTTTTTAAAAAGGTTTTTAATATGTTTTATCAGTTCTACTTAAGGATGGAAGTCTAAGACACATAACAGAAGAGTGCTAATATGATTATATTATATTCAACAATGTATGGATATATCTATGTTAGGAATGACAAAAAAAAATCTGAAATTGAAATATATAGATGAGAGAATAAATACTGATGGCATAAATATCTGGATCTACAAGTGGGGATATAAGACCATTGCTTCCGGTATAGAAAGACCATCAACCCAATTAATATTAGGAGCAATATACACCATTTATCAAACACACCATACACATATAAAATAGCTGGCCTAAAAACTTTCTTACATAAAAATACAAATCTGTGCAGCTTCGAAGCTGATAAAATGAAGAACATTGAGATGTTTAGAAATGAATTAATAAATGCAAATATAGCAGGAGATCAATTGATAACATTATCAGAAATTTTAAATACAACCCTACTCGAAATAACAAACAGAATAAACCTCGAATTTTGTTGCCATATATTAAAAATGTACACAAAGATTTATATGCAATCTTTCAAGATGATTTTAGCATGTGTTATCACTCTCCTGCTCCCCCCCCAACTTCAACAGAAGCATCAACAACACTAAAGACCACATTCTCCCAATGCATGCCCAGATTGCATGCAGTAATGATAATTATCTGGCATCATATTATGGTGAAACTAGGGCATCTAGCCACACAAGACTTGCACAACATGAATACACATACAAGGCTCTGGCTGATCCATCCCACTCTTCTATTTTTGCGCAGCACAGTTACTACAGGGAACAAGGGCATGCTGGATATCCCACACACGGTGTGCAGTGAGCAGCATGAGTTGAGAAGGAAGATCAAAGAGGCATATTTTATCATCTCTGATGCCCATACCATGAATAAAAAAGAAACATTTTGCACTATCTCTAGAAAGTGACAAACCTAGGCTAACGAAAATCTAGGTCTATGAAAATTTAATTGACCTTAATTTACATAATTTACATCTTCAGAGTCCAGTTACTTCTTTGAAAATGAAGGGTCTGACCTTCAAAAGTGCTCAGTAGTATAGAATTATTATTTGTAGATATGGTAATAGTTCAGTAGTGTTTGTAATTATAGAAACATTATTTATTTTATCTTATTGTGTATGTGTGTATATATTAGCACATAATATAGAGTTTTACTCATAGACATAAAATACTAAAATAAATTATAGGTTAAAAATATTGCTAAAAGAGATATAGTAGGTGAACAAATAAAGTTTAAATTTGGAACTCAATAGATTGTAAAAGAATATCATGTGGAAAAAAGGCTAAAAAATTAAGAAACTGGATTAAACTTCCATCTTTCTGTGAGAATATGATTGCAAGTGTTGATGATTTAAATATTGTGGCTATAAATGATATAAAACCAAAACAAAAGTTTCATCACCAGCTTAGACAATAAACAAAGGCAAAACTCTCCATACAGTAGTGCCACCCTGTGCCAAACAGGGTAAACAATGGATGCCAGAAGGCTTGTGCATAAAATCCCTATCTAGTGCCTACACATCCAATATTCCCAGACTAGTTTCTGGCTTGTGGCCATCATCAGTGAGGAGCTTTGGATCTGAGAGCACTGCACCTAGATCTTAGGATCTAATGCAACCCTACAGCAGCCACCTATTAACTCTACTTTACTACAAAACTATGAGAATGAAATTGAAAACACAATAATACTTTCAATCTAAGCTCAATAGCTTATATAGTCATATGGGTCTGAACTCAATTCAGCACCCATATATTTTGGTGTCTTTGGCTCTTAAACAACCATAGCCACCACTATCCTATTAGGCAGGATTGGTGTTAAACCACTAAACATCACATGATCACCATCTCTATACTAGCACATAATTGTTGTAAACAAAAGCAGACTTTCCATACAGTAGTGCCACCTTGTGCCAAACAGAGTAATCAATGGATTCCAGAAGGTTTGTGCATAAAATCCTATCTAGTGCCTACTCATCCAATATCCCCAGACTAGTTTCTGGCTCCTCACTGATGATGGCCACAAGCCAGAAACTAGTCTGGGGATATTGAATGAGTAGGCACTAGATAGGGATTTTATGCACAAGCCTTCTGGCATCCATTGATTATTCTGTTTGGCACAGGGTGGCACTATTGTATGAAGAGTTTTACCTTTGTTTACAACAATTATGTGCTAGTATAGTGAGGGTGATCATGTGATGTTTAGTGGTTTATTCCATTCTAGTTCTTTCTCAGGGCATTAAGCAAGATTCTACTCTGGGATATTGATAGGACAGCAATCAGTAAGAATTTAATAAGAATAACATCTAGTATTTATTGATTATTCAACCTCATATCTGATAAATAAATATTTGGCATGAAATAAATATTAAGTTCTGAAAGGCACAAAGTCTATCATTTTGGGAATAAAATTAAATTGTCTCAAATCCGGATACCTATAAAGATTCTTTATAAAGTTTTAAAAATATAATGCCAAGATTGTTATGTGTTTCACTTTGTTTGATAAGATGATTTGAATCTGTTATTGTAAAACCATATCTTGACTGGATTAAATAAAAAGTAATATTTTTTTTTAAAAAAATAGAGAAATATCTCAATCCTTTTATAAAAGATATTACAAAATTAACCTAAAGAAATTAAATGTCATGCCGCCTATATAAAGGAATATTATTGATGATGGAATATAATGGAGTGCTACATTGAAGTAAAGTACTGAAATCTTTAAGACTCAAAATATATCAATTAGTCAAGCATTGGTGGCAGAGTGAACAGCACAGCTGCCTTACAAGCAGTTGTTTTGGGTTTGCGGGTTTGCTTCCCGGCCGATGCTTTGATGCATGAAAAATATTTATATATCATTTAATGATACTAAAAGACCAGTCTTATGATATATATTTTATAATACTAAATCATCCATGCACTTTAATACTGTTATATTAGCATCTTTGCATGTCATGGATTAATTTGTACAATCATGCCAAATTCATCTTCAACTTTTATTCATTGTCACTTTTTTATTTTTTGGAATTAGAATAAATATACTTTATTATAAGTGGATGGTAATGATGATATTTACATCGATGTGTTTTTTATGGAGATTTCCTTTAGTAGTTTTAATCTATGTGCTATTATACATGCCTGCATATAAGTTATAACAAATCCTGACTTTATTCTATTTTTCTATTTTTTATGTGTTTATATCTTTAGCTTTAGTATTAACATATATTATTGATATATATATTATTTTTGTAATGCTTATAAATATAACCTTTAATTCTGAAATAGTCACTATTTGTATATAAGAAGTAATGCAGTATTTAAAAAGTATTAAAATACTTTTAAATTATAAAAACTGACTTTGGTTTTTAACTTAATAACGATTATATCGTTATATTTATACTTCATATTAATTTAAAAATTAGTACTAGTTTTTTAATTCTTTTGTTTGTTTGTTTTTTTCATTTATATATTTTTTAGAACAAAAACATTTTTTTTTTAATATTCATATACAAAAAGAAAACGAGCCAAAAGGTAAATGTGATTAAAGAGAAGCTGTAGAAATGCTTTATACTGGGCCTAAAATAACAATAGAGAAATCAGACTCTCTGGTCACGAGATTAAACAAAACCGTGATTTCCTCAAGGAGATATTTTTGCCAGGTTTTGAAAGTTTTCCAGATTATTGTTTTTAAAAAGCAGATGCAGACTTTGTTCTGTTCTGGAAAAACATTGATAAGTCAAAACAGAGGGCACCGCGCTGTTGTACGGCTGCGCTAGGAGCAGTAAGACCGTTTCTAATCGTATATCATTCAGGTCAAACGTTTGCATGTCATTATAGAGATAGAACTTTAAAACAAATACTGTAAAATCACGTGACAAAAAGATTTTACAAAGCAGGAATATGGCTTGATACAAAAATAATAAAATGATATAATACCTAAAATAAAAGTTTCAGTGGAATAAAACTATTATTTTAGCTCCATGTTAAACTGAATTAAAATAATAAGTACTTTTTCTATCTTCAAGTAATAATAATAATCGTAGTAATAATGATAATATAAGGAGAAAAAACTAATATAAATGCTTAATATATACGTAAAAGTAAGTTTTAATAATATTAAATGCGTTTTTTTTTTTTATAATAAAAAGCATAAAATGTTGGACTTATATTTATTGCTCCAATATGATACAGCATTTAAACATATATACGTAATAAAAATTTGGAATATTTATATAATTTTAAAAAAACTATCATTAAAATATATTATTTATTGGAAAATGATTGATAATTCATGGCACATATAAAGCAGTTCAATAGGTAAGTTCAACATATTAGTGTAACTTTTCTAAGCCTCTTTATCTTTTGCTTTCATCTATACTATTTCTTTTATAAGACAATATAACATTTATTTTTTTAATTTTCTTCTTTCATAGTATATATTTTTCACTTTATTATTATTTTTCATAACTTTTACAATGCTAATAGCATACTTTTTTACCTTCTCTATTTTCAAATCCACATTCGTATAGTCTCTCCCCATTCCTAATTGTCCATATTTTCTATTGCTTTAATTTGAACATGCTTAACCATTATGTGTCTTATATTTATCAGCAGTTAAAACAATTCTCTAAATATTCATAAACATCAATTTGCTCACTATGTTTATACTCAAATATTATATGTAATATTTTTTTTCATTCTTCACTACATTTACTTTCATCCCAATTTTTAATAATTCTATCAGATTACTTTACCATTTGATCAAATTTCTTAGTGCAAAAGGCATTGCCACATCATCCGCAAATTTTGTATAAAAAACACTTTTTTCTCTATGTTATCAAACAATATTATGAAACAAAATTTGGATATTAAATGAACATACAACAAATTAGATAGTCTATATGTTGAATGGGTATAGATTTAAATTTGATAACGATAAATAAGTTTAAGAAGAACAAAAACAATTAAATAGTAGTAAAAGAATGTTTATAATCAAATACATTTTCTTCAATGCATAATAAATTGTTTGAGAAGTGAAATAAATTTCAATACAATTTGGTAGTCAAAACATAATTTCATTGATTTAAATAAAATTACTATTATTATTTTTAGTTGTATTTAATTCAAAATTCTTTAAAATTTTACAAGAATAAGTGAATTGCATACTTTGGCTCAATAGTAAGAACATGTTACTATGTAAAGTCGATTACTATACAGATATAGATTGTTTTTTTGTTTTTTTTTGAAAAAATGAAAACAAATGACATGGTGTTCATTAGCCTGTTATGCTTTCATTATTAGTTTACATCATAAATTTGGTATCTTAAAAAATATTTATGTGTTCTAACACACAATAAATAAAATTGGATACAAAAAAACAACTCATATTACCATCTATTATTTAACAATCTTATAAAAAAAATACTTTTGCATAAATAATTCAAAATGCTGCTAGGTTAAACACTATTAGATATATGAAAGAGTTATTTTTTTAGAATAGGCAAAATTTATAAAATGGCTAATTATGTTGTCAGTGAAGTAAAGACCATTTGTATACTAACATGAAATGATCAGTTTGGGTAGTATAAATATTGATATAAGCCTTACCTGCACTAATAAGGAGATTTATAATGGTATATTTTAATCATATAATGAAGAGACACATCACTATTAAAAAGATATTACTGAGGTACAAATTGATTGACCCAACTATGTGGCCACTTTCTAATATAGTATATAGCTCAAAGAAAGCAGGACATTGCTACAAATTTAATGAGATTTTCCCTATATGCCAAATTTGTGAAGTATGCGAATATGAGCTCTTTCACTAACTATGCTATTTTTTTATAATTACAGATTGAGACAAAGATTGATAAAAATATGTTTGTATTTGTAGAGAAAAGCCTCTGGTGTAGTTTAGGGTTTGGGTTTTTTATGTTAACAGTTAAATATTAATTGAAATGTTTAGAAAAACTTAAACTGTGAGCCATTTTAATATGCGGACATAATTACGGAAAAGAGAAAAATAGTAAGTTTTTAAAGTTGTACATGCAACACAGTCAGAAAAATAAATCAATTTTATCTAATATGTATTAAATAAATCTGAAAAAGTAGGAAATGTAAACAGCATCTATATACTGTATTTTTAACATACGAATGTGATCCTAGAATTTGTTATGTGCACTATGGAATAAAACTCATTAAAATGTATTTAAAATCCAGTAAATATAATTCAGCTGAAAATATTAATGTTTTTAAAATCTATTTCAGTTCATTAAAATATTTTCTGCATGTTTTGGTGTGGTGATAGAGTAATAAACACCAGAACTCAAGATTCGAAGAACACATCCACAGTTTATTACTTCTGGTGACAAACTTTTTTATGTACTTTCAAGTTACAAACTATTTATTATCTACATATTTGTCTGTCCATCTAAATGTCCATCCATCAATTCATCCATCTGCCATGCAGATCCTCACCTACTTATCTACCTACCAACCTAATTACCTACTCAGCCCCAACCACATACATATGCATCTACATATTTGCCAATCTCTTTGTCTACTTTGTATAACATTCTATAAAATTTTTTAAATAATAAATGTTGCTGTGGCAAATAATATTCATTCTTACTAAGCATTTGAAATATGTATAAGAAAATGAAATTTTCTTATTAAATTTTTGTTTGAATTAATAAAATAAATATTCATTGTATGATATTTATTAAACTTATTAAATTTATTTGTGTATACATAATAAAAGCTAGAGTTCAGAACCTATAAATAAAATGTGGGTGGAAAAAACTTTCACAGTTTTTAATTTTTTGTATCAGCATCTGAATCATGTTAAAGAGTTCTAAGCATGAAATCTAATTGCTCTAAAAACATTTAATTCAATGCATATAAGAAAAATAAAACATATA